>JARHVA010002651.1:0-162500 GCA_037957365.1 Torreya grandis
TGGGCACCAAATATATGGGATACTTGGTACTTAATGTGACATATACATCCTACAGTTTAGATATCTTTTATTTCTTTTGATGATAGTGAGATTAAGGGTGATGAATCTGATCTTCATTCTATATTCATTCTAGCATACCTTGATAAACACCCCATATATAATATTATGATTGATAATGGTATAAGTTAAAATGTTTTACCATGAAATTAATTACACACTTGGGTTATACTTATCATGACTTAGACCCCTCTACTAGATAAGTTTGATCATTTTATGAGACCTCCTAGAATATTCTTGGTGAGATTGACTTACCTTTATAGGTTAGTCCCTAACATGTGGTTAATACCTTCTCAATTATCCATTCCATAATTATATTTTATATTTTATTACGAAGACCTTAGATACACACTCTTCGAGTAGTTTATTATATAGTGCATGTGTGTGTTAAATACATTCATGCCAATTATGTGATTAAATTTTTCATAATTCCATAGAGCATCTTGTTAAACAAAATAAAATTATACCCAGATAACTTGATATCAATCCTACTAATATAAGTTCATCATAAAAGAGTAAAAAAAAAACCCTTTAATAGGTATTCAATACATGAGATACCATTACGCTAGAGATAAATAATGGATTCTATGGAATCATAATCTTCTACTATTCATCATGTTTAAATATATAAGGCACATAAAAATGTACATATTAATGGTATACCAAAGAAACAAATAAGCACTCAATGATGGGTTCGAATAACCCCTACTCCAATTCCTCCTACTATTGCTTCATGACCACATATTATTATTTTAAATACATAGAACATCATTGATACCATAGTGATATATATTAAACCTATACATGTTATTTAGTAGCATAAATGGGGTATTACAAAAAATGCATAGTGGGGATATGTTTGTGACCATAAATTATCTAGAATTATAGGATGATCTTTCCTCTTTAGAAATGACCAAAATACTAAAACAAAAATACATTCAAAACTTCAAAACTAATTTTGGCACCTAAATTTTATATTATCTCCTTGGAATCCATGTGTTAATTCCATGTTGATGGATGGCATACTCATTTACTCCTACATACACATATATGACACACTTTTACTTGAGTGTGATATTGGCATACATAGACACATGATACATTCCTATTTTGGATGTTGGTATTTCCATCTTCTCATGTCTTATGGAAATTAGGGGCATCCTCTTCTTTGATCTTGATACACATAGGTTATATGATTCGATGATAACTCTATATTATCATGTTTGATCTTACACATATACTCCTAGATGCCTATTATCCATAGTTATATCTTACATAGGGTACTTAATCTACTATATAAATGAAATTTTTCCTAACACATTAGATATATGGACTACTATGACATGTTTATATTGGTTAATTATACTTTAATTTATACACTTTCTTGAGTGTCTTGCCTTGATATTGTATTATTTGTTTGAGCATTTGAATATGTTCCTTTACTTATGACCCTCATGCCTATGTATGATTTCATTGACATTAGATGTCATTATTTTTTCATGAACATTTGAATATTTCATTATTGATTTTATGGACATTTGACTAGATGATGTCCCTTTGATTGTGTGGCATTTAAACTCACCCCTTGGTTATAGTTTCATTAGACCATTGCATTTTTGTTTAATTTTGAGTTCTCTTTTGTGTGTGTACTTATTTTGTTGTTGAGAATTTACTATTACCATATAGACATTTCCATGATCTTTATCATGCATGTTAGGCCTACATGTGATCACATTAGTTTTATGTGATTTAATGATACATTTAATTAAAAAAATTATTTTTATATGCTACACGGTTACATTCACTAATTATAAGAAGTGAGGTAACTACCAATTCATATTTTTCCCTCACCTCAAATGGGGTGAATATTAATGGGGCATGTCATAGAGTGATGTTATCCACAGTTGGAATAGTTTACAAATTTAATGGGGGTATGATTTGGAAGCATGTTATCCACACTCATTCAGTATATGGTACTTATATAAATTTATAGATTTAGAAGGGGCATTGTTTGGAAGAATTTCCTCCACACATATTTAGTTTCAATATCTCCAATTTATAGTGGGGGCATGTTTTTGAAACATGTCCTCCACATTGGTAATTATATTAGTTTTCTAGATTTATCCATATATAGTGGGTGCATATTTTAGAAGCATGTTCTCCACACTTACACAATTATCCAAATTAACCAAAGCACATAGATATATGATTTAGATTCATGGTTATGGTATAATTATATACATTGGTATTATTTTTAAACATAATTTTATCATGATACATATCTAAGGTGTATATGTTATGCAACGTGTCCCTAATATTACAATATACAAATTAGTTTCAGATTCTAAAACTCTTTTAGGAACTGTTACCATATCATGGAATTATTTTTACTAATACCCACTAACTTTTATGGACTTTTATTGAGATAATATAATGTTGTAGTTCACTAAATTTTTACTCTAATTGATGTGATAAAATCACTCAATATTTCCAAGATTTCAAGTTGGAATTGATCATCCATCCTCACTAGGTTAGAAGTATCATTGGGTTTCATAGTTGAGATAATGTCAACTATCAAGAGGTAACTCAATTTTACTCAAATGTTGGGGACATGGGACTTCCAATCTCTCTCTCTCTCTCTCTCTCTCTCTCTCTCTCTCTCTCTCTCTCTCTCTCTCTCTCTCTCTCTCTCTCTCTCACACACACACACACACACACACACACACACACACACTATATATATACATATATATATATATATATACATATATACATATATACATATAAATATATATATATATACACATATACATACATACATATATATATATATATATATATATATATATATATATATATATGTATGTATGTATGTATATCCTTGGATATATTTGCTTAAAATTTTTATCTATATTTTTCCTAATCTTAGTCTCAAAACCTTACAATGATACATATTTTTCAAAATAACTTGTCAATAGGTAAGGTGGATACATCGACACACAGATGTACTCCTAAACCTTGTTATTTAAATTTAAATATATTTTAATTCATTCTAAAATAGATTATATGCACTTGTTTTATATTATAACATTATATAATGAATTATTCAATCACCATTAAATCACTCAATTTGGGTGCATGCAAAGATAAGGTGTGCATACACACCTACGTATGCATTCCTTTCCTTTAAACTAACAATTTCATTACAAGATTAAATAGGGGAAATGTAGATGATATTTTATGATTATATATCACCTTAGTCTTTTACACTTGGAAAACTTAGACCTTACTTGTTTCTCTCAGTTTTTGACCTTTCCCAATTTTACAAGTCTCACATATATTCTATCTCTATGCCTATTAGCCTATATCTCTTAGTTTGACTAGTCTTATATTAATGACCTAGGTCTTCTATATTTCCCAGAATGATTAAAATTTACTTATTTTCCATGGCTATAAGTTTATAAACTATACATTATTTTCTTCTCCTTAGACACTCATGTTTGGGATAGACAATATCATCAATGTTACTATCCTCTCCTAACACAAGTGTCCAATATCCTAAATTCATCTAATTTACAAATGTAATGTATCTTAATGGTCAGATTAAGTTCCTTAGTGAGATTTATTACTCTAAATGGATTGATATAAATAAAATATCAACCCTAATTCATTCCTCACCTATGAAACCTAGTAAAAAGACCAAATAACATTCAATTGAACAAATATTCCCAATTTATTCCTATTTCCATACAAGTCATAGGCACTACACATCTATATGTTTAAATTACTAAAGGAGTATCCCAAAAACCCAATTTTATAATTTATAAGCTAGGTCACTATTGTGCTTACATTACACATATTGAATGATTCACACATAAGAGATAACTACATTAGTCTTAGTCCCTCTTCAAAGTATTGGCTATGTGGGTAGCACCCTATGATAGTGGAGCCTTTGGTATCATCTTGACACTTTATGCCCACTAACCCATTTTTCTCTAAGGGGACTATGAAGATGGAGAACTAGGGCTTTTAGATTTCACAAGGAGTGATAGTTCATATCTCATATCTAAGTGCACTGGAGTGAAGGCAAAGCAAAACCTAGAAATATCTAAGTGGTTTCATTTAATTTTAGTAGATATTACATATAGGACACTAGATTTGAACTCAAATAATATCATCAACATAGTCATACTAGGATGATGTTACTATTCATAGAGATAGAATTTTATGACTATTATAGAATCTCCTTCTAACCTACTTTCTACTTGTTCTAGATCTAGAACTACATTAGCATCAAAATAAGCTATGTACATCACTTCTTTGTAATTTATATATCTAGCATAGTTTTACTTTCTATATCTATAATATCTAGTAATAATAATTTCATTATATTATTATGTTTAAGTTTAGCATATAATTGGCCTACTATAGATTTGATTATCACCCTTGTGCCATTTCATTTCTATATATACATTTGGCCCTATATAACCCCAATATATTTTTTATGGTTAAACACTTCTCTTGAAATAAAAATATATTGTCATTAATTTACATATCCATGAATCTAAGGAGGAAGTATTTTGGAGGTATAAATCTCAAATTATCTAATTAAAGGAGGGAGATAGAAACACAAAATTATTCCATATTTTAACCATCAAACATATAAATACCAATAGGATTAAGGAGGTGGTCAAGGATTATAGTTTTTTTTGTTCAAATACATTGGAAATAAATGAGGAAAAAAATTCATTATCTAGGAATCTTCTTTCAAGTGAATCATATCTTAATTTGGTCAAGGAAGAAGATTTTATTAATCTATTTTATAATATATTAAACATGGTGATAATGATAAAATTATTGCACCCCCATCTATATAATAAATGAAGTTCTATGTGTTTTCTATATAGTGAAATTATGTCCCAGGATAGATGGTTTCTCTCATTTATTCCTTCATTGGTTTTGGGTTGTATTTCAGATGGATGTGAGTGTATCTAAGAAAAAGTTCCTTCAATTAGGTAGTCTTATAAAAGAGATTAATAATACTTTTTTCTTTTCATTCTGAATAATGTTTTGATAAGAATATTGAATTAATTCCAAGACATTAGTTTTTTTAATATAATATACATAATATTTTCTAAGACTTTGGTGTTGAGACTCCAAGTCCTTCATCCCAAAATTATTTCTTCCCATGAAGGAGATTTTTCTTTGGATCCAAATCATAGTTAGTATAATCATGTATCATGATTATTTACACTCTATTGAAAAATATACTAGGGCATGGATGTTTTTGAATATTTATATGAACAATGCCTATGATAGGGTCTTATGAAGTTTCTTAGAGAATATGGCTTTGATTCCAAATTTAGAAAGATTATTATTTATTATATAAACACTTCCATATTTTGTATTATCATCAATGGTCCTCCATTGGATTATTTTTAGGTAGAGATAGGTATTAGGTATGGATATTCATTGTCACTATACTTTTTTAACATCTTGGTAGAATCCTTGGGAAATTTTATTTAAGAAAATAAGGGATAATGACTCATTGTAAAGCCTACATATATCTCCTAACAAGGATTATATTACCCACGAGTGAGATTTTTATGACACATTTATGTTGGGGAAATATTTGATTAAATATGAAAAGGTTATGAAAAATATTTTTAAGGATTATACTAAGGTTTGAGCCCAAAGCATTAACATGAATAAAAGTTCAATTTTATTCATAATCACCATAGAGATGAATCAATTCATGATATCCAACATATTTTAATGCCAAATAAAAAATATTCATTCAACTTATTTTGGTATCCCACTCTTTAAGGGAATAATGGACATTAATATATGGAATAATATTTTGGATGGGTTCCAATAAAAAATGGCTAGATAGAAAGGAAATATTCTCATGTAAGAAGGTAAATTACAACTTATAAGAGTTCACTACATACCCTAAATATATATATGATGTATCTATTAAGGTTAACCAGTAGAGTGGTTCATAATATTGAAAAAATACATAAAATATTTCTTTGGTTAGGAGTGAAAGAGAAGAAGATATTTGTACTTGTAGATTTGGATAGAGTTTATTTACCAAAACCCATGGGGTTGGGCCTAACAAATATTAAAGGCTAAATAAATCCATCCTATCTAAAATGGGTTTTAAGATATTAAAAATAATCACACTATGGATAAATATTATAAATGATAAATAATTATAAGGTAGGGATGTTCACCATTTCTTGACTTTGGAGTCCCTTCCAAAAAATAGTCTTTCTAGAATATTCTTGTCAAGAGAAAGAATCTCCTAGGAAAGGAATCTAGGTGGAGTATTGGATATTGAAATAAAGAATAATTTGGTATGATTATTATCTCACATGATTTATTTTAATTTCTTTCAATCCATGAAACTCTTTGTGTCCCAATCTTAAGAGATCCATTAGGTAAAAATTTAACAATTATTGGGAAATTAATGAGATAGGTAAAACATGGAAATTTTTTACTATGGAATTAGTGGACCCTAAGGTTATTAAAAACCTTAGAGAACTTAACTATAATTTTAAAAGTATCCACATCATTAAAGGCCCTAATAATGATGAATTGGTGTGATCCACTATGGAAGATGGTTTTTATTTGGTTAAATCAAGGTATTTCATTAACCTTAAGTTTAGTAAGGATGGGTTTTGATGGAGATCCCTAAGAGACAAATACTTCATTAAAAAATTAATTTTTTTATAATTATTTACGTCATGAAATTAAAAATTACAATTTATAAGCTCAGTAGAAGAGGTTTACTAGTCCCTAACAGGTGTGTTGTTTGTGAAAAGTAACATCTATAACACATCTTTTAATGGATTGTCCCTTCACCTAAAATATTTTAAAATTCATACTATCTCTATTTAATTTTTTGGGTTATACATGATACTATATTACATATAAATATCTAATGGAATTTCCCCTTTGTTTGTAAATCACTTAAAAACATTGAAATATAGATCTACCCCATTTCCTATGGGGAATTTGGAAATCAATCTAAGAAAAGAAATCAATTTTTGATAAAGTTGGAATGATTATTATAGAGGTCATCAAAGATAATTTATGTATTTAAAAAAAAAATATTCTAGAGTTTAGAAAAATATTTTCAAAAACTTAAAGTTAAATATCTTAGATGTAGATGAGAACTAGGAGAGGAGAGATAGAGTTAAGGTTAAATGAAGGAAGCAACCATGTTATTGGTTTAAAATATTTTTTTATGGATCAATGAAATGGAAAAATTACTTATTTAAGGGATGGGGTTTATTATATATAGCAATGGTGTTTTTATTTTTTCTTATGTGGGTTCTTTGGGAGTCCAAACTAACCACATTGTGAGAGTTGAACCTGGAATTCATTTTCATTAAAGGATATTCTTAAATATTATTAATTACCTTGAATATAAAACCAAACTAAGATATACCATTAATAAATTCATAAATTATGTGTTGGATCTAATGTATAATTTTTAAGAGTTTAAAATATCCCATACCTATAGAGAAGGCAATGTATGGGCTAGATTGGATGGCTAATACGAGAGTATCAATAGAATTATATTAAATGGAGTAATGTTTCTAAATTTAATCATAATTTAATCAATATTTTTATTGTAGATTATAAATTCTTATCTTATAAATAATTAATGGAAAGGATAATATATTGTATGTCTATAAAATCCCCATAATTCACTTGATAAGTAAATTTATGAGGATTATTGCATATATGTAATAATGGATGTTTTTTTATGAATCACCCATGTGATTTTATACCTGATGCCATGTAAGAGAAGGATTTCAAATCATGTTCATCATTATATTATATATAAAATTATTAGGTTTAGTCTAGGAGCCAAATAAAATAAGTCCATATGTTTTTCATTTTCTAGATGATAGGGTCTTATATGGCCAAGAGGAATTTTTTTCTATTAAATATGAAATGGTTTGTTAACATCTACTTTTGTAAACCATATTATATGTAACACTAAAAATAAGTATCATGGTATGGATCACATTCAAGGGAGGTGAGTTATCATGTTACATTGAAAGGATATGGGGCTATGATCTAGGGATTTCTCTTTATTTTTTGAAAGCATGGAGAGATAGATGAGTTACTCTAAGAGGGGTTAAAATTTTAAAAAAAAATTAGGAAACTATTTCTAAATTAATGATAATTTTCATGAATAAGTTGAAAGTATTCAAAATCAAAGAATAAATAATGAATAAATACACAAGTTTCTTAAATATAATCAGAGGATCTATGAGGTGGAAGATGGTATAATTTACACATTATTGCATGAATATTATGAATTATATCACCATTAAAAAAATATATTTCAATCTCTACTCACACCACTTCATTATTATAAACCATTTTGGGCACCATAATGTAATTATAATTCCTTTCTATCTTTTCATGTCAATTGAGATTTTTGTGCTTAAGTACAAACGGATAAAAATTATGCTTTATTACATCAATCCCACATTTTTATTCTTGTTAAATTGGGTAGCCCCATATTTATCCCTAAAGTTGAAACTTTTATTCACTCAAATTTGAATTCAGAAGTGTTTGATAAGGATCCCTCTCTTGGTCCTAAATAGGAGATCCAAAAAATGATTGAGGAATAATATGAAACCTTGGATTATTTATCTAAGTCCAATATAAAAATAAAAAAGGCTAAGGTTTTGTAGCCTTAGGAAGGATGGGTAAACCAATGTAGATAGTTTTAGTCCTAAAATTGATAAGAACAAGGGTATTATAGTTCATTTTAATCTTAAGGTTTAGGAAGCCCAAGGTATCAAAGAGGTAGGTCTCCTAACAAAAAATATCCAAGTCTTGTTACTTTGATAAACATGAGATTTGATAAGATGGAACAAGCTATTTACTCTCAGTTGTGTATATTAAAAGATATTTTCAATGATTTCAAGAATGTGAAGTAGGAAATGTTACACATGTAATACCATATATAAAAATAGAGTAAGAATAAGAAAGAGGAGAATCAAGTCCAAAATGAGATAGTGTAGATCAATCTTTAGCTAAAGGAGGATATGGATAAATTAGAATTAAATTTAAAAAGATGGATGGAGATATATAACAATTAAAGGTGAGTTATAAAGTTGTCTATTTGATGAATAAGGATAATATCACAAATGTAATTGAACCATAAGTGGAAGTCAAGAATAAGAAATAAAAGGAAACCATAGATGGTCATAGTAAGAGGACTAGGGGTAAAATAATAATAAAGAGCTAAGTGAAGTGGAAACTAAATAAGACTTGTTTTCCAACAAAATCCAAGCCTTGTTGGAAGAAATGAAAGTAGACAATTATTATCTAGGATATTTTCTTGATTATTAAATTTGTTCTTCTAGTTATTTTCTCTTTGTTTCTCATTTATCAACTATTTAATGATTTTTAATTGATGGTTTTTTTGTTGTAACATGGTTTATGTAGTGTTTGGACCGGTAGTATTTTTTAATTGCATGTTATGATCCATAAATTTACCTATGGTTTTAAATTTTAAAATGTTTTAGGATCCTTTGAAACCCCTACTTTTTACCCTTATCAAAGAACATATTATTGTAGAATTTAGAGATAAATGTTGTCCTAGTCAGATCTTGGTTTACTTTAACTAGGTGCAATCATGGGATATTCCTTTTTGTGCTCAACATTTGAACACTCATGTATGTTGGTGTAAATCCATAAAGGCACAAGCCTTATGTGCTCACCCAAAGTGTAGATGATAAGGAACCAAGTTACACATTATAATAGTTGTGCCATGGTGTGAGAATTTAATTAAAGGACTTTATCAATTCAATTAAAGCTTTAGGTAGATCCATAGGAGAAAGCCATTCATGGACTAATCCTAGTGTCCAATTTAATTCTTTTGGGAATATTAGAGTCTTATTCCTAATTTAGTTAAAGGGTCTGAGTAGCATAATAAGTAAATAAATATGCAATAATTAAGTTACTAATTTGTATAAATTTTATTGCAATTTTAATCTTTCTAAATCTAGTAATAAGGGATAGAAAATAACACTTAGTTAGAAACTATCTAAGATGACTGAGACAAAGTCTAGAATTCACTGAGTAGGATTGGGACATTATCACAATTCAAGATTTTGTCTTTGTTTTATGATTAGATAAGAGAGAAAAAATAAGACACTAGTGGCATGAGTGTTTTAGTCCACTTATTCCTCTATTTTTTAGGAGATCTAAGCTTTTTGGGTTTTATTCATTGTGTTTATGTGACCTTGCCTATGAAGTTTTGACTATCAAATGTCTGTAGAACTCCCTATAGAGTAGATGTTGTCTTCAAACACTTAACTCCTTTGTAATTATACCAAATTTTAGAAATAGGTGGGGGGTTAGTGTGTTTAATGTTCATTGAACATGTATCTATACCCATTATGTGGGCACACTGCCTACATACCAATACTCTGAAGAGGGATCAAACTATATATAGTTCTCCCACTTGCTGTGATTTGTGAAATAGTGTGTATGAAGATGTAAATGCTAAAATTGGTTGTGATTGAGGTGAATAGGGACTGGTGTAAGGATTTGGATAAGCTTTTAAGTGTATTGACTAGTTATATATAGATAATAGGGAAGATTACCTGAGTAGTTTTACTTGTATTCTTACTTAATTTATGATATTTGTCAACCCTTTCCAAATGATATTTGAAAGGAATTTTATAGGGATCTATTGGTCATGTGTTGAATTTGCTTGCATTATGATAATAAGGAAAAATATGGGGAACTAGAAGGAACTAACCATTGGGGCTAAAAATGTACTTATAAAAGAGCACCAAAAAAAGACACTAGTTGAACTGATGCTATAATACAAGTTGGGTGCTATTGTCCTTATCAAATAGAGCCTAGGGGATGGATTTATCATGGAGAGAGAAGTCTAGTTGATCTGGGATTAGGACTAGAAGGCTAAGGTGATTGGGAATCAATGAAAATATGCCTATGTGGGTCATGAAAGCAAACAAGAGGGACCTATGGGTTGGGTGTCATTATCCACACTCAAGTTACCAATTTTCATATTTTATATGACTCTATTTGCCCTACCCCTTTATTTTAGTGATGCATTAAATCAAAATACTATGATAAATGAAAAATATAAAGTGTACCTAAACTTGCCTATAAGAGGGAATCTCATGAAGCTATGTGATGCTAGGTTTGTATAGAGAGAGTACACTATGGGGTATGAATTTGAAAGAGAAAATAAAGAGTATATTAGTTATTATTAGGTACACTATATCTAAATTATGGAAATACAAATTTGGGTAAGATAAAGAGGAAGAGAAAGGAACAAATACACCTCACTAGATATGTAGATCAATACAAAACTTTTTGTGATGCTAAGTGATGCTAAGTGATGCTAGATGTGTGTTAAACCAAGAGTAATATAATTAATGGAGGTGAGTGCTCAATTCCATGGAAGTAGATCAAAAATACAAATGTTGGACCTTTGGATACATATTTTCCCACTAAGTGAAGTTAGGTTGTCATGCATATGTTAATCGATGTTTGGAAAGTGTGTTGAATCCCTCTAAATAGGTGGATCAAGAATACAAAGGATAACTAATCATTTGGCTCCATCATTTCCCCATGAAGTGAGGATATGAAATGATACCAATATTAAATTTGCATTTTATAAGATGTATCTTGAATCCCATGCATGTATTATGATATAGTAATGTTGGCATGAATAGCCAAATGTATGCTAGAAACTAGGCCACTCTTGGCCACTTTGAAAGATGGAAATTAAGATTATATGAAAGCCACTATAAAATTGGTGCACTAGGCTTATATAAAATCAAATCTAAAATGTTTAAGTTAGGATTTTATGAAATCCACTCAAAAATGATACCAACCACTTATATATAGAATAAGGCATGTAATTACTGAGAATGACTAGGTAATGTTAAACTCAAAAAGAAAAGAAAAGAAATGTGCTACACACATTGCCCCCAATCACTGGTGTTTAAAAAATGGATTCTAATTTGGAAGTTATATCAACTATCATATCTAAAACTATAAGTGAGATCCCTCATGTTGTGCATGATGCCCTCTATATCTAAATTCTCTAAGAAAAAGTGTACTAAAAACTATTGATTCTAAATTGGTATGACTATGTAAAATTGTAGCTAAACCTACATTTTTACATGATTATGAAAAGTCTATTTTTTATATTATTTAGATAAAAACACCAAAAATGTACACTAATAGTATCAATTCTAGAGTCCAATTGGTGCTATTGTGTTAATATAAAACTAATGACTATTTTGACATTTTCACTATCTGACTGGTCTATTCTATCTGGTTTGATGTCTAGTTATTGTTTTGGGTTTCTGAATGCTACTTTTTTTAGTGTTAGGAGCTTTTATCTCTATGACAAAACCCTTATTTTTTGTCATTATCCCCTCTTCTAAGGGTAGGAATGAATACCCTACAATGACTTCCCTCAAAATAAAGAACCCTGTAAGTGTGTTATGATACAAAGATACATGATATAACAATGATAATTGATGAGGTATACCATGGTTTGTAATGATATATTATTAGATAAATAGGGGTATGCCTAGATAGATATAACAATGTAATAACATGTGTAATGTAATGAATAATAATTGGAAGTCTAGTTAATTATTAGTTATTAGTTGTCAAGGAGGGATGGAGCATGATGTCTATCATGGCATCTAAGAAAGGAAACTAATGCATGATGTGGATCATGGCATTATAGATAATGAGAAGTAAACAAGCACACAAGGCAAGAAGAAAGAAACATACAAAGGTGGCCAAGGTTCCAAGCAAACAAGAATATAATGCATGTTCAAATGCCACATACACATATAATTAAAACAATCAAGGTTGGCTTGAAAGCCATAATAACATAGAAGAGTACAAGCAAAGGAAATTGGAAAATGTCCTAAGGCACATACAGGAGACAAATAGGAACTGATAAATGCAATCACATATAATTATGTAAATCAAGAAAGGAAAGCATGTAAAACTAGAAATATAGTTGCATCTAACTAATCAAAGCAAGAGTGAAGGTATGCAAGACATGTAGTATAAGACTAGGTATATGCTAAGAAATACACAAGGTGATATATATTAATGAGATGTTGATATATTAATCTATGTAATTGAGTAAATATTGTACATCATCATGATAACTAGAGTGTGTGGTGGAGGAATGACATAACTTGGATGATGTAGTCATGTAGAAGATGCCCATAGTGGGTATGTATATCGATGTGTGTCTTGAATGTAGAAGTAGGATGCCCCCTCAATGGGTAGAGTGAAGCAATTAAGGATCTAGATGTCACTACACAAACTCAAAGAAGATCAAGTGAAGCATTGTAATGTAGATAAATCAATAAATAATATCATAGAACAACAAATGTAAGTCTATCATGATAGTAGAAATGTAAAGCATGGATGATGCATACAATCAAAATATCTTTGGTGTTTTTTAAATTATTTGTATGTTTTTATATTTTGAAATATTTGAATGTTTTTGGTATTTTTGATATTTTGAATTTTTTTTTGAATTTTTGAGATTTGAGATATGTACTATTAACATAGGAAGACTATGTACAAGAGATTGAGAAGAAACTATGTACAAGTAATAAAAAATAAACTATATATAAGTAAATAAAATAAACTATGTTTAAGTAAATGAAAGGAAGATATATAAAATCAACCATAAGGAGACTATGTACAAACATTTGAGAAGAGGAATATGTACATAATGAAATAAAAGACTAAGTTGGAAGGGGTAAAGGGTCCAAGGATTGAGCTTGATGGGGATGGATATGGAGGAAAGGATCATGGCCATCATCAAATGCCTCAAGATCATCATCATAAGTGTCATCATATGCTATAGATTCTATGTACATGGTGTTATCCTATCGAAGGTGAACTAAAGATTGCTTTGGTGGTGAATATGTTGATTCTATTTTAGGACATTTAGCTCTACTAGTAGATTTCTTAAATCAAAGTGGTAAAGCTAGTTTTGGTGGTGCTATAATCTAAATAATACCCTAAAATTGTAGTTTATCCAATCTCTATTGTAAAGATGCACATGAATTTGTATCATGGATTATAATCCTGTGAAAAAGACAAAATGGGTGACCATACTATTGTGATAATCTGCTAATAGATATATGTTGCACTTTAGATAATGTGATTAATCCATGATTAAGTAACATATATAGCATAATCTATTGTTAATGTCATGTGTTTTGTATTTGAGTCTGAATGACTGGCTCCATATCTATAAAGGTAACCATGTCAACTATATGTGCCAAGTGATTTTTATATCCTAAGAGTATAGTACAAGATACTAACAATGATGTAGGATGTGTAGTGAGATATTTATAGTCATCTTGATACTCTCTTAGGCCTACTGGTGTAGATCTCAATCCACACAAATAGTCACATCAAGTTCACCAAATTATTTAACTATTCTATGAATATTGAATTTATATTCCTTATTTAGTTAAAGGGTCTAAGTAGTAAAATCAGTAAATAAATATGTAATAATTAAGTCACTAATTTTTATAAATTTTATTTTGATTTTAATCTTTCTAAAAATAGTAATAAGGGATACAAAATAAGACTTAGTTAGAAACTACTCGAGATAGTTGAGATAGAGTCTAAAATTCACTATGTAGGACTGGGACACTATTACAATTCAAGATATGGCCTTCATTTATGATTGGATAGGAGTGCCAAAATAGGACACTAGTAGTACCATTTCTATAATCCACTTTAACCACTATTGTCTAGGAGACCTAATCTTTTTGGGTTTTTTTTATTGTGTCTATGTGACCTTGCCTATGAAGTTTTGACTGTTGAATGTCTATAAAACTCTCTATAGAGAAAATATTGTCTTAAAACCCTAGACTCATGTGTACTTAGACCAAATTTGAGAAATAGGGGGATTAGTGTTTTCAAGATTCACTAAATGTGTATCCACACCCCTTATGTAGGCACACCACCTACATATCAATACTCTGAAGAGGGATCAAGCCATATGTAGTTTTCCCACTTGATGAGCTTTATGAAATAGTGTGTATGAATATGAAAATGCTAAAACTAGGTGTGATTAAGGTGGATAGGGATTGGTGTAAGGATTTTTATAAGATTTTAAGTGTATGAGCTAGCTATATGCAGAGAATAGGAATGATTGCCTGAGTAGTATTTCTTGTATTCTTGCTTGTTTTATGATATTTGTCAACCCTTTCCAAATGATTTTTTAATGGGATTTTATAGGGATCTATTGGTCATGGGTTGAATCTTATCACATTAAGTAAACAAGGAGAAGGATGGGAAACTAAAAGGAAATTGACTATTGGGAATAAAAATGCACTTGGACAAGAGCACCTAAAGTAGACACTAGTGGTATCAATGCTATAGTCCAAGCTAGGAACTATTATTCTTAGATAATAGGGCCTGGGGGGATGGATTTATCATGGAGAGAGAAGTCTAACTAAGCTGGGATTAGGTCTAAAAGGATATGGATGACTGGAAATTAGTGAAAAGATGCCTATGAGGGTCATGAAAGCAATCAAGAGGGACCTATGGGTTGGGTGTCATTAGCCACACTCAAGGTACTAATTTTCACATTTTATATGACTATAGTGTCATATAGACTTTTGAAGGGTCAAAATTCATCTTTCACTCAAACTACTCATATTAGACATGCAATCTTAACAAGGAATATGATACTTGGCATATAATCTATACTCATTCTCTATACATGGTTATGATGACATCACCATTTATTATAAGGACTCCAATAATGAATAAGTAAACCAGAGAAATTACATGATTGCTAAATTAACATATTTCTATTGTAATTAAAACATTACGTATGTACTCATTCCCTTATTAATTGAAAAGGACAAATAAACTAGATAGAGTGAAAATTAATACAATAATATTCATTATTAATCAAAATTAGAAACAAAGTATAGAGTTCATAACATTCATAATAAAGTATATGCTTAGTTCTTACTAATTAACAACCCAAAGGCTCACAGATGATTTTAGGTGCTTACAAATGGAGCCTTCATGGCTTCCATACTATTCTTAAGCTTAATGGTGCTAGATCAATACATGTAGAGTGACTTCATTTTAGCAAGGCTTTGCTATAGTTCTTTTGTCCTTCCTCTTCTTCTAGCCTGAGCTCCTTAAATATATTTCAAGAGCATCTTCACCAAGGTGGGAGGTGCGTGTTGAGTGCTAAGATAGAGCTTAGTCATCATAACCACCAGATCAATAACTCTATGAAGTCTTCGCTATAATTTCCACATCTCACCAATCCTAGAAGATGCCCTATAAATCTAGGAGAAATTTTTCCACCTTCAAGCTATCATAAGATATGCACTACATCGTCTATCTAGTGCCAAAATTCCAAATGTTTAACCACTATAAAAATTATTCCTTCATGCCTAGGTGGATGTCATGTTGGCATGAATTATTTACTTAATGAGTTAGGGGCCCAACACATATGCTATATTAGAATAATATTCATACAATAAAATATAACATACACAATGAACTCACTAATTTTATTATCACATTGAGAACATGTATTTTTAAAATATGGCATGAGATCCTTCTCTACATGGAACTAAACCTCAAAATAAAAAATTAGACTATATATTTCATTATCCTCATTGTCAATTTCATGGAATATTTTTCTAAGCTTGTAAACTATTTACATACCAACCTCCCTAAAAGAGGTGCACCTATAAATGTTATTTACATACCAATCTCCTACATCTGTCAAATACTTGTCTCAAATTCATGAAATGTTCTTCTCTATTCCTAGAGAATATTATGAGATAATCCATATATATGATAATACACTTTCCCACTATACCTTGGAAAGCATGTTTCATATCCCTTTGAAAAATTACCCCTACATTAATTAATCTAAAAGGCATTCTCTTGTAAGCAAATGTTCCCCATTTAGTAGCAAAAGTTGTATTCATCCTATCTTTTGGAGTAACAAGCACCTGGTTATATCCAAAAAATCCATCTAAAAAGGACATCATGGAGGATCCTAAAATATCTTGGATAAATTGGCCTAGAGAAGCCAAGGGGTAATTATCCTTTTCAAATGCTCTATTCAAGTTTTTGAAATCTATGCATAATCTTATTTCCCCATTTTTTTTCTAACTGGGACCAGGTTTATAACCCAAGTGGAATACCTAATAGGAAACACAATCCTTACATCCAACAATTTATTGACCTCCTTAAATATCATGGGTTCTAAAATAGGTTTGACTGGTCTTTGATTTTTCCTAAAGGGTTTACAACCCTCTTAGAGAGGTATAATATGAGTAATTACCCTCAGGTCAAATATTTTCAAATCTTCATAGGACCAAGAAATTACATCCTTATATTTTTTAAGTAGCTCTCTAGCTTTTCTATTTTCCATTTCAGTGTAATCCTTCCCTATATTCACCATTTGTGGCTGATCATGTGGGTCAAGGTTCATTACATGATAGTCCTTACCACTTACATTGGGTTGCTTAGGTGCTTCAAAAATCTTGTCAAAATCAAATAGTTTTTCCAATGAGATCATCCCTTTAGGTATATTATTATCACTTAGTTGGATTATTTTAGCATTAAGTATCTTCTCAAGAAAATTTTCATTAGTCTCATCAATAATGTGAGCTTCAAAAGATCTAGAATTAGTTAATAAATCCTTAATTTGTTGTTCATCATTAAAAACTTGGAAATGATTTATGTTTTTGGGGACTAAGGGACATGGTAAAAGCTCAATACTGATGTTTTGAGAATCATGATTAGGCATGAGGTTAGCTACAATAGAGGAAAGCTCATTATCCACTTTGTTTTCTTCCTTGGGGATAAACAAGATATTGAATACATCAAAAGATTCCACCAATTCCCAAATTTTAAATTTATACCTCTTAAGGTCAGATAACTTGCACTGGTACTTATTACTTACTAGATTAACTACAAGTTTAGAATATCCATAAATAAAGAATTCCTTGAATTTATGTTTGATGGCAAGCTATAATCCTAAGATGAGAGACTCATACTCAACCAAATTATTGTTGCAGTGGAATTATAACCTATAAGATACATGGTACTATTTTTTTAGGGTCTATTATTACAAGACCATCCCATGATCCTGATTTGCATTTGGTACCATCAACATATAACTTCCACATGCCAAACATTGGAGAAGATCTCTTGGAACCAGGTTACTTTGTAGTTTCTAAAGTGAAAACTCCTAGATCAAAATCTAGGAAGTTTACCCTTTCATTGAAAACATTGTATTTTGTAAATATGTGTTTCATTTTGGGTTCCCTTTTTACTATTATTTGATTTGGCACACCTTTACAAGGTAGCCACAAGTGTGAGAAATCAATAGACATGTACCCATTTAAGGACATAGTCTATTCTCTACTCAAGAGAAATCCATAAGCATTAGGAATATCTACCACTTGTATGTCAATGAATTGTTGAACTCTTGGTTCACTAGCCATTTGCATATGTACATTTAATATTTCTCCAATGACCCTAGCTATAGATTTATCTAATTGAGTGACCATTTTATCGGAATTGATTGGTGTTAACCCAAGTTGTTCACATATCCCAACAAGCATGATTTTGGTTGAGGATCCAAATTCTAAAATACAATTATGAATATTCTTCCCAAATATATTAACTATAAGCAAAAATGGTGGGGACTCTAATTTGGTTTCTTGAATAGTTACATTTGTACTATCACTTTAATGGGGCTTACCAAGTTTCTAGGATAAGGATTCCAAAAGTAAGTCTCTTTGTTCTATGATTTGAGTTAACTCATGTAGAGTAATGTTGGATTTAATCTTTTTATATCTTCTACAATATTGTAACTAGTTTTTCTTTAAGGATCAGTAGTAGGTTTGGAAGAGCTTCCTTTGGGAGGTTTAGGATTATTCTTTGATATAGTGTCTAAAGGGGTCCCATATTTTTT
This sequence comes from Torreya grandis, assembly GCA_037957365.1. Lineage (NCBI taxonomy): Eukaryota > Viridiplantae > Streptophyta > Pinopsida > Cupressales > Taxaceae > Torreya > Torreya grandis. Next base: position 19,103 of record JARHVA010002651.1, read on the forward strand.
AGGTGGAGTAGAAGTGGTCAATGGATGATTTTGCTTTCCATTCTTTAAAGTATATGTCTTTAAGAATTGTTATAATGCTTGAATTTATTTATGGATATCCTTAGGCTCATTATCTTCTTGAAAAAGGAATTGAAAAGTTTTTACCATATGCACTTGGTGAGATGGTTTAAATTTAGAAAGACCTTTAGTAATATATTTATTTGAAATCACTTAAAATATGTCAAGTTATTCTTGGAAAGATTCAAAGGCTTTGGAAAATTCAATGCAGTCAATCTCACCATGCTTAGAGGTAGCATGCACCCTATAATAATAATTTGTTAAGGCAATATCAATGAGGTTGATATCCATAGTAATTTTTCTAGAGGAAGGATCATTAGCTTTATTATTGTATAAACTATTATTTCAAAACCTATTTCCAACCCTGTTAAACTTTTAGAAAGTGAAGTTTCTTTCACAATTGTCATTAGCATTACCTTTTTTTTTTAATTGCAAGAAGTTTATGCTAAGCTTCTGGACCATTTTTAATTTAGATTCATTCTTTTTCTTTGGATTCTTAGAATTTTGACCTCGGATATTTCTAATACCATTGATAGGCACTAAATCCTTGTAGTCATTGACATGAGATCCATTGGTAGCTTGATGGCTCAAGAAACCTAAGTTATAATTAGGGGTAGCATGGCTAGTAGGTAATACATTAAAATTAGGGAATTGATTTAATTCTAGATTATCTTGGTTATTATTTGGGAAAAGGTTTAATGTCGACATTTGAGGATTAACATTTTGGAAAAAATAATCCATCTATCCTTGGGGATGCATTTGGTCATTAATAACCACAACTTTAGAATAATCTTAAGACAATGTGATGATAACTAGGATAGCTCTTTTATGAAATACAAAAGTCATGGGGTCAACATCATCTTTGTAAACCTCTAGAGCTAAATCTTCATTAGATTTATATGGATCCATGGTCCAACTAAAAATCTTTTGGAACCTAACATTAAAATACCTAATATGTTCACTTGTATATCTTTTAATATTTGTGAATTGATGATAGATGACACAAGGGCTTATGATCTTTCCAAATTGATCAATAAAGATAGTGTCAAATTTATTCTATGAGATAATAAAATTGTCAAGAAAATTAAGGAACCATTTATATGTAGCATCTTTGAATGTAAATGGGAACAACCTACATGCTACATCTTCATGAATAACATTTAACAATCTTAATGTATCATTGAAAGATTTAACATGTTCCTCAGTAGTTGAATACCAGTTAGACTAAATATTGGCAAATATGTTTTAGGATTATGTGATAAGTCATGAACCACACTTGATATATTGATAGGGGAACTTCCAATCCATAACATATTTGGATGAATATTTAACATAGGAGTCCCTTTCAAGGGTGAATATGGTAGATACTTAGAAAGCTTATGCCTTCCTTTGTCTTTCCTAGTTCTTCTATGAATTTCTAGCTTGAGCAAGGGTTCTCTAGTCTCTAAATGTGATCTGGTCCTGATCTTTGTCAATTCTAGCTTGAAGATTAAATATTCTATTTTAAAATATAAGTATTCAAGTTAGATATTCATAGATAATCAATAATCAATTTGTGTATCTTATTTTGCAAGGATTTTGTCATAAAAGGATAAAGGACATCAATATTTGACTGAATGAGCTCAAAGATGTGTTGAATCATGAAAAGATGACCACTCTTTACAACTTATGACTTGAATGAACTTCATATTGATTAAGAATTGTCAATTTTAACTAGAACAATCCATCTTAATTTCAAATACTAATGAATTCTTAGCATCAAAATTAGTATTTACTAAAATTAAACATATGTATTCAAAGAATATCAATCCCTATCTAAGTAAACCTAAAGACTGGTATGAAACCATGAAAGTCACTAATATTTACACAATTTATGCGAAAATAAACACAAACATGTAAAATACATAGTGATCTTTGACAAAAAACACCAAAACTAGTAAATATATTTAAAGATTTATGGCCTTCCTAGCGCCAATGAAGCATCATGTTGATGCTTCAAAATATACCATAGGTGCTCTTCAGTGTTGATGAACACTTTTCATTTTAAGATTTAAAAAATACAAGGCATGAGTTGTAATTTATGACAATTTGGTGATGTTTGTGGTGGAATAGAAGTAGAGTATGTGAATTATCCATGATATTTGTTTAGTTTAGTGGTTGGGAGCCACTAGGGTCTAAATATTTGAATCTTTATGAATTTTGTGATTTTTAAACTAATATAAATGAATATTAACAATTATCTTTAAGCTAAAGTGAGTCTTGATAAAAATAAGAAAAGAGAAGGGTACGGTAGAAAGGAAACATGATTGTAAATTGTCATCTCAAATATTATTACAAAATTCTAATTAGTTTAGTACACATGAACCAATTTATGATATATAATAGCATGAACTCAAATTACATCAAAAATTAGGCAAAATTTAGAGGAAATGTGTAAATCATATGTAAGAACCAACTTTACTTTAAATGTTTGCTACTATGGTCTAAATAGCCTAAGCACATTCAAATGCAAAGTAAATAAAATGAACTATACTTGAGATATTTATAGTAAATCTAGTATTAACACAAATAAACAACCCTATGACAAACAATGTGACTTAAATCAAGGAGAATCATTCAAATTCAAGATGATTATATGAAATTGAGAGACAACATGGACATTTATCAAACTATCAAGATAATATTTTCATAATTCCTTAGTTATATTAAATGCTTTTGGTATACAATTACTCAAAATCTCTCCCTTTCAAAATGGTAACCACTTGACTATTTATATGAAACATAGGCAGTTAATTGGTTCACTTTCTCAAAATATCCACATGTAGGATAAGGATAGTTGTCCTTAATACAAAGACATAATATGAAAGGTTTTCATACCAACTTGATAAGAATAAGTATATGCTAACAAAATAACATATATTTTATAAAGAGAATATTCTCTTACAAATTATATTAGTGGGCCCTTTAATTAGCCTTGTCTAAGGAATTATTTCACCTTGGTGAAATTCTCTTTTATTAGCTCAAAATCCACTATAGGCTTCATTAGATAATCCTCTTCTTGATTTTCTAACTTGTCAAATTCACTATCAGCCTTAGCCATGAGTTCCTTGATACATTTTGCTTCTACAATCTACTTACCTATAGTAATAATTATGTCAAGGATCTTATAATTATCCTTAGTAGAATGGCCTTGATTGTCCTTAATACCTTAGATGTAGACACCAACTCTTTATTTAAATTCTTCATCATTGATTAGGTCCATAACAATGGTTTGATAAGGTTTGTCCAATAAGTTCCCCAAAATTTTCTCCATTCTAGTTACTAGGTCCTTGTCTTCCTTTATGAAGTTGTAAACATTACTACACTAGGTGATAAAATCTTCTTTCTTATCCATCAAAACTACCATGAGGATATCTAAATGTCTAAACTCGATGATCTTGAATTTTAGGACCTACTTTTTCCTATGCACCTTGATGAGTTCTATCATCTGGGCTTGAGAATACTTTCATTAGGTGATTGTTGATGCTTAAAATTGTGCTTGATTCTAATCAACAACAATGGGAAGTTTCAAGCTGTGGGATATTGCAGCTTGAAATAACCTCTAGATTTTAGAGAAGCTAGTCTCTTCTTTTGTATCAAGTGTGGGGAAAAAGGATAGAAAATTAAATAGGAACGCAAATGCAAAAAATGAAACCTAACTATGTCAATGCGCCTGAGTGTAATTTTGATCCTAATCTTGAGCACAGTGAGACTATATGTAGGATTCATTTACATTTAAGAGAAAACAAGTGCATGATCAATGTAAAAGATTGAAATAATTATAAATAGAAGCTCACAACAGAGACTTCTTTTGTTGAGATACAAAAAATGTCGACAAAGGCATAGGGTTCAATCTTCTTATAAGAATCTTCCAATCACATAAGAGGTGTAGGAACACGTACAGTTATGTAGAACTTCTGACTCAAGAAAATGAGACAAAAGCAAATGACATTCCTAATCACAACTCAAGAAAATCTATAGTATAGACTACTTTTTCAAATGACACAGATAATATCAACAAAGGCATAGAGTTCAATCTTAATTCTTTCAGCCACATAAAAGGCATAGAAACATGCATAGTTACATCAACTTTACAATTCAATAAAATGAGATAAAAGCAAATGATATTACTTAATCATGAGCTCTAGAAAGTCTAAACTTGGTACGACCCCTTCTATCTTGTCCCCCATCCTTTTTTCCTTTATAGCCTTGGATTTTACCAATAAAATAGTGCAGCCTTTAGTGCATTCAATGCCTTGGATGTATCCTGGTCTTATCAGGAAGGGCCATGCTAGAGCAGGGTAGTTGCCCTGACTGTGGCATGTTGATTCATGTCTAGTACCTCCTTTCATGCTTGAATTTCCTCATTCCATCACCTGCTTAGCCATGCAATTGCCCATTCTCTTCTACTTATAGGGGACAATCAGATGACCCCTTTTAATGTTTGCAGGCCCAAAAAATATACCCAGTGAACTACTCCACCTACCAAAAATAACTCCTACTAAGTTCACCCCTAGCTCACTTGCTAAAATAGATACACAAAACACTCTATCTTGTTGAAATAGAAGAGGACACTTAGTCAATTCCCTAAAAATCTTCCTATTACTTAGAAGGCACTAGAGAATGACACTTGGCACTTTCTGCCTAATTTATCAAAGACACACAACTCTTTTTGCTTTCCCTTTAGCTATGTTGTAGACTTATTCAGGGCACAGATTAGGATCCTATGGATGGAGACACTTGGAAGCTTCTGTAGACCTCTAAAATGGCTCTCAGGACCCACCACAATCTTTATTCAATAATGAAGCTTGAAGACGATCTCTCAAAAATTGACACGTGATGGCCTCCACTATTCTTAGGAAGACACATGGCATCTTCTGCTTCTCTTACTAGGGGTATGTGGCATCTTCCACTTCTTTTGGGAATGGAGTAGAAAGGGGCTCAAAAAGTGACACTTGGTGGCCTCCGCTACTCTTCAGCATTTAAACAAAATGAAATGATGCCTTTCTACATTCTAAAAAGGTAGTTGACCCATTTGGTTTTTTAGGACACTCCCTTAAACTGCCCGATGAAACAAAATGGTTCAATGGTTCAATGATTCAACATTGTGCACCATTTACATGTTAACTAAGGTATTAAACCAAAAAATGTTAAACCAAGGCATTAAACCCAGGCATTGAACTGACTGTCTCTCAAATGTTGACACGTGGTGACTTTTGTTTTCCTCTAAAAAAGTAGTCTAGAGCCTTCTGCAACTTCCACCTAGCACTTTCTACTTCTTCCTGCTACTTAACTATTGAAAGCCTTTATCAAAAAATAGAATAAAACATGGGTGTTGATATGAGACATGGATGTCGACACATGGTGAATTCCATCTAGTTGCTATTGGATATGTGGCATGTTTCATGGCTCTCTTGAATGTTAGGAAAGGTGCCTCAGATGACTCCACTTGGCCAAAACCCACATTCAGACTATGCCACTTGGTAGCCTCCACTGCCCTTCAACACTTAGATAAAAAATGAATCAAAAGAAACATACATGTGCTCTATTTCAAAACTTCTATCACCATGACCAAGGTATGAGGGAACAAAACTGTAGTACAAGACTGAGAATCAAAATGCAACGTAGAGTAAATTTTTTTACTCTACAGTTACTGGTGACCCCCACGACTTTTGAGCCTACTAAAAAAGAAAACTCCACCTTCCACTAGATCAAAATTGTGAAATTTATAGCTTCAAAAGAGCCATCGACATGTGTTTAAAACACTTATTTAAAAATAAAGTGGGAAAATAATTAAAAAACAATGCAAGAAAGGGAAACAATTTAACTATAATATATTAGAGACCCAAGTTAATTGACATGCTTCAAATAGATTCTATTTATAGGAATCTCTTCAGGTTCTCCTTCCATCGAATCTAGCTTGAATGAATTCTTCTACTTGCATGCTCAAATTTTATACAGGCCAGTCCATAACACTTCAAATTTAGTATGTTGACCCAGCTTGGTGGCTCTTGCATCCAATTTCAAAACAATTGAGCCTATTTCAAAATTAGGATTCAAAGTCCTATTATCAAAATAGTTCTTAACCATTCCCTGATGCTTAATCAATGAATATGGGCTACATCCCTCTTTTCTTAAACTTCCAAAAGTTCTACGAGTCTGACCTGCATGGGGCCATTTTCTTCAATTTCAATTTGTTTGATCAATTGGAGACCAGGGATTTCCAAGCTTAGGGGAATCACAACAGAATTTCCATATACCAATTCATATGGGGACATTTTGATCACCTGCTTAGGTGTGATTATATCAGCCCATAGTGCTAGATTAAGCACTTTATGCCACTCTTTGTGATGATCAGCCCTTACTTTTTTGATGAGTCTTATCAGGTTCTTGTTGGTTGATTTTGCCAGACCATTACCTTGAGGGTAATAGTTAGATGAAGTTTTTAGATATATTCCATGTTTTAAGGCAAAGTCAGATACTTTAGACTCCAAGAATGCTTTATCATTATCTAAAATTATGGTGCAAGGAGCCCAAAAGCGAGTGGTGATACTCCCTAGAAAATCTAGGATCACATTCTTTGTTGCTTCCTTAAGTGGGACTGCCTCGATCCATCTGTTGAAATAGTCTATGGCAGTCAATATCCATTTGTGACCCATACTGGACACTGGATTTATCATTCCAATGAAGTCAAGACCCCATTGAGCAAAAGGTTCATCCACAATTATAGGACTAAGGGGCATGGCTGCATTCCTCCTCATCCCCATATAATATTGGCAAGATTGACATTTTTTAACCAGTTAATAACAATTTGCAAATAAAGTAGGCTAGAAATATCCTACCTCACTTATCTTGATGGCTATGGTCTTTGCAAAAAAATGCCCCCCCTGATATTCCATGATGCATTTCGTGTAGTATTCTCTTAGCTTCAGCTTGTTTTACACATCTTAACAATTTTCCATCTGAATTTATTTTGAAAAGGACTTGTTCAATTAAAATAAAATGAACTCCTTGTATCCTATAATATCTCCTTTTATTTTGAGGGAGTTCTCTCAAATAAATCCCAGTTTTCATAAAATGAATCTGGCTTATGACCCAGGATTCTTGATCAACCTCTTGTATTTTTAGCACCGTCTCTGTCTCTCCTTTTGAATCTACTTCCTCAGGTAACATCTTTTCAAGCTCTTGGGTTATATATTAGCATAGACCCCTACTTCTAACTAGCTTGGTAGGTCTAACCTCTACATCATATTCAAGGATCTTAGTGATCTAATTGGCTCTTTTCTTAGTATTTTCCCCCTCCATTATGTATTCCCTAACACTTGGGTGAGCTACAAGTATCAAAATTTTGTTCCCTGATATTATATGCCTAAATTTCTTGAGGGCTTTTACCATGGCATAGGCTTGTCTTTCCACAAAATTGTACCTAGTCTCATAATCCCTAAGAGTTCTTGAGAAAAAGGCTATTGGGTGTTCCCCCTCTAGCCTATCATTCATTTGAGTCAAGACAACAACAACACTTGACTCTCCTCCATAGACATACATTACGAAGGGATTGAAAAAATCTAGGTTTTTAAGCACTAGGGCTGCTGAGATAGCCTTCTTGACCTCTTCAAATGTTGGCCTTCCTTCTATAGTCCATTTGAAGACTAGGTCTTTCTTTAGCAAGAGTGTCACTGGTCTTACCAAGCCTACAAAATCAAATATGAATCTACTGACAAAATTGATCTTCCCTAAAAAGGACTAAACTACCTTTTTATTTACTGGAAGAGGTAGGTTCATTATAGCTGTGATTCTCTCAAAATCTATAGAAAATCCTTCTTTAGATACTATATGTCCCAAAAATTTGTCCTGAGGTACAACAAAGATACATTTCTTGGGATTTAGTGATATCCCAAAATCCTGACATTTCTTGAAGACAGATTCTAAATGATCAAAATGATCATCAACATTTTTTGAAAAAATAGTGAGGTCATCTAGATAAACCAGGATGATCCTATTTATAAGTTCCCCAAAGGCTATATCCATATCTCATTTGAAAGGTGGCTTCTGCATTTGACAGACCAAAAGGCATCTTAGCATATGCAAATGTCCCCCATTTGGTAGTAAAAGCAATTTTATACTGATCTTCATCAGCCAACCAAATCTAATTGTATTTAGAGAAACTATCTAGTAAAGAAAGCCTCTCTGATCTAGCCACAGTTCGTAGAATTTGTTCCATGGAGGGCAAGGGATAGTGGTCTTTCAGAGATGCTCTATTTAGATGTCTAAAATCTACACATAGTCTTACATCTCCATTCTTTTTCCTAACTGGTACTAGATTTGATACCCAGGTTGAGTGCTTGATTAGAAATATTATTTTGGAATCTAAATTTTTTTGCAACTCATCTACCATTAGAGGCTCAATCCTTGGATTTACTACCCTCTATTTCTGTTTGATGGGCTTAGACCCTTTAGTTAGTTCTATGTGTGTTGAATAATGTCTCTATTGTATCCATGAAGGTCTTCATAGCTCCAAGCTATGACCTTTTCATATCTCTGGCACAATTCAATTATTCTTTCCTTCTCTTCTTGAGTTGCAGAGTTTCCAACTTTTAGCCTTTTCTTATCACTCACCTCTATTTCAGAATAGTCTACTTTGTCTACCTGGAACCTTTTCTTTTCCAGGCTTACATCCTCTGGGTCAAACAAGTTTTCTAAGGTGATCAATCCCTTAGGGAGCTTATTAGTCCTCAATTTTATAATCTAATCACCATATGCCTCTTCAATTTTAGTTTACAACTGATTAGTAAACTCATCTGATTGTTGTAAGAATGAGAGTACCTGAGAATCATTTTCAAATACTTGTCAATTCTCATCATTATCTGGAATGGTCGGCCTCAATATAACTTTTACTGACTCATTATTAACCACTAGGCTAGTTGCTGGGTTAAATTGTGAGCCAATCTGGGCCATCCTATTAGCTTCAGAGTTTTGTCTTTTAGGGATTATCTCAATATTGAAAGCTTCAAAATCTTCTATCAAATCCCAAATCCTATGTCTGTAGGATATCATGCTCACATTTTTGGCTGCTAACTTTTCTCTAATTTACTTTACTACTAATTCTAAATCTCTTTTTACTTTTAGATTCTTTATTCCCTTTTTCTTGGCTAACAGGAGCCCATGTATTAGAGATTCATACTCAGCATCATTATTAGTGCAAGCAAATTGGAATCAGATGGCCCTTAAAATTTTATCACCATTTGGAGCAGTAAGACAAATTCCTACTCTAGCACCATGTCTACTTCTAGCCCCATCAAAATTCAAGGTCTAAATATCTGAATCTTGAGTAGTTGGTGTCTCTACCCTTATAACATTTGGGATCACCTGGTCCTCATCAAAAATGACATATGTGCCTAGACCAGTAGAGTCATAGTTCCCATATGGGTCGCTATGCATCATAGCCAACAATTGGCTATTTTCTTCTTCTTGATCATGTTTAGTCCAGTCACCTAGATCTTCAACAAAAATCCTTTCTTCCTTATTTAACATAGCATGATCTACCTCTAATCTTATTGTCGGTTCATTGGTGATATGGTCTTTGGATAGTGGTTCAGATAGAATTCTCATCTTTGAACCGTATCTGGTTCTCAAGATGAGGTGAGACCAGTCAAGAGACATATATCCTCCTATTTTTGTTGTAAAGTCTCTGGATAAACATAGACCAAAAATAGGGGGTATATCTATGAAAACTACATCTTGGTTGATAATTATATTGGGACATGTGTATAACTGCAATGGGAGTTGTTTAATTCTCCCTATGGTTTGTACTATTTTGCCATCTAGCTACATAACTCCTTTTGTAAGGGGTTCATATTTTATTTTCAAAGCATCAGCTATTTTCTTGGGCATCACTATAGTACTACGTCCTAAATCTATCAATGCATTAAGCAGGAGTTTCCTTCCAACTATCAGAGTAAATTAGAAGGGCTCTAGTTTGGATTTACTTACTTCCACTTCATCATTCACAAAGGTTGTTGTCTTTAGAGGAACCGTATCTTTGAGCTTTTCTTTTCCAGCAAGTCCTTCCTTGGTGACAGTACCTTTGGGCATTGCTTGGCCTTGTAGAGCTTGTTGTAGTAGTGTCTTATGTTCTAGAATACCCAATATATCCCATATCGATACTTGTGCTAGAGTCTTCTTCAACTAATCCACTACATTTATTGGTCCTAAAGATTGAGTTTTTTGGACATAAGGATATCTCATTTTTTCCTGAGTTTGGGTAGGAATCCCTTGATCTTGCATCGGCTAAGGCACCTCTTGTCTAATAGCAGCATTCCTTTGCCCTTGAGATGGAGGATTATTCTTGACTTGACCACTTACAATCTCAGGCCGGTCCACCATTCTCCTCTTTGATCTGGTGTAGTAATCAAATTGTACCACTAGTTTTTGGGAGGTAAATGCTTCATTCAGGAAAACTAATTCTTCATCTTCAACCCATGAGAACAAAGCATGTTTTAGGGCTATTTATTCCTATTTTTCCAAGGACATTCCTTGCATCTAGGCCACTAGGACTAAATTTTGCATACCAAGAGACTGGTAGGCTTGATTGTCATTGGTACTGGAAAACTAACCATCCATTCTTCTTTGCTCTGCCACCCTTTGTTGCAGATTACCCTTAGGACAATCTCTAGGTGTATGAGCATTATTGCAAGGGAAACACCAGGCATTAGTATCATCCACATAATTATTTTACCTTGGAACCATCTCTCTATTTGAGTTGGGAGGAATGGTCTATAAGGGTGTGGAACTACAACTAATTGATTCGCTGGCTGATGGTTAGTTTGTTTTGGAGGACCCTGATATTGGTATGGTTGGGACAAATTTTTTTTCCTTAATAGCCTTGAAAAGGAGGCTTAGGGAAAGTATTTTTCTGCTTCTTTATATTGATCAGCTCATTGGAAAACTTCCTTAAGATATTCTTGATATCATCCATCTCAGATGGCTAAGCGGGGACATGTTCTCTCATGGATGATTCAGGGTAAGTGTACATAGACAAAGGTGGGCTTACAGCTTTAGGAACTTCTTGAGGTAAGGGCAAGGAATTTTTGGGAACATGGGCATGGGAGGCCTTAGAGGTAACTTCCTAGCATCTATTAAATGATTCTTAGCTCTGACCACATATTCATAAGCCTCTGGCAAAGTGTGTCCTCCCAGTGACTAAATCACAATAGATATATCTAAATTCAAAGCCTTGAGATAAAACACTATGGCCATACTAGGTGGTGGCCTAGCTGTAGCAGGGATTTTATCCCATGTTTTTTGAAATCTGGTATTGAAGTCAGTCATGTCTTCCTATGGTCCCCTTTGAATGGTGATTAACTATTGTAACAAAGAAGACTTATCACCCTTCTCTACAAATCTTTCAAAGAATAGATCTCCAAGCTGGTCCCATGTAGATATGGTATTTGGGGTCAAAGACCGATACCATTCTAAATCCTTCCCCTTAAAAGAAGTTGCCAATAACCTTATGGCCACATTTTTTTGTGTGACAACATGTATATCACAGGCATCTGATACATCTTGAGGATGTTCTACAGGTGTTTTAGAGTCTTGCCCACAAAACTTAGGCAGAGCTTTTAGGGCATTTACTGGGATAGGATCCCAAACAACTGGTGGTGTTGGGAAGATTAAGGGGCTACCAGTGTTCTAACTTGCATAATTTCTTGGGGGTATAGGGGCTCCCATATTTGGTATTGGTACAAACTGGTTATCTCTTCTTCTTGGACTTGTTACCAAAGGTGGCAAAAGAATACCTAGATTGGTAGTAGACTGTGATCTGGTGACTGGTCCACAACTCCAACTCCTCGTAGCTCTCTGGTTCATATGATCTTGAAAGAGACTTCAAGACTGGTCCCACTGGGGGTGCCAAAAACTGTTGATGCTTAAAATTACACTTGATTCTAATCAACAACATTGGGAAGTTTCAAGCTATGGGATATTGTGGCTTGAAACAACCTCCAGATTTTAGAGAAGCTGGTCTCTTATTTTGTATCAAGTGTGGGGAAAAAGGATAGAAAATTAAACAAAAATGCAAATGTAGGAAATGAAACCTAACTATGGTGATGTGCCTAAGTGTAATTTTGATCCTAATCTTGAGCACAGTGAGACTATATGTAGGAATCATTTACATTTAAGAGTAAACAAGTGCATGATCAATGTAAAAGATTGAAATAATTATAAATAGAGGCTCACAACAAAGACTTATTTTGTTGAGATACAAAAAATTTTGACAAAGGCATAGGTTTCAATCTTCTTATAAGAATCTTCCAATCACATAAGAGGTGCAGGAACACGTATAGTTATGTAGAACTTTTGACTCAAGAAAATGAGACAAAAGCAAATGACATTCCTAATCATAACTCAGGAAAATCTACAGTATAGAATACTTTTGAAAATGACACAGATAATATCAAAAAAGGCATAGAGTTCAATCTTAATTCTTTTAGCCACATAAAAGGCACATAAACATGCAGAGTTACATTAACTTTACAATTCAGGAAAATGAGATAAAAGCAAATGATATTACTTAATCACGAGCTCTAGAAAGTCTGAACTTGTTACCACCCCTTCTATCTTGTCCCCCATACTTTTTTCCTTTATAGCCTTGGATTTAACCAATAAAATAGTGTGGCCTTTGGTGCATTCAATGCCTTGGATGTATCCTGGTCTTATCAGGAAGGGCCATGCTGAAGCAGGGCAGCTGCCCTAACTGAGGTGTGTCAATTCATGTCTAGTACCTCCTTTCATGCCTGAATTTCCTCATTCCATCACCTACTTAGCCATGCAATTGTCCATTCTCTTCCACTTACAGGGGACAAATAGATGACCCCTTTTAATGTTTGTAGGCCCAAAAAATCTACTCAGTGAACTACTCCACCTACTATAAATAACTCCCATTGAGTTCACCCCTAGCTTGCTTGTTAAAATAGATACATAGAACACTTTGTCTTATTGAAATGGAAGAGGACGCTTAGTCAATTCCTTGAAAATCTTCTTATTACTTAGAAGGCACTAGAGAATGACACTTGGTGCTTTCTGCCTGATTTATCAAAGACACCTGGCTCTTTTTGCTTTCCCTTTAGCTATGTTGTAGACTTATTCGAGGCACAGATTAGGCTCCTATGGATGGTGACACTTTGTAGCTTCTATAGACCTCTAAAATAACACTTCGAACCCACCACAATCTTTATTCAGCAATGAAGCTTGAATATGATCTCTCAGAAATTGACACGTGGTAGCCTCCGTTGTTATTGGGAAGACACGCGGCATCTTCCACTTCTTTTGGGAATGGGGTAGATAGGGGATTGGAAAGTGACACTTGGTGGCCTTCACTGATCTTCAGCATTTAGAAAAAATGAAATGATGCCTTTCTTGCTTTTGAAAAGGTACTTAACCCCTTTGGTTTTTTGGGACACTCCCTTAAACTGCCCGATGAACCATAATGGTTCAATGGTTTAACGGTTCAACACTGCATGCCATTTACACGTTAACTAAGGTATTGAACCAAAAAATGTTGAACCAAGGCATTGAACCCAGGCATTGAACTGACTATCTCTCAGATGCTAACACGTGGTGACTTTTGCTTTCCTCTAAAAAAGTAGTCTAGAGCCTTCCGTAATTGCCACCTAGCACTTTCTGCTTCTTCCTGCTACTTAGCTATTGAAAGCCTTTGTCAAAAAATAGAATGAAATGTGAGTGCCGATATGAGATGAAGATGCTAACATGTGGTGAATTCCATCGAGTTGCTATTGGATACGTGGCATGTTTTTTGGCTCTCTTGAAGGTTAGGAAAGGTGCCTCGAATGACTCCACTTGGCCAGAACCTGCGTTTGAACTACGCCACTTGGCAGCTTTTGCTACCCTTCAACACTTAGATGGAAAATGAATCAAAAGAAACAAACCAACGCTCTATTTCAAAACTTCTGCCACCATGACCAAGGTATGTGGGAACAAACCTACAGTGCATGACTTAGAATCAGAATGCAACATAGAGTAAAATTTTTACTCTACAGTGATTAAGGCTTGTGTCTTCCTAGTTTGATGATTTAGATAACTTAATATAAGCTTGATGCTCTTTAAATTCTCAAATGTGTCCAAAAAATATGTATTCATCATTTGTAATATGTCCTCAAGAATTGAAAGTAGGACCTGAGCCTCAAAATCTTGCTTCCCCTTCTCCAAGTTGAGGATCCTCTACTTCATTCCTTGGATTAAGGATAAGGTCATTGTTTATTGTGACATTACCAAACTATATACATCTTCATAAAATATAGGATGTTATCCTACTAATTTCCCTTTAATGGAAGCTAAGCCCACAAATAGTTCCACATTTTGAAAGGTGAACTCCTCAGTGCCAATAATAACCTTCATTGTCAATAATCTCTCAAGAGTTGATGTGTCTATATTTAAGTAGACCTAAGGTTCATAATACTTTAAATTTAGTTGCTTATGAACTTCTACATTTGAACTCTCAGAGGCCCCTAGGGTGTCAATCCTTTAGCTTTCCTTGTTGTGAAGGAGTTGGATATTTCATTCTACTTGTCTATTCACAATGTCTTAGATCCATGGCTTGATATTTTCTTGAGAATATATGCCAACTTGAATTAAATCAAATGATGGAGAAAGATATGGGATTTTTTTAAATTTCCCATAAATAAACTAGTCAATAATGGTTGGAACATAAATAGGATTCTCATCCCTAAAGAGGTTAACTTTACTGGTAGGGTGAGTGAAGGTTAACCTAGACTTCTTTCTTGGTGCCATGGGAACCAAGGAAAATTATTCTTATATCTTTACTCCATCTAATGGAATTAAATCATTGCTTGTTTCATTAGAGAGATCTTCCTCCCTATTAGAACCATATGCATCTATAATTCCAACAAAGGATCTTTCCACTTTTTCTCCTACCTCTAGGGCAATCATGCTAATGACCTCTACTAGGGAAGAATGACTTTTTGGGGATATCTAAGGTTAGGGACCCTCACTAGGTATATTCTCTATGCTAGGCTCCTCAATCACAACATTACCCCTTCCTTTTATATCCTCAGGTTATCTAACCTAGGGTGGCTTTGTCAATTCTACTCATTGATGCTCAAAATATTATCCTCCAATAGGTGGATCATGATGAGCAGTCCCAAATGGTCTTAGAAACAAGTGATAATTCAAGGGATGTAGTTACCATATATCTCCTAAGGTCTTATTATCTCTGACCATCCTATGTTATAATTTGATGTTGTAGCCCTTAACCCTAGACATGACTTCTTTAAAGTTCTTTGTCTTTGTGTAAATACCATCTCCCACACCTGGTTGATGTTTATACTCAGTATTTGGAAATTTTTATCCTAGATGTGATTTTCTTCTCTATCATTGGGGTCCTACATCTTAAGGTCATCTAGTTGGAAATCAAAATAATTCCTATGGATCACCATAATTTCCAACTGCTTCCAATCTTTGATCACAATCCTACCAATGTCTAGTGGAAAGGGGTGGACCCGAACCTTCTTATTTTTATTTCATACCCCATCCACTCCTTGGATTATTTTATAAAAAAAAACTTTCTCTATAAATTTATTAGGGACATGAATGGGTAATTGGTAGGGTTGAGTCATGATTCCTTCTATCCTTATTACAGTATAAGCTGAATATAACAATATATTCCCAATGGTTTCCACTTGTATTTTAATTTGAGGATGGATTATTTCCATAGGGACACAATTTATCACCTCATAAATGGATGTAAATACACCATCATATATAAATTTCATGTGTTTTCTATATTTGAATATATGCAATTCGGAGTAGTGGTGGGAAATAGTGGTTCTACCATCAGGGGAACAATTTTGGATGTTAAAGAAATAAACAGAGGCCAAAAGTGAATCCAAGAGATAGGAAATCATATATAATTTCTTAGAGGTCCTTCTCTTGATGGCTATAAATTATTTGTCCAATTAAAATCTTATTGGGTCTCCAATGGGAGTGGTTAAATTTCATTCCAGCATACAATGGATGCAAGATACCTAGTCCTTGCTCACATAAGTAGTGGAAGGGGAACCAAAGGATATATTTAGTAAGGTTATAGATATGTTAATGACCTCCATAAATTTTAAAATAGGAATCCCACCATCAAGGGACCAAAAAACATGGGAGCCTTAGATTAATCAAGGTGTGAGAATTGAATCTAGGTTTTGGGTGTTTGTCCATTCTCTCAAGGATGTGAGATCAACATGAGGCTAGGGGAGTTTGTAATAAGTTTCAAAGGCCATAGGGAATATTAATGCAACCTTCTTAGTGATTACCTCTTAAATGATCCATTACCCATCTATTATGTAATCAATGAAAATGGGAGCAAAGAGGTTGATATAATGCATTACCTCTAGTTTGGCTACAACATGGTGAAGGCCTACCAACTGAATTGAGACTAGGTCATTATGTCTCTAGTGTATAGTAGCATTCCTATTTTACTCCTTGGAAATTGGTTTTAATTATTCCATAAGGAAGAATAACTCAGACAAATTCTTAATTCCATGCACATTCA
Source organism: Torreya grandis (assembly GCA_037957365.1). Taxonomy (NCBI): domain Eukaryota; kingdom Viridiplantae; phylum Streptophyta; class Pinopsida; order Cupressales; family Taxaceae; genus Torreya; species Torreya grandis. Next base: position 35,775 of record JARHVA010002651.1, read on the forward strand.
AATCTCTTAGGTCTAACTCTGTATCCTTGAAGATCTTTCCTTCATTATCTGAAGTCAGAAAGCTCTACTTCCATTTTCATCTATTTCCTACCTGCCACCATTGATGATACTAAATTATAATTTCAATTTCACTAAGGTTTTTATTAGGGTACTTGATTTAGGATTTAGTTGCACTATTTTGATTTTTTTATGATTAATTTAGCTAACTTGGTTCTTCTTTATAGAGGGCTTAAGGTTTTTGAGATTTAATGGTGGATATATCTAGCTCTTAATATTTTACATTCCTCATATTTGATAGGACCTTATTCTCATGTCCTCTAAATTTTTGAGCTTAGGATATCTTTCATTTTGATCTTCCATGCCTTTTGTGGCAAATTTCATAAATGTTAGTTAGAGACTAGTTGTTGGCCTTCAAAAGCCTTCTTTATTTCACTCTAAAAATATGAATCTAGGTTTTTGCATTTGATTGGTCCTTTGATCCTTAATTTCATTGGTTATTCCATGTGTCAAGCTCATGAGGCCTTTGAAAATTCCTTAGGCTCATCGCACCATTAGATCAAATCTAGTGAATGAATGATCATCAATAGATCTCACAAGATGCACACCTTTTAATTAGTTCCATGATTATATAAACTTTAGACTTAAAAATAATGTTCTTAAAGTCTATTTATGTCAAGAAACACAAAATAACTTAGGTTAAGACTTTTTATGCTAAGTTTTCCTATGTAAAAATACTAGGAATTCTTTGAAAGGGTCTTTAGAAATTCCCCCTTTGCTTAGGCTTTGATAAGTTGTCTAGGTTAAATTTGACAAGTTAGATAACATCAAATACATCCTCGAAGATTTCAAATGATGGGAGTGAACTTGTGAAATTTTAGATAATAGAATTGAAATGATCTAATGATTGAGTACTATGCATTAGACTTTTAGGGTGAAATTTGATAGGTTCGATAACATCAAATACATCCTCATAGGTGTCAAATGATAAGAGTGAACTTGTCAAATTTAAGACAATGGAATTTATTTGATCTAATGATTGAGTTCCACACATTAGGATTTAGGGATTTCTTGAGGATTTTGGGTTGATGCATGCCAACAAATTAAATCTTTTGAGGTAGTGAGGACCATTAGATCATAATCTAAGTGCTTGATAGTGATTGTTTTCCATTTTAGTGTCAACTTTATTTCACATCATTAGATCAAAATATTTGATTAAGTGAGAAGCATCAGATCTATAAAAGTGTATGAACTTTAAGTTAAGGCTCGATATATATAAATGTTTAGCTTAAGGTTTACACCTTTAAAATTTATTCATGTTTACAAACACAAATACACTTAGAGATTAATAGTATTTATTTAATCCAAAAGGGCTCTCAGGTTTTAAAATGGAAAAAGGTCCAAGTCTTGATTTTATATTAACATTTGGTCATTTTGAAAAACATAATCAAATATTAATATAAATTATACTTAGGGTTGTTTAATTGAAAGTAAATAATTTTTTTTCCATATTTTTATCATGAACATTTAAATTCAAACCCCTAAGGCTTACTGCTTAGGAACCCTGGCCTTCTCCATGGAACTTGCAACTAATCACCCTAAAGACAATTATTAGCAACATTAGTCCATGAGACATAATCATAACTAGATGTACTAAGGCTCATATCTTTTTTAATTAAATTGCTTTTAAAATTCAAGAGAGAATAATCTTTTCACATTCAATTCAAAACATATATGTTTTCAAACATTCACAAGGGTCCCCTTTCAAAAAAGGTACAAAAATGAGGGTATGTTGGTCTCCATAGACATCAAAGAGTGTGGTGACCATCTTTGTCTTCTTTCCCATGTATATCATCAAATCTTGGTTTTGATCATGCACATTGTTTCCTATCTAGTGATTTTAGTCCTTCAATTTGTAAATGTATACAAATGACACCCACTTCTCCCCCACCATGAGCTCTGGAAAAATTACATTTCTCTATAAGTAATATTTTCACTTGCTTCTAGATCTACTTTCATGATGATTATGCCTTACACCACTTACACCTCCCATTTAATGATGATTGCTTCTATCATTACTCGTTATTTCTCACATCCTTCTATGCCTATGGTGGACATATTCTTAGCCTCTTTTCCCCCATTTTAAACCTATTTCTATATAAGTATGACTAGTTATTTTTACTAAATCTTAAATTTATGCTTGGTACTTCACAGTCATGGGAAATATGACTATGCATTAAAATCTTATGATTCCTACACTATTAATGGTAGCTTGGTCATTCTACAAAACTTTTTTTACCTTATTTTTCTATCAATTTCTCTCCACTTACCTCCTTTTCAACTCAAAGTGCAACTTAATTTTGTTTGTGGTATTTTTCTCTCACTCAGAAGGGTTGTGGATGACTAGTTCTCTCTAGTATCATTTTATGGTTTTAATGGCTTTGGTTTTGTTATATGGTTTAAATTATTAAAAATATTTTTAACATATTGATGTCTATCATATACCCCTTTATATAATGTTTTATCTACCTCGTTAATAACTAGCATCATGGGGATTTCTTAAAATCTCCTAAACCCATAAAATCCTCTAAAATCCACTATTGATTTCTCATTTATTATGGATATTTATGCTACCTCCACAATAGTGGAGTCATATAGAATGTGAAAATTGATAAATTGAGTGTGGATAATGACACCCAACCCATAGGTCCTTCCTACTTGCTTTCATGACCCTCATAGATATTTTTTCACTAATTCCCAATCATATGTTTCCTTCTAGACATAATCCTATCTCATCTAGACTTCTCTCTCCATAACAAATCCATCCACCCAAGGTTTTTTAGCTACGTATAATAGTGCCGATCTTGGATAATAGTGATAGTACCACTACTGTCTACTTTTGGTACTCCTATCCAAGTGAATTTTTAGCCCCATTAGTTAGTTTCTTTTAGTTCCCCATCTTTCTCCTTGTTAGCATAATATGAGCACATTCAACCCATAACCAATATATACCTATAAGATCCCATTCAATTATCATTTGGAAAGGGTTATAAAATATCATAAAGTAAGAAAGAATACAAGACTACTCAATAAATCTTCCCTATTTTCTGCATACAACTAGCTAATACACTTACAATCTTATCTAAATCCTTACACTAGTCCCTAGCCACCTCAAGCACATCTATTTTAGAATTTTTCATCTTCATACACACTATTTAAAAAATCACATCAAGTGGGATAACTACATATGGATTGATCCCTCTTCAAAATATTGGTATGTAGGTAGCATGCCCACACAAGGGGTGTATATACACATTCAATGCATCTTACACACCCTAACCCCCATCTTTACCAATTTTTTTCAAAGCATAATGTAGTCTAGGGTTTGAAGACTAAATCAGTTCTACAGGGAGTTATGTAGACATACAATAGTCAAAACATCATAGATAGGTTCATACACACATCAAATAAAACCTAGAAAGCTCAAGTCTCTTGAATAATAGTGGTAGAAGTAGACTACAATATTAGTTCCATTAGTGTCTTATTTCAACACTCCTATATAATCATAAAATGAAGGCCATATTTTGATTTACAATAGTGTCCCAATCCTGCACAGTTAATTTTAGACTCTATCTCAGCCATCTCAGTCAGTTTCTAGCTAAGTCTTATTTTCTATCCCTTATTAAAATTTTTAGAAAAGGTTAAAATTTTAATCAAAGTACACAAATTAGTAGCTTAATTGTTTCATATTTATTTAATATTTTTACTACTTATACCCTTTAAATAAGTTAGGAATAATACACCAATATTCTCAAAATTGTTAAATCATTTGGTGAACCTGACTTACTTCATTTGTGCATAAAAACCCTAGAAACCCTAGGGTAAATTTTGTAATAATTTTTCATACATTTATCTAATTTTTACCTACATAATAAAATAATAAATTATCATTAAATTTTAAAATTTCATAGTAATTTTAAAATAAATTTCTTTTAAACCCTAGTTACCCATACTAGGTCCTAGTATTTTCCCAAAACTTTTCAAATAATTTTATGATTTTTTACCAGCATATTAAAATTAGAAATTTACATCAACTTTCAAAATTCAATAGTAATTTTTTAAAAATATTTATTTTTAAAAACCCTAGTTGTATCTACTAGGTCTCTTTAAATCACCAATTTTTCAATAAATTTCTAACTTTTTACTTTCATACCTAACTCAAAAATTCACTTCAAATTTCAAATTTTCATAGTAGTTTTAAAATTAATCATCTTTGAAACCCTAGCTACATATACTAAGTCCCATTTCCTCTTGAGGTATCACATTACACCTAAAATCCAATTTCCAAAATAGATCTCACTTATTTTCAAATATTTCTTACATTTTTAGTAAATAATAAGGAGACCATACTTGGTCCTATCATGTACATGAATGATGAAGTCTACCATATGTTGATATAAAGCTTCATTATTTTCATTTCATGTTTATTTTTCACATTATGGGATGATATTAAGAGATTTATTGTTAAAAATGTTAAGATACCTCTTGCCTCACCTCCTTTGGAGCCTTTATCCCATTCCTAGTTATGTTGTATGGTTTATTTTACTCTTCCTTAGGTCACTACCCATTTCCAAAGAGCCTAGTTGACACCCTTTATCCCTCCACCACCTCAATCTATCAATTATATTTTCTCTCCTCCCATAGCTACTAATAGTCCTATATATATAGTAGATAATGTGATTAGAGATGTTAATTGATGTGCTACCCTTCTTCCTCTACCTAGTCAAGAGCCCCATCACCCTCCTATTCTTTCCCATCCTAAGCCTAACCCACCTACATAGGTAGATCTACATAGGGATTATGATATTGTTGATTAGTTGAGAAGCACTCTAGCTAAGATTTCCATGTTATAACTACTACAAAAATCCAATGTGTTCAAGTACATTCTTTATCAGGCACTTACTTAAAATTATATGCCCATTGATTTAGAGCCTTCTTAGTTTGCATCAGTGGTCAACACTTTAAAAACTATAGAAGATATAATTTATTTTGATCATGAGGACATGCCATATTAGATAGTTATTGATCAAAATTTACCACTATTTATAAAATCATAATTCAAAACCAACATAGTTAAAAGAGTCCTAGTTAATAGTGGTTTTAGACTTAATATATGTAATATTACATTCTTACAGAATATGGTCATAGATATGGCATCTATGCAAAAATCATATAATAATATTATAGGATTTGATGATATACCATGATAGATATTGGGTATCATCACTTTAGATATAATGGTAGGGGGAAAAACCCTCTCTATATAGTTACAATTCATGTCAGGTCTTCTTCATTATAACCTTTTACTTGGATGACCTTGGATATATGCCATAGGGGCAGTTCATTCTACTCTTCATTGATGTGTTAAGTTTCTCCATGAAGGATACCTATACACATGCCAAAAAGATAACTAGACATTCAGATATTATTAGATTACATAGTCATCTTTGACTATCTCACTAGATGGGACACCACATATCATAGTTTAGTCACCACCTCATTGTATTTCTCTTGATCAAATACATACATATGAGGTGGGAGAGACTAGCACATCCCACACTCAACTTAAAGTTGTCTCTTCATCTCAAGATATTTATCTAGTTATAAAAGCTTTAGCCATTCCATCTACTCCATCGGTCATGATTCCTATACCTATTACAATTATACATTCACTGATAGCAGTTCTAGTAATACCAATTGATTCTATAAATACTATTACTCTATCCATTATAAATAATTTTTAAGAATTACAATCTTCTACTACTATAGTTTTTGAGACTCCCATATCACAATTACCCCTTGTGTTAAATTATGAGTTATCATATGTACATGATGTTGATACATATTCTCAAGCTTATTCAAATGATGATGCGATACCCACACTGATAGATGACTATTTGTTTGGATTGAGCTTTACACTAGTAGGCCCAAGAGAGTATTGAGATGAATCTAGATATATCATTACACATCATACATCACTCTTAGCATCTCACACTACACTCTCAAGATATACAGATCACTTGACACATTTAGTTCACATGGTTACATTTATGGATATAGAAATAGTCATTCAAATTTAGGCAGGTAGCATATAACATCAACCATATATTATGCTATAGATGTTAATCATGGATTAATCACATTAATTATAGTGTGATATAGATCTATTAGTAGATTATCATAGGAGGATGGTCACCCATTTTTTCTTTTTCATAGGATTACAGGCCATGATACAAACTCATGTATAAACTTATAGTAAAGATTGGATAAACTATATGTTTATAATATTAGCAATGATGATACTTATGATGATGATCTTGAGGCATTTGATGATGGCCATGATCCCTTCCTCCATCTCCATCCCTAGAGATCTCCATCCTTGGACCATTTACCCCCTCTAGCCTAGTATTTTATGTCATTATGTACATATTTATCCTCTCAAATTATTTTACAAAGTCTCCTTATGGTTGATTGTATATAACTTCCTCTCCTTTACTTGAACATAGTTTCTTTTGTTTACTTGTATATATTTTCTTTTTTCTTACTTATACATAGTTTCTTCTCAATCTCTTGTACATAGTCTTGTTGTGATTGATAATACATATCTAAAATATTAAAAATTAAAAAAAAAATAGTTTAAAATATCAAAATACCAAAAAAATTCAAATATTTCAAAAAAACAAAAAGATGTAAATAATTCAAAAAACACCAAAAATGTTTTGATTGTATGCATCAACCATGCTTTACATTTCTACTGTTATGCTAGAATTACATTTTATATTCTATGGTATTGTTTGTATATTTATCTACATTACCATGCTCAACTTGATCTTCTTTGAGTATGTATAGTGACATCCACATCCTTGATTGCTTCACTCTACCCATTGAGGGGGTATCCTACTTCTACATTTAAGACAAATTTTGATATACACTCCCACTGGGGGCATCTTCTACATTAGTTACTTACACTAATTATTCTATCAACATATAATTATTATATAACACTTTTGTATTTATTACCATATACCTAGTCTCGTACTACATGTCTTTCATACATTCACTTCTTGTTTTGATTAGTTAGATCCGATTGTATTTATATTTTTTACATGTTTTCCTTTCTTGCTTTGCATAATTAGATGTGATTTCATTTATTAGTTCCTATTTGTCTCCTATATGTTCCTTAAGACATTTGACAATGTCCTTTACATTTATTCATGTAAGTGCCTTAGGACATTTTCCACTATCCTTTGCTTTTACTCTTCTATATGATTGTGGTTTGCATGCCAACCTTGATTATTCTAATTTTATGTGTATGTGGAATTTTAACATGCCTTGTATGCTTGTTTACTTGGACCCTTGGACACCATTGTATGATTCATGTTTTTTGCCTTGTGTGCTTGTTTACTTATCATTGTTTACAATGCAATGATCCACATCATGCATTATCTTGCTTTCTTGGATGCCATGATGGCCATCATGCTCCATCCCTTCTTGACAACTAAAAACTAATAATTAACCAAACTTATAGTTCTTATTCATTACATTTCACATGATATTACATTTTTATATATATCTAGGCATACCCATGTTGATCTAAAAATCTCTTATTACAAACCATGTTATATCTTTAAATATCTTATCGATTATCATTGATATATCATGTATCTTTGTAGAATAACACATTTACAAGGCCTTTTTTAGGGAAGTAATTGTAAGGTCTTCATTCGTACCCTCAAAAGAGGGGGCAAAAATTAGGGAATTTGTCACAAATTTTAGAGCTCCTAATGATAAAAAGATAGTGTTTAGAATACCCAAAATAAAAACCATACATTGAAACAATATTTTATAGAAGTAGGAAAGAAAGTAGGTTTAGCTACAATTTGGCATAATCAAACCAGTTCAGAATCATCAATTTTTAATACACTTTTTTTTAGAGAATCTAGATATAGGGGGCATCATGCATGGTATGATGGCTCTCACTTCCAGTTTCAGATATGGTAGTTGATATAACTTCCAGATCTAAATCCATATTTTAGATACCCATGATTGGGAGAAATGTGCTTGGCACATTTGTTTTCTTTTATTTCCAAGTTTAGTATTACCCAAGTATTCTCAATAGTTACATGATTTATTCCATTTGCATGGGGTTGAAATATTTTTGGAGTGGATTTCATACAAGCCTAACTTCCACATTTTAGAATGGATTTCATATAAGTTTAGTTCACCAATTTAGGAGTGGATTTCATAAAATCTTAATATCCATCTTTTAGAGTGGCCAAGAGTGGCCTATTTTCCAACATACATTTGAATATCCACATGTATGACCACTTATCTTCACTTAGTGGGTGAAAATGGATCTAAATAGATAGCCTTTGCATTCATGAGCCATTTTTTGGGAATTTATCACTTAACTTTGTTCATGATAGTACCCCTAGTTCAACACACATCCAACATCACTTAGCATCACTCAACATCACTTAGTATCATAATAAGTTTATATTGGTCTGCATACCTAGTGAGGTGTATTCATTACTTTCTCTTCCCTTCTCTCTTACCTAGTTTTGTAAGTCCTTATTTTATATATAGAATATCTAATAAGAACTAATCTACTCCTTATTTTCTCTTGTAGATTCACACTTCATAGTGTGCTCTCTATGCACACCCAACATCACACAACTTCATGAGCTTCACCCTTATAGGTAAGTTTAGGTACACTTTCTATTTTATCCTTTATCTTAGTATTTTGCTTTTCTACATCACGAAAATAAAGAGGGGGTGGAGAAATTTAGTCATATAAAATGTGAAAATTGGTAACTTGAGTGTGGTTAGTGACACCCAACCCATAGGTCCCTCTTGCTTGCTTTCATGACCCTTAGAGACATCTTTTCACTAATTCCCAATCATCTATAACCTTTTAAACCTAATCTTAGCTCACTAGACTCCTTTCTCTATGATAAATTCATCCCCCTATGCCCCATTAGCTAAGGATAATAACACCTAACTTGGACAAATAACATCAATGCCACTATTATCTACTTTTAGTGCTCCTATCCAAGTGAATTTTCAGCCCCAATGGTCAGTTCCTTCTAGTTCTCCATCCTTCTCTTTATTGGCCTAATGTGAGCCCATTTAGTCGATGACCAATAGATCCCTATAAAATCTAATTTAAATATCATTTGGAAAGGTTTGGAAAATATCATAAAGCAAGAAGGACTACTCAAGAAATATCTCATATTCTCTACATATAGCCAAATAATACACTTAAAAGCTTATTAAAATACTTACACCAGTCCCTAGACACGTCAAGCACCTCTAATTTATCATTTTGCATCTTCATACATACTATTACACAAATCACATCAATTAAGAGAACTACATATGGCTTGATCCACCTTTAGAGTATTGGTATGTATGTATTGTAACCCACATAAGGGCTGTGGATACACATTTAGTGCATTTTACACACACTAACCACCCTATTTATGAGATTTTGTCAAATAATAATGGAGTCTAGGGTTTGAAGACTAAATCAGCTCTACAAGGAGTTTTATGGATATATAGTAGTTTAAACTTCATAGACGGGGTCACACAAACATAATGAACAAAACATAAAAAGCTTAGGTCTCCTAGATAATAGAGATAAAAGTGGACTATAGAACTAGTGCCAATAGTGTCATGTTTTGACACTCTTGTCCAATCATAAAATGAATGCCAAATCTTGATTTATGATAGTGTCCCAATCATGCATAGTGAATTCTAGACTCTATTTCAGCCATCTTAGTCAATTTCTAGTTAAGTCTTATTTTCCATCCCTTATTACTATTTTTTAAAAAGGTTAAAATTATAATCAACTTATTAAAATTAGTAGATTAATTATTACATATTTATTTACTGATTTTACTACTCAAACCCATTAACTAAATTAGGAATACTACACCAATATTCCTAAAACTATTAAATCACATACCATTAACTTTTCTAACAATTTATTCAAGGAGGTGACATGTAATTCAATTGGTCACATCCCACCAACTATTAGGTGGGTGCCAACTATCTCAAAGGTCATTCACTTGTGCTTGGTTCAACTTGGTGTGACCTTCACTCTTATTATGATAACTTGGGTGCAGTGATTCACATATGGATGATTCAACCTCCTTGGTTCCATCTCTTCTTAGTGTTACGCTTCTTTAAAAGCACACCTCTCTTTCTTGGTCAATTTAAGTATGATTTCATGTCTCTTGCTTTAGCCTTCCCTACCCAATATAAATCCTTGCATTGGACCTCCATAAATTAACTATCTCCTTGATTTATTGTGCATGGACATTTTTTGTACCTCCCTTTGTCAATTTATACTTAAATTTTTTTTAACTTGGCAAGCCTTGCTCACACCTAAAAACATAGGTGTCTAGACTTATGCACTTACAAAGTGATCATGATCGACTCACCCAACTATATTTATGAATGTAAGCACTATAAGAGTTCTCCTATGGGCCTAAAAGTGCCACACTTATTCACCCAACATAAACAAAACAAACATAAGTAAATATTTGGATTGCACTAAATTTTATTATGGTCAAAACTAGGAAACTAACTTATGACTAGGATGTCAATGTTTGATGGTGTAAGCACCATCCTAGTGATTGTATAGTTTTAATCTATTTTCATTGAAATGTCTAGGGAGAATTTCACCTATAAATGTGTATAACTTACATGCATTAATATCCATTATACTATAGATGATATAAGGTCCTATCCATTGAATATGAAATTTTCTTAGGTGTTTGAGGTACTTAGAGTCATATAGCAAGACCAACACACCTTTTATAAGTACCTTGTACTTGATATGCTTATTATACCATATATTCTAGTGCACATTTTATACCTAATAGCTCCATCATGATTGGGTACATGTCTTGTCTAGGTTCTTCAAGTATTCTAGGCATGATCTTAAATATTCTTGGTTATCTAATAAACCAATATGTGTGATGCACAAAGTGGGCACTATGAATTATATAGGTTAAATGACATTTGCACAAAGTACCAATTAGAATGGTGTAGCATTGATTAGGTTCTTGTGCATAGTGTGATAGGCCCACAATACATTTGACACATGGTCATCCCAATATTTTTGACCAATGTTACATATTTTATTGAGGCACATCCCCATTATCTTATTGAATACCTATATGGTGCTATTTGCTTGGGAATAGTAGGGTGTCATTTTAAGGTGCACCACTATATTTTTAGTCATCAAGATCTAAATGGTTTTATTGATGAAGTGTGCACCATGGTCTCTAGTTAAGATTAGTGAGAATCCATAGTGACTAATAATATTCTCCAAACTAAATATTTCTATGGTGGAATCGATAAAACATTTAATTGGCACTTGGTGAAGCAATCTTTGGAGGCTAGAATGTATCTTACACCTATTCACTTTTCCAAAGGATTAATAGGCCCAAAAAATTTAATGGCCCATTTTAAAAATGGATCATAGGCAAGGATGAGGATGAGAGGCATCTAATCCTAGTGGTTTGGTTTTTCCATGCACTAGTAAATATCACATGTTTTGATATACTCTTTTTCATCATGAAATAGAGTTAGCCACCACAAGTCTGATTATAGTACTTTTCATGTTATGACATATCCAAGTTAATAGCCTCCTACAATACCCTCATGCACATATTTAGTGTTGAGTCTCATTTATTCTCTAGGATACATCCTCACATGACCTCATCATGTCTCAACTTGTATATTTCCCCACCAATGAGTTGAAAAAGGGTAGTGTGAACTATGAGATACTTATTCTCCTTAGTTATCATGGCTTGGGGCATAGATTTGGAGGTCAAAAATATGGTGACTTCTACTAAGTCTTTAGGGATGCATTGAAACCTATAAAGTTACACATCATGCATATGATCTTCAATAGGTACTAATGCATTGAATAAGTTATTTTAGGATAGATGGTTTGGGCCAAAATTTTGATTTTTAGGCTTTACTACAATGGAGAATTGGAACTCTTGAAAAAAAATCCATTGATAAATGCACCCATGCAAAATGGGCTTGTTTACTAGGTACTTAAGCACCTCATGATCAGTGAAGAAGATGAAGGGGTAGCTAAGAAATATTATTGAAACTTGTTTAGGGAATAGACCATGTAAAACACCTCCCACTCAATTGTGGTGTAGTTTTGTTCTACCTTGGTTAGTTTTATACTTGAAAAATAAATGGAATGATCCATTTTGACTTTGCCTAGTTGTGAGAAAATGGCACCAATCACATAATTAGATGCATTGACATGAATGTGTAAGGCAATCACCCAATCAATAAATTGTAATGTCAGTGCACTTCCTAGTTTGAGCTTTAAGGTCTCAAATGCATCTTCTTATGTTGTGTTATAATAGAATGGGCCATCCTTTTGTAAGAGCTCTTCTAGTGGTGTGATAACTTTGGCATAGGTTACTATAAACTTCCTATAGTACCTATAATGTCTAAAAAAGGCAAAAATGTATTTATAAATTGATAGGGTCTAGATTTAAAGGATGATTTCAATATCTAATAGATCAATGATGAGACCATCCTTACAGATGATTTGCCCTAGAAAAGTGCAAAATGGCATTGCAAAAACACACTTTTTGAGGTTTAATTAAATTTAAAACTATATTCACCTTTAAAACATAAGGTTCAAGTTATCATAATGATCCCTTACTAACCCATAGATTATCTAATCATCTAAGTATACTTGGAGGAACTTGTGAATAAAATATTTGAAAGAGATGATCATCACTTAGGAGAACATGGTTATTTCATTCTTCATCCAAAAGTGTATCATGTTGTAATCAAAATAACCCCATTAAATCATGAATTTTGTTTTGGGTTTGTCATCCTCCTCAACTTGGACTTGATGGTATCCTAAGAACCCATCAGTAAAGGTGTATAACTCATAACCTGTAATGCCATCCAATATTTCATCAATAAATGGAGTTAGAAAGGGGTAAGTCATATAGGTAGAGTTAAATAGTCTATAATCAACATAAATTTATATGTTCTCATCCTTTTTGATGCTAATAACCATGGGTCTAATCCACTTATATTATTACATAGGGTAGATGATGCATGTGGATAGCATACCATCAATCTCTATCTTAACCTTGGCACAAAGATTGGGGTTCATCCTATAAGGTCACTTTTTGAGGGTTATTACATCATTGACTTGTTTTAGGATCATCTTCCTAAGGGATGGTTATGTTCCTTTCATATCCTTATAGTTTTATGGGAATAGGTCTTGGAATTACTTCAATAGATCAAAAATACATGCCAACATCATGTCACACCAATAGGTACCCAAAGTGGCAATCTTTAGTTCTCCCTCTGAATCGATATCTACCTTGGTAATTTTTAATGGTGCTTAGTAGAGTTCATTACTCACTTGGTGTAATTCCTTGACTTATATACTTCACTTAGTGTTTCTATTATAATATGTATAGGGTCTTTGTCTTTTAGGATGTTATCCTTAACTTGGTGCACTAACTTCATTTTTCCTAACAAATTCTACCAATTTCATGCCTTCCATGTGTCATCATCTTCATCACTAGAGTCATTTTTGAGAATTTGATCTTCAAATAAGGTTAGGAGTGCTAACCCATTTTCATCAAACATGTCTTTTAGGTACTCCTCTAATATTACAGTGTCCTCAAATATTGACCTTAAAACTACTTATAATGTTTCAAATAATTCAATATTTTGTAAATAAAAGGAGGTGTGAACAAACCACTCCTTAAGGGCATCCCAATTGGATATCTCATAGTGCATGTCATTGACTACGTACCATACCCACACCCAAGTTTTTAAGGTCTTATAGAAGGCATGCACCAACAAATTCCTTGGGGAATTTTTTATACAAACATTCCATGTCTATTTACAAAGACACACATGTGTAATAGGTTTAGAATCACCAAAGTAGGCTTAGATGTCTAGGTCCTCATTATTCATCCTGAATCTAGTGCAAATGGCTACCTTCACATCTTGCCAAATTAGCAATCTAGGATTTTGCACTTCCCACTAATGAGTGAGAGTGTTGTTAAATGTGTATACTAGTGTACCCATTCTATCCACCTCTTTTAGGATTCACGACTCAAGGTCATGGACATATTCTTCCACTAGATTATTCTTTTCATTTTTTGGGAGTGTTGTAAGTTTTCCCTTACTATGATAAAACACTCTTTTCCTCTTTTCTTGGTGTAAGGGACCCATCTTTTAGAAGTGAAATCAATGTGGACCCAACCTATTTTCATTGGTTTTGGAATCTTTGGATGAACCAAGAAGCACCTTTGAATAGTGATCTCATATGATTCCTCAACCCATCAGTCATAGTGAATGTTAGTGGTGTCTAAGGTTGATTGTCCATCTTCCCAATAGAGTCTTCCTTGATCATTTGGGTCTAGAGTCCTCATGCCTTGAACTATGATGTTATAGATGTGGTTGATCTCATCCTTGATGTTCATGATATCAACATAGGGAGGTCCTTGGTCATTTGAAAAAGGTATAACTAACCTCTCATTTCCATTCTCAAATGTCATGTAGTACCTTTTAAAGTGCATATCTACATTATTTTCATAACATCATGGATTTCCTAACAACACCGAGTAGTTACCCTACTTTGCTAACTTGATTACTTAAAAGTTAGTGTGGAATTAAACACCTATTATATCTACAACTATTTTCTTCAAAATTTTGATATATTATACCCATGTTGTATTGGACATGAAGATTACATGAGGGGAAAGTATCAAGGTTGACCTACCCATTTTCTTCTAGGCATTCTTGGTCAAGATGTTTACCTTGATGCATGTGTCTACAAGAACATCATAGATAGACCATCTATTAATAGTGGCATTCATCAATAGTTCTTAGTCATATTAAATTTTTTGTGTATGCCAAACATCTTCTTCCCTCTCCATGCGTGTTGAAATGACCTCAACTTAATTTTGACCTAAATGCTCTAGGAATAAATTCTTCAATAGGGGAAACATTCCTTTTATCTATAAAAGGCATAAGATGTCATTCAATTATTGTATTTTAGTTTCCTAGCTATCATGATACTTATGAGAGGTGACAACTCACACTTCTAGGTCTCACACTAATTGGAGCTCCCTTTGAAAGTTTTGGATGACACACATTACTTGTTATAACATGTTTTTTATCATGTTGGGTCTAGGTAAGGCACAACTTTGGGTTTAGGCCATATTATATGATCATTATGATCCTTATCCACATACTAAAGGTGTAACTTAGGTACTGATGTAACTAGTGGTTGAGTGGTGAATCCACTATGTATAGTCTCTTATACCTTGACTATCTCTGTGCATGTAGTTTGGACCTTTGGGGACCATTTTTCCATTTTCTTCTCATTTATAATCATTCTTATGCACTTGTCCATGATTGGCCTACATTGGGTCAGATTTTTGTATAGGTTAGTGTATTATTTGACCCTATAGTACCCTTAATAATAACCACACATGGGATGTGTAGGGTACTCAAGCTGATAATGCTTTATTGAGCCATATTTATAACATGAGCATGGTGGGAACCTTCTACCACCACATCCTCTACCTCACCCTTTGGCACTTAATTTAATTTTAAAACTTGTGTTCTATTCGCTATACACCTCATTACCTTGGTTATCCTACCATCCAATTATTGTGGTGGCTTATCGTGTGCACCTTTCCATATTCTTACACATTTCATTAATCATCTAGCAATAAGTAGTAGTATGGGTGTAGGCATCAAAAAATCAATAATATATGGCTATGTTGACTTGGTTGGCACATTAAAATAAGGAGAATTTTTAGACATCATGTGCCTCTTGATAGACTTTAGATCTTAGAATCAAGGTGTACACAATCCTTCATGGGAAGTTAGTCCTATTATGGCACTCTAATTCATAGTTGGTTCACCATAGTCCACTTAGAGAATCATGTGAAGAGATAGAGATAAGATTTTGGAGCTAGGAGGCCATAGATGAAATCTATACCTCTATAAATGGGTTGATATTGATATCTATACTTTTAAATTCCTTAGCTCTGTGTGCAACTTCAAGTGATTCTTGAGTGTATGTAAAAGTCTTCATAGAAAGTGCTCTTTAGAATGGCATGAACAACCCTCCATTAAACCACTGTGCATGATAGAAAGGGTGAATATCATATGGGAGATTCGATAGGAGAGTTTTTAACCTTTCATCATATAGGTTCACACTCTATGAGAGTCCTTGGGTAATATATTTAGCACCACAAGGCTCTATTTTTCAAACTCTAGAATGTCAAATTCCTTTAGGAATGCATCCTTTAGGGTATCATAGTCAACCAAGGCCTAGTTATGATGAAATTTATTATACCAAGTGTGGGAATGATCAATTAAAGTGGTCATAAAATGGGTATCCTTGCACTCCAATTGGGTTATGCCCTATGCATGACATTATAGTTCACACTTTATCACATTTTCTATGACATTATCCATGTCACAATACTCTAGAAGTTACATAGGTATTTCATAGTAGGTTTGTAGTGGGAGGGTAGCTAGTATTTGAGGCACTTGTCCCCCCAATACCTATCTTAAAAATGGTCCTCCAATACCTCCAACCATGGGGTTAGGCACTAGTCCTATCATTACTATTGGTGCAATTGATGTTGATGGCACTATGCTACTTGATTATGACACTAGGCCACTTCTTGTGAGCTATTTCACACCTTTAATTGATAACATAAATTGAATTTGTATGCTCACATTCAAATTTTTTTGTGGTAAGCTAGTTTCCAATGGTCTAGAGGTAGTTATGATCACCTCCTTATATGGAATAATTTGTTCAATCATAAAGTTACAATCCAAGTCCATAAAAATTTTAAGATCTAAGTTGTCAATAGATTTAATTATTACTTTTGTACTTTCTTCAAGTGGGGGATCCAATGCATAAGCATTCATAATAAATGTATCTATAGTTACCAAATTCTATAGGAACCTAGAAAATTTCACACCTTTCAAGTGTTGAGTTAGATCCCTCACTTCATTATATCTCTCATCCTCACACTATTGTATTTTAAGAGATCCTTACCCATGCCTTTCCCTCTCACTATGGGTTCTCTCAGCACTTCCAAGTTCCAAATATTTTATTAGTTGGCATTGTCTATTAATTTAAGTCTATCTTCTAAGCTCTCAGGTGTTAATTTTCTTATCCCTTTCCATTACACCATACCTTCTCATCCCATTTACCCCTTTGCATTGATCATATGTGAAAGGACTTTAGTCTTCCATCCCTAAAGTTTCAAAACCATGATACACCATTAAATTTTTAATATCTACACCAAATTACTTCACAAACATGCCTCTAAGGTATCATAAAAACTTATACTCCACTTCCTCAAGGCATGAATATGTTTAGACTATAAACTCAAATATGTAGTTATTTAGAGCTCCTTGCCACCATTTATCCAATACTCTAGTCCTAGTAGCATCTAGGGTCTCAAACCTCTCTAATAACTCCTTTTTCCACTCACATTTCTATCCATATATTCTTCTTCTATGGGTTGAATATGTAGCCAACCACTTGTACACATGCTCAGGTAACTCATAAAAAAGGCCTCATATAAATAATCATATAGGTTGTTTTGAACCCATTTTCTTTGATTTTGTCCTTGACAGGTCGGATATTTCATCACAAATCTATCTTCCACCTATTATAGCTAGCAATCGATGTTTTTGAGTGAAATTTAGTACACCATTCTACCACAGCATTATAAAAACAAAATTCAATAAAGTCTCAATAATAGAACCAAAATGTTATAGACTTTAGAGAGAAATGTTGTCTTAGTTTTTTCTTGGTTTACTTATCCCATGAATAATCATGGGATATTAATTTTTGTGCTCAACATTTGAACACTTGGTTATGTTGGCATCAATACACATAAGGGATAAGCCTTATGTACTCACCCGAAGTACATCTGAGAAGGAACCAAGGCCTGTATTGGACTAGTTATGCCATCACACAAGACTTCAATCAAGGGACTTAATCAATTCAATGAAAGATTTAGGTAGATCTATGGTACAAGCCTTTCATGGATTAATCCTAGTGTCATATAGATACTTGAAGGTTCAAAAGGTGTCTCTCACTCATACTACTTGTACTAGACATGAAATCTTAATAAAGATTAGAATACTTGGCATAGATTCTATACTCATTCTCTATACAAGGTTATGAAGACATCACCATTTATTACAAAGACTCCATTAATGAATAATCAAACCATAAAAATTACATGACTATAAAATTAACATATTTCTATTGAAAGTGAAACATTACCTACACACTCATTCCCTTATTAGTTCAAAAGGAAAAGTAAACTAGACAAAGTATAATTTATTGTAATAGTCTTCATCATTATCAAAATCAGAAATAGAGTATAGATTTTTTAACATTCATAATAGATTATATGCTCAGATATTACTACTTAACAACCTAAAGGCTCACATATGAGCTTGGGTGCTTAAATTGGAGCCTTCATGGATTTTATACTATTCTTAAGCCTAATGGATACCAGATGAGTGCATGTTGATTGAATTAATTTTACTACGGATTTGTTATGGTTCTTCTTTCCCTCCTCTTCTTCTAGATTGAGCTCTTTAAATATATTTTAGGAGCATCTTTGCTAGGGTGGGAGGTGCATGCTAAGTTTTAAGCTAGAGCTTAGTCATCATAACCACTGGAGCTATAACTTTGTGAAGTATACGTTATAATTTCCATATTTCATCAATCTTAGAATATGCCCTATAAATCTAGGAGAAGTTAACTACCTACCAACTGATGTAAGATATCTATTGCACTCTCCAGCTAGCACCAAAATACTAAAAGGCCAACCACTAGAAAAAATGATTCCTTCACACCTAGGTGGATGTTGTGTTGGAATGAATCCTTTAATTAATGAGTTAGTGGCCCAACACATATGTTAGCTAATAAAAATATTCATAAAATTAAATAGAACATACATAATGAACTCACTAATTTTATTATTACTTTGAGAGAATGTATTTTTTAAATATGCCATGAGATCCTTCTCCACATGGAACTCAACCTCAAAATAAAAAATGAGACTATATATTTCATGATCATCATTGTCAATTTCATGTAATTTTTTTCCAATATTGTAAACCATTTACATACCAACCTCCCTAAAATAGGTGTACCTATAGATATTATTCACCCATGTCCTCACATGCCAAATATAAAGGAGTGCATGGAAATTGAACAAATTCTTACTTCCCCTCAGAAATTTATAATCTTTAAAACATAAATTAATAAAAAAAATATGTTAATAATCCAAAAATACACTTCAAATTAGTGACCACATATCAATTAATGATAAAAAAATATATTAAATTGTTTTATTGAATCAATTTTAAAAGATGCATCTTCACTGATGAATGCATTAACCTTCCAATATGATTGAAACATTTTTCCACATCTATACACTTATATCAACCAAATCTTAATATTCTTGACCATCTTTATGGAATAAATAGATGTAACTAGGACTTTACCTTATTTCTCATCAAAGATGACCAAGGTGTACAAGTGGTATTATGACAATGAATTGAATGACTATGTTATCAATTCTAACCACTATTAATATATTATTAAATTAATTATAACTTTACCAATTTATATAACTTATAGTATTTTTTTTTGCTTAGAATGTTCATATACATGATTGGGTTCTATGAGTACTTTACCATCATCTCCAATTTACATGGTATTTGAATTCCCATAAGAAAAGGAATATCATCACTAAATAATTTTTGGTAGTAGAACATATTTTTAACTTCATTAACATACTAGTGGTTATAATTAATATAACCATTATAATCCTTCTGTGACACAATTACCCTAACTTTATTCTATGTACTGATTACCACACACCTAAGTAGAATATTATCATGTGATCTCAAAATTTATTTCAAATTCTTGTCCTAAATATTTTTCCTTATAAATGGGGTCAATGAGGACACCCATCAGAAATAAAGAATCAATATATTCCTTAGTTATTTTGTAAAAATATTGGGCATACATAGTATGAGGATCTCTCTAAGGGTCATCACACCCATAGATAATATATCCATTCTTGTTATCATTAATCCATTCATCATATATAAGAATGGAAGCATCATATCTATTATTGAATACCTTCACCAAGAAGTGACACCCATAACCTATTTTCAAACTTTTTTTTGGATGTCTTTTCTTATCCTATTTGATTGGTTCATTTCTCTTATCATTAGATCCATAGGCACACCAATAAATTGAAATCAATCACAACTCAAATCAAATAAATGAAAACATATCATTTGAAAAACAAAATAATAACATGAAATAGTAATAACAAAATTCTTAACAATAAAATTATCAATGTCAAATAATAATGACATTCTCAACATATATATGACATATTGCAATGAAATACTCTACATACAATTACCAACCACTATAATTACTGACATTCTCAACATATACATCATGAACCAACATTTTAAAATTTTAAATAAATAACTAGTTGATACTGATAAGAACACTGACCACTCGTATATATTAACTCTTTATGCATCTAATGGGCATCGATCTTGAGAAATACAAAAAAACATTAATATCAAAGGAATTTGGTGTAGTAGTGTTCCTAATCTCTCCATCAACAAAAAATTTCAATCTACACAAAATAATGATGGCACACATATCCCTAAATTATGTTTTTGCATCCTATGATAGTCTAATTTAGGCCATCCCCAGGAAACATTGTAAGGAGATTAGGGACATTATTCACTTTAATTCTTGTGTTAGAACCATTTTGATTAATTTTTCTTAACCATTTTTGTAGAAAATAACTTAAAAAATAGATATTAATAGATTGAATATGAAAATAAATTACATATCACCCCATAATTAATTAGATTTGATTTCAAAATTTGTTTTTCCAACATACATTTTATGGTTCCAATGTAACTATTTTATTCTAACTAAGCATTTATAAAATTTATAACTATAAATGAAATGAAATTTAACTAATAATTTAGTTACAATATTATGTAAGTGATGTGTAAAATTAAATTTAAATGCTAACAATATACCATTGATCTATCATATTTTATGCATTTTTACTATTGATTTATTTATTTAGTTTTTTAATCCATGCACATATTCAAAGATAATTACGTGTATAATAGTACTAAATGTCAAATAATTCATTTTTATTTTATTAAATGAACTCATTTTTTATATACATGAGTTAATTGTTTGTGTAAGTATACACAAACTTTATTTCATACATGTTATAGTATTTATTTTATAAGGATAAAGTCACATTCAAAATAGATTTATATATATAAAATAATATTTATTTTATAAAAATATTTCATTTATTTATCATATTCATGAATGTTTAAAATTTATTATTATAATTAGGTCCATTTTTACTACTTACTTGGGTAAAATCCATTATGTTTTGAATTACATGTTATTTATGATCTAATGTGTTAGGGGTATAATCACTGAGAAGGGGCATGAATTAGTGATCAACTATAATCCAATTAAATTTAAAACACTTAAAAATTCAACATACATCAACTTGATCAAGAAAAAAAAACATGAAAGCACATACATCAAAGCATACATAAGAGCATACATCACATGAACACATAATATATGTGGGAAACCCTCTTTGGGGATAAAATCTACTAAACCATTCAAGATGGAATATAGTCCTATAAAAAATATCCAACTTTTACACCAGCACTAATTGATCAAGGAACACCCATTCCTTAGTTTAGTGAGACACCAATCCCACAAGGAGCTACTACCCCTATCTAGCTTAGCACCCACAACAACTAGAGCTTTAGCAATCTTTACCTTAAAAAGAGGAACCAAAACCATAGGAAACAAATCACCCACTAAAATAACTTAATATATCATGTTTAACACATTTTTATACTCTTCAACTAATGATGATCACCTTTGTATGCACTCTTGACCTCCAATCTCTCTCAAGCTACCTCTAAGGCTAACTTTCCCAAACTTCATCTTTTAGGCTCATTAGATCCAATGACCTATGTGTATTCCTACATAAACATGATCATATAAACATTTATTATCTTCCTAACACTTTTATGGTCCTTACTGACTTACCCCTTCTCTTTCAAAGGTTCTCTTCTTTTCTTGAATCCACACATACACAACAAGCATAATTAGTCCAATAAGACTATGTACTTATACCACTCTCTTCCTTTAACCAATCTTGGTCAACCAATATTGTTTACATCAACTTGATCAATAAGAAAAACATGAAATCACATACATCAAAGCATACATAATAGCATACATCACATGAACACATAATATATGTGGGAAACCCTCTTTGGGGATAAAACCCACTGAACTGTTCAAGATGGAATATAGTCCTATAAAAAAGATCCAAATTTTACACCAGAACTAATTGATCAAGGAACACCCATCCCTTGTTTTAGTGAGACACCAATCCCACAAGGAGCTACTACCCCTATCTACCTCAGCACCCACAACAACTAGAGCTTTAGCAATCTTTACCTTATAAAGAGGAACCAAAACCCTAGGCAATAAAGCACCCACTAAAATACCTTAATAGATCACGTTGAACACATTTTTATACTCTTAAACTGATGATGATCACCTTTGTATGAACTCTTGACCTCCAATCTCTCTCAAGCTACCTCTAGGGCTAACTTTCCCAAACTTCCTCTTTTAGGCTCATTAGATCCAATGACCTATGTGTCTTCCTACATAAACATGATCATATAAACATTTATTATCTTCCTAACACTTTTATGGTTCTTACTGACTTATACCTTCTCTTTCAAAGGTTCTCTTCTTTTCTTGAATCCACACACACACAACAAGCATAATTAGTCCAATAAGACTATGTACTTATACCACTCTCTTCCTTTAACCAATCTTGGTCAACCAAGATTATTTACATATTTTAACCACACTTAAAATATCTACATATTCACATTACATGCATGAATCACACTCTTAATAGGTTTTCCATTACCTCATTAGCCCTAAACCACCATTAGGTTTTGGTGAGATCTAAAATAATTAGGCCTTCATACTCACATGTTACATGTGAGACAACTTGGACCAACTTAATCCATTACCAATGATTTTAACACATCAATCATATCTCTAAAATATCCTTTATAACTTCCTCATGTATCCATACTACTTGGAACACCAATTTAACACTTGAACCTACCAATTATGTCTCCTTGCTCTTCAGGTTTTCATACACATAAAATATAGTCTCAAACTTTTGAATCAAAAAATTGATTATTTCACATATACATATGATTATATCACATTTATTAACCATTAAATACATATTCAAGACCTCTATGTGTCTTAGACACTCCAATACAGGCTCTAAGCACTTAAATCAACTCTCTCAAAGTGACCACTTAAACTAGTCACACACAGTCAATATACAATCATACTATTTTGAATCTCCATATTTGATCAAAGGAATATCATAATACTTAGAGAAATATATAACATCTCCATACTCATTTTCTTCCTTAACTTTACTCAGAACACCTTCAATTAACTCATGCAACATGATCACCCAATCTACTAGTGCATTTAACAAACACAATCAACTTATAAGAAATTGTTCACATTGAATATAGATTATTAAAACCTCAAAAATCCACATAGATGGTCCTAATTTACTCTATAACACTCTATAATGGTTAGATCACACTGAAACATCAATATGCTATCAAGAACTCAATCATCCTTCTTCGGTCACTTGTAGAACATGGTCAAATAGAGCCAATATTTAGATCTTAATAGTGTTGATTGTACAAATTTTAAAACCTTATAACTAGGTTATATGAATCCTTGAAGTTATATTCAACTTTTATTTTTAAACCATCAATAAATTCATCCTAGATCAAAAGATATAATCAAAATATTATAAACTAGTTTTCCTTTGTTAAATTCAAATGCTAACAATCACTATTTAATGGTAAACATCAAACACTTTGTCATCATCTCATGTCCCCTAGGAAATTTAAACAAATAGACTCCATTGATATATTTATAAGTCTCATAACTTTAACCTTACATCACTCACCATTCACCTTAGATCTACACTTCTATGATCATGCCACTTGGCAGCTCTACATACCTTCTAAGCACATTGACTATTTGACTCAATCCACACCATCGATATCCATCTATAAAAACACCCATGTGTTGTTAATATTATATCAAAGATTTTGATATTGTGACACTTTTCACCAACATGTGAAATCTTGGACTCTTTGACATATTGACTAAATACGCACCATTGGATCACTACTAATAAGATCACACACTCTGTTAGATCATTATCTAGTCAGATTAAATTCTTTCCATTAGTTATATGATTTAATTAAATTCTCACCATTATATCTCTTGAAAATTTGGCTAAGTAAATAAACTTAGTGAACTCTATCTAAGAGGCCAACTTTTCATCTTAATAAATTTTTCTATGCTCAACCTCATGACCTTAAATATAAACCATATGATCTACTCACATAGGGGAATCTATTCATATATCAAGATGCTATTAAAACGTTTACATGTGTGAAATATGATGTCATAAAACTTCTTACTCAACCTTATCTATCAAGATGACTACTTAAACTTAGATATTCATATGACTATTCTGATGAATTCCATTCACTTTCATAAGCACTCTAAGCACTCATAACATCCTATAGGGTCTCTACAACATGACCATGCCATTAATATCATTCATTAAATACTTAACTATTCAAACACTCTCCAAACCATCAATCTAATCACTTTATAATTAATGATATATGAATCATTCTCTCTTTGACATTAATGATAACCTAATATTAATGACCATGGTCAATAATCTCTTACTTTGTCATTGATGGCAAAACACCCTCATAATAACTTCATATGAACTCCTTCATTCTTATCTTTCTCCCCATTTGACATTAATGACAAAAGGTCTCTTCCTCAACATGCCAAAAATCATTCCTCAACATCATGTGTGCATTCAAATACTATTTAATATGCTCAAGGTACTTACGTAATTTAAAATATATAAATCAATTATTCCCCCTTTGACATGCGCTAATCTGAACTTGGACTTCTCTAATCCTTAGACTTAACAAACCAATCATAGATCTTAAAAATATCCCCTAACATCAAGCTCCATATCATATCATTTTTTCTTTAACATACACCAATCTAAAATTGGGATTCTTTGTTTCTTGGACCTATCTATCTACAAAACACACAAGCTTTCCTTGATCATGTATGAAGAGTCAATACCTTGTCAAAACACATGACTTGGTTTGATTAAGTCATCATATAAATCTTGTCTTTAGTATTCATTATTTAATCAATTTGTGTAATTGAAAATTTCTTACCTTTAGGACCAAAAACCTTGAACACACCTTGAACACACTTGAACAATATCAACATACATTTATATGCAATAGAATATCTTGATAACTCACCATCCTTGGTCAGACACTTGGAAACCTCCATTCTCTACTTGCATATCTTTAAAACCAACATCTTCATTGTTATGACCTTTCTTGTCTTACAACATCAACCAAATATAAACTAGAATCCACCATACTTCCTCTTTCTATCAAGTGTCTCCTTGAAGCCTAGATAGAGACACCCTAATCCACAATATCCTATAATAATGAAAAACTAGGAGTTACCCACAACTCCTCATATTCTTTCTCCTCCTTAGTCATCTAATACTAATAGTTATTCTTCTTCTTCTTCTTCTAAGGCTTAAGAAAAGCAACAGACTCATCCATTACAATATTATCCATTTCTTCTAATATTGTATTGACAACATATGAGACAATGAAGATGATTCATGACATACTTTTTCAATCAAAGAAAGAACTTCATCAATATGCATTAATAATTGATGTTCTTTTCATGAAACTTACTCAAAAATAATAGGATGTTCTCTTGGATCCATACTTACCTTAGAACTATCCTCAATTATCACTTTGGTCTTTTATTTGAGCTTGAATTGAACTAAAATTCGATTCTCTTTATCTATCTAGATAGATGATGCATTCTTTTTGTATTCCTAAGCCTTATTCATATCTAATTCCTCTTTTAATTTAGCAAGCAGTCCACCTTGATATTTTATCTCAACTTAATTAGATTTCTTGGTATTAACTTCCTTAGGATAACATACCAAGGATTAACATTTATTGATCACACTAGGATTTTCATTCATGTTATTATGACTTGAGAGCTTGATTATATAATATCTTGAAATATGACCAACTTGATGACAACAAAAACAAATAACATTTTATCTCTTAAGTTAATTATTTTAAAGCTTGATTTTCTTAATTATCCATACTTAGGTTAGTCATTTACCATTTATTCTGAGGTAAAATCTAGAAATATATCCCATGTCATCATAATTATAAAAGACTACATTATCCATACCTCTAGCTAACTAGCTCTTTTTCCTTCTACAATTTCTTGCCTTATGACCAAAAATCTTACATGCAAAGTAGTGACCATAAAATGAAATTTCATACCTTATAGTTTTTTGTTACCTAATAGATCTTCTCATGTTGCACTTGGTGCTTACATCCTTCTTGTCTTGAGCTGGCCTCTCTTTCTCTTTCTCAGTCTTGTTTACCTTGACAACAAATTGCTCATGTTCATCCTTCAATGAATCTAGATTCATCTTTAATTAAAATATCTTATCATATTTAGCTCTCATACTTTAAATTATAGCCTCTAACTAAATTTTGAGAACTTGGATGGTCTCCTTATCCCTCTTAGCTTCTTTAGCCACGTCATCCTTCTTCTAACTAAGTTTTGAGATGTCTACATTCTTCTAACTTTGATTTGTCTTTGTAACCCTTAATTAATCCTCAATAATTTTCATCTTATATTTATCATGTTTTTATCTTGAGCTTGCCTTCAAGGATTCTAGCTCCTTATTGAACTTGATACACTCATCCTTAATATCCTCATGTCTTGAGGCCATGATCTTATTCTAATCATAATCACTCAAATTATCTCCATACTTCTCAAAAAATATTTTAAACTGATGGAAATTTTATTAGCTTGATTTTAGACATGCATAAGTTACCTCTACTTGAGCCTTCAACTCTTTATTCTCTTTCTTCAATTGCTTAGCCATATTGTACCTTAGATCACCTTTAAGTGGTTAATCTTATAAATAAGGTCCTATTCTAGTACCAATTATTATAGGTAAAATCATTGAGGGGGGGAGGTGAATTAGTGATGCAAGGTAATGCAATTCAATTCCCAACTCTTAAACACTTAGCATACATCAACTTGATCAAGCAATAAAAACATGAAAGCACATACATCAAAGTATGCATAAGAGTATACATCAAATGAACACATCATATATGTGGGAAACCCTCTTTAGTGATAAAACCCACTAAACCATAAAATATGTACTATAGTCCTATAAAATAAGATACAAAATTTAGACCAAAACCAATTTATCTAGGAACACCCATCCCTTAGTTTAGTGAGACACTAATCCCACAAGGAGCTACTTCCACTATCGAGTTAAGCAACCAAAACAACTAGACATTTAGAAAGCTTTACCTTATAAGGAGGAACCAACCCCATATGAAAATAAATACCCTTTCATTTACTTGAATATATCACCTTGAACACCCATTCTTACTCTTCATCTAATGATGATCACCTTTATCTTCATTTTTCACCTCCAGTTTCTCTCAAGTTGACTCTAGGGATAACTTTTTCAAACTACCTCTTCTATGATCATTAAGTGCAATGACTTTTGTGTCCTCCTACATCAAATTTATTAGATAAACATGTATAATATTCATCACATTATTATTTTCCTTACTAACATGTAACTTCTCTTTCAAAGGTTCTCTTATTCGCTTGAATCCACACACACACAAGCACAATTAGTCTAATAAGACCTTATACTTATACCACTCTCTTCCTTTAACCCATATTGGCCAACCAAGATTCTTTACATATTTTATCCACACCTAACATAGGTGCATATCCATATTATATTGTATAACCACACTCTTCATAAGTTGGTCATTACCTCATTATCCCTAAACCACCATTAGGTCTTGGTGAGACCTAAATCAATTAAGCCTTCATACTCAAATGTTATATGTGATACTAATTGCACAGATTTCATCCTTTATCAATTGTTTGAAAACATCAATAATATCTCAAATATATTTTTATAACTCCCTCATGTATCCATGCCACTTGAAACACCAACTCAAAATTTGAACCTACCAATTAGGTATCCTTGCTCTTCAAGTCTTCAAACACAAAAAACATAGTCTCAAACTTATGAAGTAAAAACTCACATATTTAATATATAAATATGATACATGATAAAACCCTTCAAGACCTCTGTAACACTTCCATGTTCCTTAGACACTCTAACACAGGCTCTAAGCACTCAAATTAATTCTCTTAAAGTGACCACTCAAATTAGTCACACACTGTCAAAATATAGTCATACTATTTTGACTCTCTATATCTTATCAGATGCATATCATGATAAAAAATGAATTTTGATAGTATTTATAGAATTATATAACATATACATACTCATTTTCTATCTTAACTCTGCTTAGAACACCTTCAATTCACCCCTGCAACATGGTCACTCAATCTACCAGTGCATTCAATAAATGTAGTCAAATTATAAGCACTTGTTCACACTAAATATGGATTGGTTAAACCTCAAATATCCACATATATGGTACCCATGGATTATATAAGACTCTCTAATAGTTATTTCATCCTTAAACATCAAGACATTATCAAGAACAACTCAATTATCCTTCTTGGGTCACTTGTAGAACATGGCCAAACACACAGTCAATATTTGGAGCTCAATAAATTTGACTATATAAAAATTCAACCCTTGTATCTAGGTTTTGTAGATGCACCTTGAAGTCATCTTCAAATTTTCCTTTAACACCATTAAGAAATTTGTCCTAGATCAAAATATATAAGTAAAATATTATAGACTAGTTTTTCTTTTGTTAAATTCAAATGTCAATGGTCATTGTGTAATGCTAAAACATTAGACACTTTTTCATCATCTCATGTCGCCTATTAAATTTTAAAAAATACACTCTGTTTATCTCCTTATAAGTCAACTAACTTTAACCTTGCATCGCTCATTTTTTATCTTAGATTTGCACTTCTATGATCTTACCACTTGGTAAATATATATGATTTCTGAGCATATTGACTATTTGACTCAATTTTTACCATCTATACAAACACCCCTATGATTTTCATCTTCTATCAAAGATTTTTAGATTGTTACACTTGTCACCAGTGTGTTCAATCTTAGACTCTTTAACATATTGACTAAATACACACCATTAGATTAATACTGACAAGATCATGCACTCTATTAGATCATAATATAATGCTCATTGTTAGATCTATGATTTGATTAAATACTCACTATTATATCTCCCCTTGCAAATTTGGCTAAGTATAGAAACTTAGTAAACTCTATTTAAGAGGCCAACTTTGCATCTTAATAACTTTTTCTATGCTCAACCTCATGACCTAAAATTTACACCATATGATTTTCTCACATAGGGGAATCTATCCATATATCAATATTCTCTTTAAAACTTCACATGTGTGAAATATGGTGTCATAAAATTTCTTACTTAACCTTATCTATCAATATGACTACTTGAGCCTAGATATTCATATGACTATTCTGATGAATTCCATTCACTTCTATAAGTACTTTAAGTACTCATAACATCTCATAGGGTCTCTACAACATGACCATACAATCAATATCATCCATTAAATACTTAACTAGTTAAACACTCTCCAAACCATCAATCTAATCACTTTGTCATTAATGCACTATAAATCATGTTGTCTTTGACATCAATGACAACCTAACATCAATGACCATGATCAACATAATGTAGTATATTTTTTTGTGTAAACCTATTTTAGTTTATAATAGTAATAAATAAAAATGGAATATAAATAAACTATGACATAAGTAACTAATTCATTTCTATTATTTATTAAAGTTCATGTATAATATAAAAATAATGTTTAATTAATTAGTTCATAAACTATAGAAAGGTGTCCATACAAGCCTTATAAGTTTACCTTGAATATCATGAGACCTATTGATAATATCCATAATATAAATTTGAAATAGGTTCCCAAAATTAATAAAGGGATCACCCAAAAAGTCACATAAAAAATAGAAGGCTCATAGGAGCATGATTTTCTCTCTTAAAATACCTTGGAGAGGAAGTTTCATGTCTGACAAGAGATAAACATGAAAATATTGATTTTAAAATTGTGATTACCTACTTTGGATATTTAATAACCTCAATAATTTTTTCATTAGAGTAATATTCACCTTAAAAAAATTATTGCTCTTTGACCTAAACAATATTTGAAATCAATGTCCATTAATGTTTGATTTTAGTTTTGATCAGTATGTTGATATTGAATGATGAGAGAAGTGTGGTCTAAAGGATATTTATTTTACTTTTTTTATGGCACAATATATCATAATTGATCAATTAGTGTCATATATGAATGATTCCATAGTTATTACTATTATGATATTTAATTAGGATAGCTAGATGACATGGAAATATATTATATAAGGATTTTTATGCAAGTTCCAATACATCCCTCAAACTTTATTATGTAATTAATGTCAAAACAAAACACTGAATGTGAAAATAATAACTCTAAGTAATATATTTTACTCAGGTTATAGGACATGTCCTTAAAATTTTATTATGTAATTAATGTCAAAAAAAATTGAATGTGCGTCATTAAAATAAAACACTAGCAATATGGTTTCTAATAAAATATAAAACAAAATAATCCATGATGAACTTAGGGTTTTTAAAATAAATGGTAAGAATCCATGAGTTTCTCTATGCTTTGGTATCCATGGATCATGTTAGCATTGGGACCTATAATGATATTTTAAATGGAAAATTCATAAATCAAATGATGAAGCTTGGCTAGCTTTTATGCATATGTATAATCCAAAGTGGTTTTTGACAGATATATAAAACACATCCCATAGGGTTTAATGGTTTCCACTAAATTTCACGTAAGAAGCCATGATTTTTATTGAATCTTATAATATATTTCATTAATACATAATAAATTTATCCATTTACAATACAATCTAAAATAATCAATATCTCACCTTGCTACTTCATCCTCAAATTTCTTATTTTCATGTAACATAAATATCTCTTGAAATTATTTGTGTATATTTATGCCCTTAATATTTATTGTATTTATACTTTAAATTCTTAAGTTGAAGAACACTTTAAGATAATACCAATTTTTATTTATTTATTTCAAAAACTCATGGAAAATGAAAAAAATGATTGTGAGGTGGATGTTTAATGGTATAATTCTTGTAATAAATAATTTAAACTTGAAAATAAGAATAATATTATTTATTTATTTAATGGACTCATGCAAAGTGCATCATGAGGTGGCCAATTTAAAGATGATCAGTGACCAAATTAAATTCTTTGACAAAAAAGTATTATACCAAATTAAATTATTTAATCAAATACCATGAAACATAAAATCTAAAAAAATTGACACCAGTATTAAATTTTTTATAATATCACTTTCCAGTATGTGCCTTTATGGACACTGCCATCTGCTTACATGGAGTGTAACTCAAAACTAATAGTTGTTGTTTTTTTAAAATGAGTGAGTAAAGGGGAGAATGAAAATTGATAATCATGAAAATGGCAATGGGTAAACTACTTATACCATTTTATTTCATGTTAGCACTATTAAATATGTAGGGAAATGGTCATTATGTTGTATTAATAGTGAGCCCCATATTTTATAAAAAAATTCAATAAGTGGTAACTTGGTTCTCATACCACCAGGTGTATTCATACCTTGGCTTTTCACTTTTAATTGATTCAATGATTTAATTTTTTATTTATTTATTATCATAATAATAAATTGATATACACATGTTTCTCATGGAGCAAATGGGATATTTTATTCATTCCTATCAATACCAAGTATAGTTATCAAAGGTACCAAATTTATTCTTTTATCTTTTTAATTTATCATTTTCAATACTAGATTAAAAAAGGGGGAATTTTTAGACACATAAATTTGGAATTAAACACTTTGACAACATTGAATTTGACATGCTATGATATTAAAAGTAGTATGGTTTAGGTTACTACATTTATCAACTTATGGCACTCCTTTTCCATAAGAAGTTTAGGCATTTACATTTCTCAACTTGTAGTTTTAATGGTTGCATATCTTTGGGTAATGATCACCCCATGATATTTTCCATATAAATTAAAAAAGTGGCATATTTTATTGCATACCATTATATTTATTCATTCATTTTATTTTTAATTTTAATTGATTCAATGATTCTAGGGATGGCAGAGGGGGTGATACTAGCCACTTTAGGTGGTATTCACCACTGCAAGGGAAGTTCATACACTTTTCCCTTGTTATTTATCCTACTAAGACAAATAATGGTGAGTATAAATTCAAATATAAGGAATAATATGGTTTGGATTATGTACTTGATGTTCTAGACCCACTGGTTTCTAGGGGTTAGGGAGACTAGGCTGATAATCCCAATGGCCTTACACCTCCTCCTCTTTCATCCTTCATTGTTTCTACTACGTAAAGTGTCTATGTTTTGTGTCTATACCCTTTTTTATTGGATTTTTTTTTCAAATTTTATTAAGTTTCTAATGTAATCTCTTGGCTTTAGGTGATGTGACTCTTGGACTGTGAACTCTTCCACTCACTTTTTTATATGATTAGCTTAGGTACCTTATTATATTTTTAATTTAAAAAAATACTTAATATTTATTATAATGAGAATAAATTTATCTATGAATATCATTTTAAACCTATTGGGATACATAAAAATTACACATTTAAAAAAAAATACATATATATTACTTATAACATCAACTATAAGCATTTGTATAATTAACTGTTTGACTAAAAAATGTATCTAAGATATTAAATGCATAAATTTATTAATCCCCAAGTTAAAAATATGATCTATTTCTTTTTTGTATAGTATTTAAATGAATACAATATGAATATTTCTCATAAAATGAATAGTGGGAAAAGATAAGTACATCAGTATGCTAGAATAATCTTCAAATACACCTATAAATAGCATATAGCCATTGTTATTACAATATTTAGAATTATTTACAAGTATCATAGTCATTTTTATATTTAATAATCATCCATAAATAATTTAATAGATATTAAATTTTAGTAAAAATTCAAATATAAAAGATTTCATGTACAACAGTAAAAATAAGCCTCACAACCAACTCGATGTTCCATATAATTACCCATTAGTATGGTTCCCAAATGGTTGAATAGATGAAAAGAGGAAGAGAATCATCAAGATACTTTTACTCCAACCATAGACCATCAGTATCCCACTCACCTCCCCATCAGGAGTGGCCCTTACATTCATAGAGGGGTAGATAAAAATAGTGGAGATATCAAGAAATCAATTAAAACATATGTTGGACAATCACTAATATATGAAGTAATCACATAAACCATGGAAAATAATCCTCTATCTAATATGACATAAACATACATATGTTAACTAGAAAGTATAGTGGAATGATAATGTATTTATTGAGGTCAATGTACCCCCCATTTCTGAAAAATAGGGACCCTTGTGATTACTTTGAACATTCACACTAAAATCTTGATAATCTGCACTTTACTAGAATATGAAGATCATCCATGCTTAATGAGACTATCCCATTTCTTCATGGTTTTGGTTTAACCTTACCTAGTGTTGCTAAGGTTGACTTTCATGTCTTATGTTGTAGGTTTCATGGAGCTCCCTTCAATGGATCATGCTGGGATTTTCATGGATTATCTCTATTTTAGGATTTTACTTACCTTTGGTGTATAAAATCTTATAGATGGATTCATGTGTTGAAACCCAACTTCAGAAAACCCAATCTTAGACCTTTAGTTCAACAACAAATTTGGTAGGAATATATTTGGTGGAAACATTTTGGATCAGCTTTAGACTTAAGCCTAATTTTTATGCCATGGCTTGGCCATGTTTTTCAACACAACTAAACCTTAGCCTAAAAATCATGCTTGGTCCCCTTTTATTTCCTCTTCATATTCATTATGTTTTTAACATGGTCTAACATTTATGTTTACATGGTATTTTATCTTAGCATGGTACCCTTTGTCATATTATTATCTTAAATTCTTAACTCTAAGGCCCCATTCATAGTTGTCAACATGAATGAGACCTTAGTCTTAAAGATTTAGCCTAAGTTCTTATATTAACTCACATCCTAACTTAAGTGCCTCAATACTTTTTAGATACAATATTCCTCACTTCATTTCAAATAAATATCTAGTGGAGCATAGGAAGCTTGAATAACTTAAAGCCTTAACCCATTGGACCAATATTATAAGACCACAAGGATTATGATCAACAATCCATGCTCATGTAGGACTAGCAATTAGACAACGCAAGATCATCCTCAAGTTTAAATGGATCCCTTTTTACTATACAATCTTAATCAAATCATGTGTATCCACTTGGATCATGATCAATGTTACATAGTTACCTACAAAGAAGAGATCTAGCAGAGTGAATATGACACTTAAAAGTCAAAGATCTAGGAAGCCCCACAAAGCTGCCATGTGGTATTCCCAAATTAAAGCTCAATAAAAAAGGAGCCCCATGCATTAAAATTTGGACTTAACCTAATTTTTTATCCTAAGGTTCATTGTATTTATTTTATTATTCAATAAACCTTAGGAAAAAAACCTTAGGTTATGACTATTATGTTTGAAGGGACTTATTTTATTATGCTTATAAACATATGATTTTGTCTTAGTTTAATTTTGATGGCATGGTCCCTAGTTAACTTTATCTCCTTTATATTTGAGGAACCAATGGCATGTATCTACCTAGATTATAATCAATGGTTTTCACTTCATCATGGAGGATGATCTGATGGAGCATATCAAATCCAAGATCTATGGACCAACAAACATTATGAGCTTAAAATCTACATTCTCATGACCATCACTTGATGTTCAAGACACCATTATTGATGTTTGTGAGACTCAAATTTAATCCCATAAAACCTAATAATCCACTAACCTAAATTTGACTTTCTCACAACCATCATTTGACATCCACAAGGTCATCATTGACGTTTGTGAGACCATAAAATTTAAACTCGTCGAATATTTTGCTTAGACATAGGGATGTCCTTCAAAATGTTGATAAAATATTATTACTTGCCTTGAAAATCAATATAACCCCTTAGAATACATTATAAAACTTATGATCTTTGAACTTCACATGATAAAATGATCTCATGATCTAAATAGTTTTAGACATAGCTTTAATCTAACTCTATTTCCTAAGGTTCCAATTGTGTTTATTTAAATGAAATAAACTTTAGGATAGAGACTTATATTAATTCTTATTTTAAAAGGTCCCTATGACATAAACCTTAGATTTAAAATACTTTTATCCTAAGGTTTCATTATGTTTATTAATACAATAAAACCTTAGGTTAGAACCTAATAGTTGGACCATGTATTAATTGGGCCCCCTCTTAGGTACATTCTAGGACTTAGCTTAAATATTTTAACCTAAAATTTGCATCATGTTTATCAACACAAAATAAACCTTAGCCTAAATTATTTATCCTATGTCCCTTTTATATGTGTTTTGAAAACATAGCATAAATATTTTAGCCTAAATTATATGTTATGTTTATTAACATAAAATAAACCTTAGCCTAAATTATATGTCATGTTTATTTCAAGACAAATGACTCTCACTTCATCATGGAGGATGATTAGATGGATAAAAATGACTCAATGAATCTAAAATAATTGATCCATCAAACCAATGGTATTCATCCACCTAGATAGATATCAATGGTCTATGCTTTAGCTAGACCAATTGATAGGAAAGACCATAATCAATGAAGACTATTCAATAAGACCCTGAGTACCTATAGGATGGACATGTGAAAATTACACATTCATTACACAAAATATAGAGCCTAGAAGGACCATGTGTAATGTCCCTTACTTAGGGGCTCCTTTTCTCTACAAAAAGCTCTGATACCACTATAATATCCCCTTCAAACATGGAATATAGAAACACCAAAGCTTTAAACAAAGACACAAATTTTGCCAAGATAATTTCCAAATAAATAAGTAAATCACAATATAATCTCTCAATAGCAAATCAAATATCTTATCACTTGTTCTTCTAGATGATTACACAATTGAGTCTCTGTCATACAAATAAAATAATATGAAATATTCTATCTTAAAACCTTGGGCTTTTGCAAATCTTAAAATTAAGCTTGAATCTGGGCATCTCGACCTGCTGTGTCGAACACACAGTCACCGGCATCAGTTGATATACTGCCAACATCGGTCTCTATCGGTCCTTCCCTATCGATGTCAGTCTCTATCGGTCCTTCTCTGTCAACGTCAGTCTTCAATTAGCCAATGTCAATCACTGGGGATCTCTGACTGCCAAGGTCGGTATCTGTGTGGATTTGTACAGACCTATACAGACTTCGTACGGCTGCCAATAAGCACAACCTATCTATTTTCAACCCCTAATCTAAAGATATATGTCTCTAATATATAATATCTCTATCTATATAATTTATTGAATCAAAAAACCTAATAAAATAAATACCTGGAAAGCTCAGTGACAACTTCTGTATGAAGTTACCTCTCAAATCTATAAACCTCTGTGATAACTTTTGTATGAAGCTATCTCTCAATTTGGTAATAGATCAGCTGATATTTCATAACCTCTGAATTGCACACACTGAAGAGTGGACGTTCTCCAATGCAGATGGAATCTTGTAACCCTTAGCTCAGTCTTCACAGAAGAATTCTTCAATATCAAAAATCAATAATCAATGCATAATCAATAATGGCCTCCATGAGAAACCCTTATACCCTCTAAAATATATGCTTTCCCTAATTAGGGTTTCTTAAATTAAAATTAGGGTTTCTAATTAAAAATAGGCTAAATAATTAATATTTGATTAAATCAATCAAATATTAATAGCTCCCTCAATACATGTCAGATCCTCGAACCATCTAAAGCTGGTGAATCAAGGAATGATTCTGCACATGACCATACCAAAATAAGGGTGCTCCACTGCATGTCAATTATCCCTAAATAATAGGAGCTCATGCAAACATGTCCAAAAGAGCCCAAATGAAAGTGAAATGTAGGAATTTTGCTAATCAAAGCCAACCCAATCTCCATCATGACCCTCTATCCAACCTATCAGCCTACAAAGGTCGCATAATAGGCTAATCATCAAATATGTTGATGTCCACTAAAAAATGGGACATGACAATCTACCCCTCATAACATTGCTTAACCCCAAGCAATCTCAGAATAACAAACCAATCAATCCACCTAGATCCCATATGTAGTTATGCTCTGTACTGCTATTAATCAATGTAAATACCTGCAATATCATTAGAAGTAGAAAAAAGAGGAACCCATAATCGAACTGGTGAATGCAACTCAACCAATCTCTGAAATCACAACTACCCTAGATGTGTTGATACTGCAGTCTATGTAACTTACTTCTACCAATTCCATCTACAAAAGATGGTGCCAATCCATCCCATAATGGATGGTAAGAACCTGGAGCTGATATACACCTATGTGAAATCAAATCTTCTATCTCTAGATAAGAATAATGAGCATACCCCACAATATAATGCCAGTAGGAACCCCCAAACTCTACTACTGGCTCATCATCACTGAACTAGGAATCAACAGATGTCTCTAATCTTTGACTCCAAGTGGTTGTAGGCTAGATAAGACCCTGGGCAATCTGCTCAACAAATCCCACCTCAAAATCCCTATGAGGTAGCATAGTAGAAAGGATCACTATAATCTCTCCACCCAATCTGCTAATAGCACTAGCACCTTGGATGAGAACACCTTCCATCACCTTATGCAAGTCTAGACGAACCCCTACACTATCTATCAAATACTCCATGAATGATTCAGTGCAGTAAAAATTATATGAGAAAGCATCAACATACTCCCCCACACACCACAATTGATCTCTCTATAAAGGTGACACAATCAACTGTACCACACTGTCATCTATGTGAGAATAATCAATCTGGAGACTCAACTCGATTGGGATCCCAAACTCATCAAGACTGGGTACTCCCAAATCTTGAACCTACGTGTCAGTCCCAACAATATGTTCCTTAGCAACAACTATAGGAATGTACTCACCACCAACCACCTCACTATACAAATGAACTGGGTCTGGGGCTAGTGAAGACTACAAATGATCCAACTCCATGATCACCTCCTCTAACTGAAACTATGACTCCTGTAAATCTCGCTGTAAGTTGTCACAAGAAGAATCTACTGTAACTCCTTTCTATCACCTTATGTTTTGAAGATGTTGTCTCGCATTGGCAGTCACTAATCTAGCCTCCTTGGCCTTTTGCGACCACATATCACATAAATTTTGGGTCCTTTCCATATCTGTCCAAGTTTGATGTTCTTGAAGTGAAGATGAAGGAGCAATATGATCATGCAAAGAATCCATACTCTTATTATCCATATCAATAGCATGCTCTATGCTGGTCTCCAATGTTGAAGTCTCAAGTGAAACTTCTTGCAAAGATGATATAGACAACTCATTCCCCATGGCTGCCCTCATATCCTCTTGAGTCAAATCAACATGTTTAACAACTGGTGTAGGGCTGCCCTCAACCCCTGTAGAGACCTCTTGTTTCTCCTTCTTGCTATTTTGTGATGTGGACCTTTTATGAATGGATGCCATATACCATACTAATTTGTCTTCAAATGTAGGATCTGAAAGAATTTCATTCATCCTCCTCTGGGTTTCAACCAACATATTCAAACTTTGTTTCAGATTCTTCATATCCTTGTCCCACTGTCTCTAAGTACTTGAAGACATCATGGATACTTCGTTGATTCAATCTACCCAAACTACCCAACAAGATGGCAAGACATTAGCTCTGATTTTCCCAACAGGATGGTAGGAGTTTGGTCTGATACCACTATAATGTCCCTTACTTAGGGGCTCCTTTTCTCTATAAAAAGCTCTGATACCACTGTAATATCCCCTTCAAATAGGGAATATAGAAACACCAAAGCTCTGAATAAAGACACACATTTTTCCAGGATAATTTCCAAATAAATAAATAAATCACAATATAATCTCTCAATAGCAAATCAAAGATCTTATCACTTGTTCTTCTAGATGATTACACAATTGAGTCTCTATCATACAAATAAAATAATATGAAATATTCTATCTTAAAACCTTGGGCTTTTGCAAATCTAGAAATTAAGCTTGAATCTGGGCATCTCGACCTACTGTGTCGAACACACAGTCACCGACATCGATCGATATAGTGTCAACATCGATCTCTATCGGTCCTTCTCTACCGACGTCGGTCTCTATCAGTCCTTCTCTATCGACATCAGTCTTCAGTCGGCTGATGTCGATCACTGGGGATCTCTGACTGCCGAGGTTGATATCTGTGTGGATCTGTACGGACCTGTACAGACTTTGTACGACTGCCAATAAGCACAACTTGTCTATTTTCAACCCCTGATCTAAAGATATGTGGTTCTAATATAGAAGATATATATATGTATAATTTATTGAATCTAAAAACCTAATAAAATACATACCTAGAAAGCTCAGTGACAACTTCTATATGAAGTTACCTCTCAAATTTGTAAACCTCTATGATAACTTCTGTATGAAGCTATCTCTCAATTTGGCAATAGATCAACTGATATTTCACAGCCTCTAAATCACACACACTAAAGAGTGGATGTTTTCCAATGAAGATGGAATCCTGGAGCCCTTGGCTCAGTCTTCACAGAAGAATTCTTCAATATCAAAAATCAATAATCAATGCATAATCAATAATGGCCTCCATGAGAAACCCTTATACCCTCTAAAAGATATGCTTGCCCTAATTAGGGTTTCTTAAATTAGAATTAGGGTTTCTAATTAAAAATAGGCTAAATAATTAATATTTGATTAAATCAATCAAATATTAATATCTCCCTCAATACATGTCAGATCCTCGAACCATTTGAAGCTGGTGAATCAAGGAATGATTCTGCACATGACCATACCAACATAAGGGTTCTCCATTGCATGTCAAATATCCCTAAATAATAGGAGCTCATGCAAACATGTCCAAAAGAGCCCAAATGAAAGTGAAATGTAGGAATTTTGCTAATCAAAGCCAAGCCAATCTGCATCATGACCCTCTATCTAACCTATCAGCCTACGAAGGTCGCATAATAGGCTAATCATCAAATCTATTGATGTCCACTAAAAAAGGGGACATGACACCATGAAGATGCCAAGTGGTACAATCATAAGGTTTCACATAAAGTAGCTAATTATTCTCAAGCCCTGTGATCATGATCAAAGGTTTGCATTGATCTATAAATAAGGATTCGATGACATGAAGCAAAAGATATATTTTCAAAATACAAATAGTCTCTTAAGGCATTTGTGAAAAATGTCATGAAAGTTTCCAAATGGATGCCACATGGGTTCCACACAAGCACAAAATGACAAAATTAAATATTTTGTGTGCTTAAAAAGTCAAAGGTATAATATCTTGGGTCTCAATAAAATATATGACATGAATAAGCCTAAACCCAAATTTCCATCACCATTAAAGCATCAAAAAAACCCTAGAATGCATAAAATCCATAATTCAAACTTGGATTGATCATAGTCAAACCAAAAAGAGTTCAATTGTAATTTGAGCAAGAGTAAATTAACCTAGATGTGACCTATAATTCATTGCTAAGAAGTTACAACTTCCACAATCATGGAAACTCATAGATAACAACAAAGGGATAAAATTGAGTCATTTTGACCTTAGATAATGAGGTAAGATTTTTTCAAGGATACATACCTAGATACTATAACATTAAACTATAGGAATAGGAACTGGTCTAAAATATTTTGGACCATTGAGGAGATGTAAGCTATTATGAGATAATAATAAAAGAATGAAACCATTCTATAGAGATAAAATGACTTGGTCTCCATCTAAATGACTAGCCTCCACTATGATACCACCAAACTTGAGGTATTACACTACATCAATGTCCTTGCTCTTCTTTTTATTGATTGTAAAATTAAGCAAGATTGGATAGTCCATGAGTGTACTTTCAAAAAGGTGGCATACATTTCCCCTCTTACTTTTGAGAGCTACTATAAACTATATAAGCCCCATATAGACTTTCCCACCATTAAAAAATGGACTAGAGAGCATAATTTAAATGTAATCCTTGCCTCATGTCTACTCACTAGAACCCAAGTAATCCAGGACCCCACAAAGAAAATCCCAATTATCCAATTCAATGAGGGGATTAGGATAATTATGAACTTGTTGAATAGGATATCTAGATCCCCCTCCACCACACATGTCGATAAAGTCTAGCTTCCCTATTTTTATTTCATGATTGAGAAGGGACTCACTCCCCCATTGGGTGAGATGATCAATATCCATTTGAAATCATGATTCACAGCCATAAAAAAGAAAACAAACAACCACTTATACATGATGTCCTATCTACTTGATTCCCTCTTGGCCACCACCAAGATCCCAAATATTAATAATCAGTCACCTAATCAGAGACCTATTATCTCCCATCAT
The DNA here is from genome assembly GCA_037957365.1 of Torreya grandis. Classification (NCBI taxonomy): domain Eukaryota; kingdom Viridiplantae; phylum Streptophyta; class Pinopsida; order Cupressales; family Taxaceae; genus Torreya; species Torreya grandis. The sequence continues at coordinate 77,767 of JARHVA010002651.1, forward strand.
TATTCCAAGCTTCACATATTCAAATACAGACACAACATGTAGTTCATTTATAATTATGCTTATCCAGATCTAGTGAAATCCATCACTAGAATCATCATGAGTAGGGTTAGCCCCTTGATTAATAAGTATGTGGAATTTATATGGGATATTTGGTTCTACCTAGATTACATAATAATAAAGATATAGGGGGCTTTGACATAACCCTATAGGTTACCCATCTATATGCCCACTAAACTAGTGAAATAAGAAATTATGTACCAACTTATTCATGGTATAGATGGATTTTTCAAGGAGAGAAGGAAGCACCTCCTCCATCCCTTTTTTTATAATCAATAGAATGTTGTTAAAAATTTGGGGACATGTGAATGTTATTGTTAGACACAAGGACTCATTCACCCTGTAAAAAGATGAATTGAAGAAATGGGACCCCAATGAGAGGGTCACCAAACATTTGAAGTCAAAGAAAATAACTAAATCCTATGAACATCACCCCAATATTCATGACCCACTATATATCACTTATTACCTAGACCTTATACTAAGCCCCCTCTAAAGCAACCACTGCAACAACCCCAAGCACAAGCAACATAAAGAACTGGAAAAGAGAAACTAGAGAGAATTATGGAAGGATCATATTTATACCCACCTAAAATACTATAGTTTCTAATAGATTTCTTAGATATGATTGCATTAGAACCTGATTAGATAGTAGAAGATACAATTAAGTTGCTTACAGAAGCATATGGGTCAGATGAGGAAGAGGAACAAACTGAGAAACGCTGAGCCCAAGTTGAGGAAGAAAAATAAGATAGAAAGAAAGAAGTTGATTTGGATCTATTTCTAGTAGCACCCCCACACAAAAGAGAAGTTGATTTAGCATTGGTCCCAATTGGGGTAAAGAATCCCAAATTGACCTTCACCCACCCCATGAGTGAGGTTAACTTATTCAATAATGAATACCCCATTCATGGGCTAATTATCCCTAAATGGTTTGTTTATGGGAAGATGTAGAAGATTCCCACTTTATCTCACTCATGGGCCTTAACCCAAACATTCCACATTGATGTTCATGAGGAAGTCAAGCCATGGATATTGGTTTTGATGAAAGAGAAGGAAGAGAGGAGAATAGTTGCCATAGCAAGATCAAGTCGCACATAAATGGACAATTTAGGAGCCTCAAGCAACACATAGATGGAGACTCCTAATCCTCTTAAGGTCACATAATCATTAGTTAATGTATATTTCAATCTAGAAATGGCAATATTAGAGAGGGTGATAACCAAGAAAACCATGATTGGGAATGAGGAGTTCACATTCCAGAAGGATGAACCATTTATTGGTTTAACTCCGATTAGAGGTCATAATCCTAGTGAACATCCTATCCATGAAGAGGACATGGAAGGTTTGGATAATGCTCATTTATCTCAAATCAAAGTAGTTATTAGGGGCATGAAATAGAGGATACAAAACCTAAAGAAAGAAAAAGATAATCTATAAACATAGGTTATCTTGTCAATCTTAGAGGCAATATTAAAGATGTTTAAATCATGTTTCTATGGCATGTTTGACTCTTTGAAGTCAATGAAGCTGAGTCAAGATGCATTGGCCTAGAATAATGAAATAGACAAGGATTTATTAACCCAATAGTATATCTTAAAAGATAAAATAAGGAAGATTATCAACATACTGATCAAGGGAAAGATTCATGGATTTAAAACCATTAGCTTGCCCCACTTAAATGCAATATTGGGGATAGTTATTGATAAGATATAAAGCTTGGGTACTTCATTAAAGAGCCTATATATACTCCTAAGGGATGATGAGGAAATGATATCCAAAATTAAACAACTCTTTGGTACCATGATGGTCAACCCTATGAAGTCCACCTCCTCAGGAATCATTGATGATGATGATGATGAGTACAAGCATAGAGCCACTTTGGTAATGCATGAAGTGAGGATTAAAAGTTGAGGAAAATCTAAAAGTGATAAGAGTCGAGTCATGGGCATGATATTCATTGCTAAATAGAAGATTTCTAAATCTAGGAGCATTAAGGAGGCCATGGCAAGGAATGATAGGGACATTAATGAATTGGATGATCAAGAGGATGTCTATCTCTTAAATTTAGTTGTTAATTTGTATCTTATCAGTGAAAAACAACAAAGATCTATGAAGATTATCCAAGAGAAACAAGGGAGCCCTTCAGCTTAGGGCCCATCAATTAATTGAGATTTTATTTTATTTAAAGCATTGTAATATTTGAACATAAAATACTATTTTGTAAAGGAATATTTTATTTTATTAGAATATTTACCTATAGGTCAGTCCATTTTAGAAAGAGAAATGTATTCTAGAATTAGAAAGAAAGCTAATTGTCCTTATGTTTGTACATGTGTAATATTATGACTAATTGATATACTTCCTAAGTCCTCTATAAAAATCATTATTACCATTCTATAAAAGGGGAGGGAGTTTTGAACTAAAACTTGTATACTTCTAGGAAATTAATATAAGAAAATAATACTAAAAATTTTGTCCAAGTTTGTTTGTATTAATTGTTACATGGCTTCTCTCTCAATTGTTTATTCTAAGTATTCAATTTGAATGGTTTTTATGAATTCTGAATGTGCATCTTTGATGCAGGGTTGCTAATTTATGATGATGCTAGATTAGTTTAATATTATTGAACTTTGATTTATTTTATTTTCAATGCAATATTAAACCTTCAAGGTAAATTTTAGTTCATACATGTATTCTTTCATGTTTTCTTCAAATATTTGCCTAGTATATGGTGTGATTTGAGCTTTGGTTACTTCACATTATATATTAGTTAAATTCATGTTCAATTGAAATTAAAACCTTTTCATAGTGTTTAAGGAAAAGATCAACAATCACATACTTTATTTCTACCCTACCCTTCCTTTTGCTTCTTTCTTTGATCAAATCACTCTATTTTAGATCTCATTTTAAATATTCACTTAGTTTAGTTTTAGTGTGTAAATTTGATAATAATTAACTAATATTATCATAGATTCTTTAGAATTCATAAATATTAAGGACCATAGTATCTCCCAACCACCTTTCAATATAAATTTTTGGAATAGTTTAATTTGATCTACCTCTATTTCACCATAGGTAACTAAATTATCAAAACCTACTACTAATTCTCTAAATTCCTAGAATTCTAAAATGAGAAGTGTTCTTTAAACACTAAGGGTACCTATGATACACATAGAGGAATCAACAGTCTCATCTATAACATTACTTTTTCCAAAAAAAATTATTATAAATATCATATCTCTCATGGATCTGAGTCATTTCCACTCGCATAAAATCTCTACTAATGAATCATAATTTAACATATGCTATGAGGGGATAAATATATGAGTTACAAGGTAAATCCCTTATATATCTATCACCTAATATCAAATGAAGTGTGCCTAATGATTTTTCATAGATAAAACATGGCATAATAAACACATTATAACATACATCAAATCCAAACAATTATGTAATGTAAGGTATAAACAATCTTCATTCTCAATAGTCTCAATTTTTTTCGATAACTCAATCAACAATGTCATATTTTTTATAAATGAACTTCATTCAAACCAAACATGCATATATGTCTAGAATAAAAAAGTCCAAGAATACTTACAATATATCAATTATAAAACTTGTTTCTTTTCCTTAACATAAAAATCACATAAGATATGAAACTATCCAATCAATATAATTTAAACAAGATCAAAATAAATTGAAAACACAAGTCAAGTTTTGTGAGATTATTTTATACATCCTTCACAATTTTTATCTTTTAGAACTTAGTTTATCATTTTCTCATTATACAAAAATCTCATACTTTAACTATTATAAAGTGTATCCTAATAAATATATTCATTGTTGATTCAACCCAACTTGTTTATAGTTTTCAAGAAAACAATACAAAATATTGATAACAACAAAAAGTCTATATTGAGCATATATAAGATTATTCCTCATTATATTTATTCAAGTTCATACAAAGTAAAATTATATCTAATGAATACATTAAACTTTTCAAATAAATATATATATTGATCTAAATAACTTACCCCATAATTCCCAATATATCTTATAGTTTTACATGAATGGATGCAAGTCTAAGTTTCATCATGGATCTCAAGGACTTGTTATACTTAGGTATCTACATAGTTTGATTGGATTAAAATTTGAATGTGTGTGTGTGTGTGTGTGTGTGTTTCACCTATGTGTGTAATCATTTACACATATAACTCTAAATATTTATGACACTCAATATATCCTACTAAATATATTTAATACCTCAGTATGAGCTTATAAATAGAAAAAATGTAGCTACAAGTATCATTTATATATATATATATATATATATATATATATAAGTGAATCTAAAAAACATTTAGTATGACAAAAATGAATCTATATTGTGTGTTATATGTCATTTTATTACCTTTATAAAACCTCTTGATAGCTACCACAAGGACCAAGGTGGTCACTATTCAAAATGAACTCAGAACTTGTTACTATAGTTTTCAATCCTTATACATAGCCATATAATATATATATATATATATATATATATATATATATATATATATATATATATATTAATATTATAAAGTTCTTAGGTGAAGCATATGATTAAAGATATAACTTAATAAAATGTTTTCAAGTCTAAAACCTTTTATATTATAAATAAGGAATCATTCTCAGCCTCTACATAAACTAGGTTTTTAACGAATAAATGAAACTCTCCCAAATTACCATTCAATAAGGAAGAACCAAGGGCACAACTTTCCCATAAATAATTTCAACAAGTTCTTTACTAAAAGGGAAAAACATAATTGTATATCTTTTTATATCACAGGTTTGGTTATCTTATAAACATTTAGTTTTCCGTTCAAAAAGGGCTTGATATAATCTCTTTAGGCTTGTAAATGGAACCAGGTTACATCCTAAATTATATAGACATGAACACTAGGTTTATTGAATAAAAAATAAAATTATATTTACTCAGTTTTATTTACACAAGACTTTGGCATCATGTTTGTAAACTTGTAGATTGAACCAAATTCCATCCATAAAACTATAAACATGAAACCCTAATTTTTAATAACAAAAAATACCATTACATACATTTAATGAGATATATTTTAAAACACAAATCAAAGAACATATTCTATTTTTTTCCTTATTAAAATTTTGTAATCGACTCTTGGTTTTAAACTCAAAGGTCAACTGACTTGCTTCTCTACCACTTGAATGTATTCAATGGTCTCTCTTGTCCTTTCCCAATAAGCTTCATTCCTCCTCTGTCATGTTTTTTCTCCTATTTTTATTTCTTATTCTTATTACTTTTATAAAATCCATCAATTTTTTTCATGGACACTCACCTTTCTTATTAAAATATAAGTGCCTCATTATGAACTTGCCTTTAGTTTAGCCTTATTTGCATACTATACATGTTAAATCATAATGCATTACCATAATTTTGAGCATGGTTACCACATGAAAATTCTTAATCATTTCAATAGTGATCAAGTCAAACACAAACATAACTAAAACCTTATTTTATTCCCATTATAAATACATGAAAAATTAATAAATATTTTACCAAATCAAAACCCAAATTTCTAAAGTCTCATAATTCTTTTAATTTAATTGATTTTGGTGCGTTTACTATGTTTCACCTCCCCACTATGTATAAATACCCAACACACTCCTAAGAGTTAAAACATATAAATCATTTATCTCTCATAATTAAACATGATCAAATTCATATTGAGTTTTAATGGAAACATGACAACCAATACATAATCTACATATGTATGCTAATCAAAATCATCAAGACAAGTAATAAACTCAAAAAAAATCAAACATGCCTTACTCTATGTAAGGATAAAGAATGCAATAAACACTCAACATTTTAGTAGAATACTTATTTCCATTCCTTTATATTATGAAAATAGGATTGTGGTGTGTGTATGCAGGTTCAGTTTAGTTCTCTTTATACCCAATGTTGATATCTTCACCCTCTTCCCTTATGATACTCTCCCTTTGTACCATTGTTTTTGAGGATGAGACATCTTGTAACCACCTTATTCAAATAAAAGGTACTTAGTCTAAACTTATATCAAAATAGTCAAGTACTCAAAATATACAATTATCAGTGAACTTTTGTAATATAATTAAATATGTAGATGAAATCATAATAAAATATGATCATAAAACATAGTATATTCATGATCATATGAAAATTTCCTCCAACATAACTGATTATAAAAATAAAAAATATGGCTACCAATTATAGAACATAAATATCCAAATATATAATTAAAATAAAAAACTACAAATCATTAGTTCCACATCCCTTACTAATACTAAAGTAGTTTCTTTTAAAGAGTGGGATAGGATGTGACATATATTTGCTTGTGAATTTCACATGCATCAAATGGGACATTTTATTTAAAACTTTCAACACCATTTGAGGTTATTATAGGAACTAAATTTATTCTTTGATATTTATAATTTTAAGAAATACATTTAAAGAGGGGTGTGTGTAGACACATAAATTTGGTATTACACACTTTGGTAACATCAACTTTGAAATACATAGATAATATACATATATTTGAATCTTGAGCATACTTTCCCTCTATTTGTATACCCATATATTTCTTTAGCCACTTATATATTATAAATATACCTTTTTAAGATCATATTAACCTATGGAAAAACATCTCAAAATCCTAGATAAACCATATCCATATAACATATCATTGAGTTACACTTCCATGACACTACTGATAATGTAGGTATAGTTCTAATTACTATAGGGATTTGATTATGCTAGTAGTGTTTAGGTGCACTCAACAACTATTTTTTAAATTTAGGAATCTACACCAGGTTATCCTAGATGATTTTTATGGGTTGGTCATAGTATGAATTAATAAAGATACAAGTATAAATACAAATAATTCTAAAGGTTATACTTGAAAATTACATAGTCACACCTTAAAAATCACATGGAAACTTCAAAGAAAAATTAACACTCAATTACGACATTATAAAAATTCATACACATTTTAAAACACCAAAAAGGAGAAACCCTAGAATAATTTATATATCTAAGTCTAAATAAAAAAACTTCAAAGTGTCATGGTGCCAAGTGTTGAAATTTAAATGATTGAATTGCATTCTAGAATGATCACAATGTTGTGTGCATGTGCACGTGTGTGCACATGCGCATGCACACGCACACATGCGCGCGCACACAAACACACACACACACACACACACACACACACACACACACACACACACACACACACACACACACACACACACACACACACACACACACACACACACAAATTCATGCGCGCGTACACACATGTGCATGCACGCACGTGCACACACACACACACACACACACACACACACACACCCCTAATTGAGAGAATGATGTGTGGTTTAAGCCCTCTTCAAAATATTATAACATATGAAAATTTCATCCATTAAATGAGGAATGGTTGGGGTCATATAACCTAGAATAAAAACACCTTTTTAATGAAATCTTGTGTTTAAAATCATAATTAGGGTTTAGATAAAAAGAGAAGTAAAATATAAATCATCACATAAGACTAAATGTGTGTGCACACACAGGAACCTTTTGAATGTGTATGTGAAAGGTTATTAGGATTTACACACATAATGCATATGGACACTACCAATAACCACTAGATAATGTCAACTAAGATAGGGGTCATACTCTACCAACATTGTCTAATGAGGTCTTCAGCCTCTATTTTAGGTATGAGTAGTTGATGAAGTAATTATAAAGCATTTTTAGGTATATAAACACATTTTTTTAGTGAAATATAATAAAAATTACCTAAGAAAATTTATCTTTCATGCTTTGTAAATTTTAAATCAAAATAATTTAATAGTTATTTATCTAATTCAATTTAGATTAGTGCACTTACTACCATAATTTACAATTTTTAATTAGTAAATATTTTTACATTATTTTAAATCAACTAGATCTAAAATAACTAAAACATTATCCTTCCTAAATTATAATTTCATGTATATGTTTATGTATCTCCAAGAATCTAAATGGAGCCACTAGTGTTTGATAGGGGGGTACACATGGTACTTAAGCAAATAACTAGAAGGTTGGAGGGCTCAAGGCTTCTATGGGAGACATGAGATCTGAATAGGCTATCTAGTTTTATAGATTAAACCAAGCTATAGATATACTTGTAAACTAAGTTATGGATAACATGAACAAGTGCATAAAATACATAGGTATGTGTAGTGTGTATAACCATAGTAAAGTAAGTATCCAAGACTAGAAGACTATTTGTATACAAATTATAGAAATAATAATGATCAATAAAGAGAGATAATAATCAATGTGTAAACTTAGAAACAAAGGCACTTTTAGGACAAATTAAATATGTTTTAATAAGTAAATATGTTTTCAATCAAGGATGCAAGAATATGCCTAATCTGATTTTGAGAAAACTCTTTAATTTCAACACTATTGTTCCTAATAATGAAAAAAATTAGTTTATAAAGAGGAGAGATTTTTATGCAAGTTTTAAAGATTATTTGGAACATGTAGGACTCTACTATGTAATGAGAAACATTTATAAAGAGAGCATTAAATATAATGGAAGATATTTCAAGAAATTAAAGATATCTTTAAGCACATAAAAATGCATAATATTTTAGAAACTATCATAGATAATGCCCTAAATAAATTAAACCACTAAAACAATCAAAACTTAGCATGCATACTATTGAAAACAAACAATAATTTAACTTTTCATAGTAAAGTTCCCTCATATCAAACTCAAAATAAGTGTGCATGTTTTCTACCAACTGATTATCTAAGATAGGAAGTAATGAAGGAGGAGGATCAAGCTGTGTATAGACTGAGTCCAAACCAAGAGCTAATTTTTTTGGAAGAGGTGTAGGAGAATATAAAAACTGAGAGAGAGAGCTAATGAAAGAAACAAAAAAAACGTGTGCAATTGAGTCTTGAGGGAGCTAAGATCAACTCATAAGCTTTAATAACACTATAGAGATCAATGTAAATCACTCAGATAAGTTGTATAATAGTAGGGTATCCCCTATCACAATCAAATCTATGTGTGCCAAGAATGAACCGAGTGAGATTCAAGAAGGCAACAAAGATTTGAGTGTGATGATCAAGTGGGAAGATCATATAAAAATTAAAGAGAGAGTGACTCAAATGAATGAGGAAGTGTCATATATCTCAACCCTAATCCATTAAAAGGCCAAATAGTATCCCTTTTTAGCCATTTGGGCAAATCTAGGCCCCCTTTTGCACATTCTACCTAGGCTATGGTTCCTCCCTAATACATATATCATGTGTCAAAAGGCCACTCTAGGTGGTCAAAAATCCCCTAGGAGGAGTTTGTAGGGCCTATCTAATGAACAAAAGGTTAGAGTTATGCTAAGGGTGTATAGGGGATGGATGTATGACATAATAAGGGTTAATGTGACTGGAAAATGACTCAAAATGGGATAACTAGGGTAGGTAGTCTTCATGTGGGCTGATGTGTAATCATAAAAAGAGTATAGTCATCGGAATTATGATTACATATGCCCTTAAGGTACAATAAATTGCAATTCAAATGAATAAAGAGTGTTGTGTAATACCTAAAATCCACATAAAAGTAAAGGAAATCAAGAATTGAAAAGATAAAAGTGAACATTGCCTATACTTACCATATGAGGATGGTTGAAGAAGAAGTCAACAGTGTGATCCATGAGTGAGAGTGTAAATACTATGTAATCCAAATCCAACTCTAACTCTAGCTCTAGATCTTATGAACAAGGAACACAAGTGATATCAAGTCAAATCATATAATCTAGAATGATAATCACTAAGGCATAAACCTTAGTGTTCTCCCTGTGAGGTATATAGGAAGCTTGGATGCCCTTGAAGATGGAGATTAAATAATGCACTACCTTAAAGATGGGGAGTAACTCAGAGCTAAGGATAACCCAATCACTAGTGATTTGAGACATGGCTAAGAGTGATTTAGAGAATAACTACACATAGTGTGTGCCTAACTCATAAGCATCAATCAAGGCACTAATGATTGTGTGATACTCAGTGGCATTATTCATCTCACTAGTAAGGAAGAAATAAACTACAACAAGTTCATGATGCTATGAATCATTTATAACCTAATCCATAGTATTAGTTCTTGGGTTATCTTAACTTTCACCATATATGTGAATCACCATTGAGAGGTACACCATGATGAAGGTCAAGGACATGAGACTAGAAATTGTAAAAAGGTGATCTCAAAGCAAGGTAGGATAAGTGAGTTGCATGAGGTAAATTAATAACAAAAATAAGTTTCAAAAAAAGTGGTTGACTAATACTAGTTATGGTAAGAGGTAAAAAATGAGAGTAGGGGACACTCATATGAGATGAAGGCTAGTCAGTAAGACCAGAACAAGTCTCAAAATATCACAACTAGGTAATGAACCTACTTATAACCATGGTGAAAAAGAGGAAATAGGAGTTATAATGGATCTAATGCAAAAAAGTAGAGAAAATACTAACTAGAAGAATTATGATAAACAACTTCTATCCATAGGTACAAATGAGATGGGACACCAACCCAAATGTCAATGGGGACCTAGAAGTAGTCCTAGTGACCAAAATAGAGCTAGAGCACCCCCAAATAGATCTCCAATTAAAAAATGGAAGCTACCAATGTGCTCAAAATGGGTCAAAACCTCTAATATGGAGGTTTCATGGTCTAGAATGCAAAAAAGGGTAAAACACCCAAAAAGGGCCAACAAAAAGCAAGAAAAAGGCTAAAAAGAGAAAAAAGAATGAAAAGTGAATCATTTTAACACTTATTTTCACTTTGAGAGAGCTTGAGGAGAGATTTCTAGCCTCTAAATCTGAAATGGAGAAAATGAGGATGCATTAATACACCACAAGCACACACGATGGTCTGAGTAGGTCCTTTGACTAAAATTTTATCAAATTTTATTCATTTTTAAGGTTTGGGAGGCCAAAAAACCATTTTGAATAAATTTTAATAAGTTAGTGGTTGAATCAAACAAAATAAATAGTCAAAATGATGTATAATCTGAGAGAGACACACCAAAGAATATGGCACATTGAATGGTGGTCTCGAGATAGAGAAATGGGGAACCCTAGGGATCCCCAAGGTGTGACACCCAAAGCCATGGCCTTGCTGGGAAAAGTCACAGCCTAAGACACTACTAAGATGTGAGGGCCATGACTTGGCCCACTACCAGACTATTCATTTTCATATAAATTCATGGCCTAGGGTAGAGAGGCCCATGGATAGGGCACAAGGAGCCTAAGATAACCCAAGAAGGCCCAAAATGGGATGGAATAAGAATGAGAGAAGGAAAAATAGACAAATAGCTAAAAACACATGTTTTTTACTTGATTTGTATATTTCATGGACAATGACACTAATCCATTTTCTTATCTCTTAGATTTGTAGACATGTAGAGTAGTTAGCATACCAATGGAGGGAAATCCTTCATAGGTGCAGGAGAAAATAACATAGAGAGATAGACCATGTGAGGTGATAAATAGGAGAGAGTCCCATCATGGTTGGCCAAAGATTTATAATCTCTACCTGTAAAGGACTAAGATCACCTATAGAGTGTAGGGCTTTAGAAAATGGTATACATACATTCATTATGTTACTTTATAGATTTGGTAAATGCATTAGTAATCACATGGGTACTTGAGAGACATGTATTATAATTAGGGCCTGAGTTAGAGGCCATCTTGAGCATTGAGAACATCTACCAGATCTACAAGGTGTAACCTACAGGGAGAAAGATAGAGCTACCATAGGTATAAGATATAGTTGTAACCAAGATCTACCTAGTGGGACCCCATGAAGAGTGGAATAAACATGGAGTATAGATCACATAGCTACCTCTATGAGTATCAACACTATGGATAGTGATAGCATGCACTATGGTCAAGAGGATCTACATTGGCTAGAGTATGGGGAGACTGCCACTATCTTAGATATGAGTTGTCTAATGAGTAGAGGTAATATATAAATATGCATTGGGTTAGTATATCATAGGTGGACTATACCAGTAACTAGATCACATCTAAGACACAAGGGTAGGAGGATTGACATAACCTAGCCTACTCATATCCTAGGCTTATGAGAGACTCCCATTGACATGATTGAGGACACCATGTGTCAGTGATGCATACCCTACACTAGAGGAGGGTAAGATATGGGCCACGTAGTCCATAGATAGGTTTGGGCTTATACAGACCACCTTATATTAGGATGTAGTGCATAGCTATGTTTGAGATCCATAAATATCCATGGTGTGGCTAAAAGATGTTGGAGTACAGATATATGTGGGATAAGAGGAGTTCTAAGGTCCATAGGGGCCATATCAACATCCAAAGAGATATGATATAATGGTGTAAGAGAGATAGGCACAACTTAGGCCAACTAGGGCTAAGCATAGAGGGCAACTAAAATAGAGTGAAGGAGATAATGTTGGAGAGAGACAACCAAGACAAGGACCATCACCACTAGGAGGACCATGACCTATCAGAGGGTCATAGAGGCCATCAACACAACTAGTTAATAAAACCATATTTTCTAGATAACACTTTATATTTTTTACTCATCATTTAGAAAGAATTGATATGTGACTAACATATGTGCTCTATGTATGTGTGTTTAGGAGACTAGATTAGCTATATTGGACCCCAAGTGGACCTACTACTAATGGAACTATTCCATGATATGGTGATGACACCACTCATAGAGAGGGTTACACATCTACCAAAGGGTGCAAAGCCACATACTAAATTTTTGTGGATGGGTACATGAGCCTCTCTTGAGCTAGTGAGGGCACAACACTAAATATCATGTCTAGGGGTAGAGTTATCATGGCATGAGATTGCTAAAACATGAGATGAGGTATAGCTATCTAGAGTGGAGGCTAAGATTAATCATTTATAGAATGAGCTAGCCCAAAAATAGACCATAGGAATGAAGGTACGTTGAGAAAGGGAAAACTAGTTAGCTTCCATAGAGGAGATCATGGCCTGACTAGTTAAGAGGTAGAGATAGAGAATCCACCTAGAGTAGAGATACCATAGTTAAATCCTAGTCATAGGCTAACTAGGAGAGTATCATATGTATAGCTATGCACATGGTAGTTTTGGTGATTATGAGCCTAGACTCAAAGGAAGCCATGTGATGTACCTAGAGAAAAACATGTATTTTTTATGATATTGATACATCCATTTCTCATTATTACCACATATATTTATATGATTATATGTGTGATGTGTGTGATTCATCTAATATAAAATACTAGTACATGTGATTAGATAGTAGGAAATAGTAATAAATAGCCATGTCTACACACATATACAAGAAGAACAAAGGTTAGTGGTTCAAGAAGAGAGGAAAGGTTCACCCTACCAACATAAGAGACTTTCCTAGAGGACCATGTGGGCCCTAAACATGAAACATCTTTAGGTGGAACCCATTGATAGGGTGTCTTAAGGGATAGCCTTTGAGGTTTGAGAGATGATAATCCCCATTCTCTAGATAGGAAGTGATAACAAAGGGGCCAAACCACTTATACATGAGTTTACCCTTTTTGTAGTATTCTTTGTAAAAAATGAGGATTGAACCAACTACCTTGAATGGATGTGGGTGTACCAATTTATCAAATTGGTGGCATTGGTAAGCACTATTGTGCTTAAGGGCATTAATGTATCACTAAACTAGCTACTAAAGCTTGATGAGATGAGCATTGCATTATTCCTCATCAGAGAGAGATACAAATGTATTAACCCAAAACTAAGGGATTAAGACCTCTAAGGGAATAACAGCCTCAGACCCATACATGAGCGAGTATGGGGTTGCCCTCATGGCCATTCAAAATCTAGTGTGATAGGCCTAAAGGGTAGGATAGAACATGAGATGCTAGTCACTCTTGGACTACATAATGTTAAAGAGAAGCATAATTTTCAAATTCATGTTTAAAGATTCATCTTTCCCATTTCCCTAGGTATAATCAATGGAGGAGAAATGGAGATTAAACCCAAAGCATTCAATGAGATCATGCATATTAGGGCTTTGGAAGCCTGGGCCATTATCAACCATAATCTTAGTGAGGACCCCAAACCTACAAATAAGATGATTTAGGATAAACTTGATGATGGTCTTCCCACACATGTCACTAAGAGGTATGGCCTTAACCCACTTTGTGAAATATTTAGTGGCAGTGATGAACCAATGATGGCTAGTAGAAGTGGTGGGTTTAAACTCACCAAAAAATTCAAGAGCCCAAATTGATAAGGACTAAATGGATGAAATAGAATTCAAGAGGCTTATAAAAGAATTGATAGCATCCTTAATGACTTGGCACATATTGTACTTCTTGGCATATTGGATGGCATCCTTAACAAGAGTGGGCTAGTAGTAGACCACCCTAATAATACATTGAGCAGTGGCTTGCCCTCCCAGGTGGTCACCATAGACACTCTTGTTAGACTACTCTAACATGAGAGGGGTGTCCTTAGGGGCTAGAAATTGCATCAACATGACATATAGACCTCTCTTAAATAAGATGCTACTTATGAATACATAGTGAGTGGTAATCTTATGGATTTGATAGAATTATTATGAAGGAACATCAATGGGATAATATTGAGTCTCAAGTTAATAGATAATGTCCTAATACCAATTACACTCAAAAACCTTAATCTAGTTGATCAAGTAGATGATATCATCAGGAAAGGCATCATCAACCAATTCCATGTTAGGATTGGGTATCAGGCACTCAATGAGTTTTTTGGATACAAGTAAACCCTTAGTGAAATTTTTGTTAACAATGTTGAGATCAAACTCTTAAAGAAGAATGATCCACCTTGCAGTCCTACCAATAAGGTGTGTCTTGCTGAGAAAGTAGTGGTGTGGATCAGATTAAACAATCACATTGGTGGTTTGGCCTAACATGTAATGTCATAACTTCTTCAAAGTGAAGATTATGGAAAGGCATTTCCACTCAACAAGAGATTATCTGATCTTAGGGCTAATTAGCATGCAAGAGATGTAGTAAACAACTCTCTCTACCAATGCCATCCTTTTGACAAAACATGCATACAATGTAAATATCAGTGACATGGGTGTACAAGATGAACTTGAGACCCTTAATGAGTGCGATCAAGATGGGATGATTATGAATCATACACATCAATTCCTCAAAATCCACTTGGACTTCAACATACCACAAGAACAAAGTATTCTTGCATAAGAGACAGTGAGGGGTATGGATTTATGAGCATACTCCTCAAGAAAATGTCTAAAGAAGTTGATTATTCCAAGTAAGGACTAAAACTAAACAATATTATTCATGGGAAGCATCTCAAGGATCACCTTTATCTTCTTAGGATCCACCTCAATGTCTCTTTACAAAATGAGGAAGCCAAGAAGCTTTCCAATAAAAATACTAAAAATGTACTACTCAGGGTTAAGGTTGATGTGATAATCCTTGAGAGGCTAAAATATGATCTTGAGGTCTAGCACATGCTCATCTTACTTATGGGATTTGATGAGGAGGTAATCTACATATCACTCAACAATATTTTGGATGAGATCATAAAAAATATGGGTCATGGTAAAATGATATGTAGCCCTAGTATTATTTAGATTAAAAGGCATGATGGCATAATAGAAGGTGCCCCATGGGGTAGTGAATGTCATATTGTGTTACTCTTTGGGTACAATCCAAATTTGGTTGTACCTAAAGAAACTTTCCATGAGGGACATGATCTCAAAACTAGATATGGAGTCTACAATTAGATTGATCAAAGGAGTATGAAAATTATCCTTTGGATAAGACAAATTGAGATCTTGAAAGTTGATGTAGATTTGAATGGATCTATTCTTTCTTGATAATAGGGATGATGTTGAAAAACCATCTTGGGTAGTAAATTTATTTAATGAAACCAACTCAAATGAGCTTTTCAATCTTAGCCTTGACTAATTGGGATAATTTGACCACCATTGGTTATTGATTTTAATGAATAGATAGACCCTCCATAAATAATAAGGTTATGGAAAATGATATTGGGATCCATGATATTGGGATCTATGCCCTTCATATCATCATATTCCCAATTGAATACATCCAAAAATTCTCATAAAAAAGAAACTAAGACATCCCATTTATTTAGAGCAAGGATAACACTGATATTGATAATATTTAGCCTTACTAAAGTGCTAATGTTAACATATACATATCCTTCAACATCCATATCACAACCTTCCTCAAAACTCTTAGGCATGAGAGGGAGTGATTGGTCTAACACCTCAAGCTAAACCATCAAGACATGTATTATAGGGATGTCAAGTGTTGGGCCATCAGAGAGAGAAATATCCAAACCTAACTGATCAAGGGGATAATGGTACTTTCACTAGGCTTTCATGAGCTTGATGTATGCCTTACTCTACTTAAATAATTTACATCCCATAACATGAATGAAATAACATTTGAGATTTGACTCAGCCAATCTAGTGGTCTCATAAGGAGACACATTGAGAGAGCTTATACTCTAATGGGAAAAATATAATGTGAGGAGAAACTTAATGTCTAGGGAGATGTATTGAAAAATGTCACCAAGGAGGGAAGAGATGACCTAGCATCACTAATATAAAGAGGTATTTGGCTGATGCATGCTAAACTTTAAAGGAGTGAACATTATTTTTTACTTAGTCAGATGACAACGTTCATCCTTGAGAAAATGAGATTCAGAAGCTAGCGGTGTGTGGGAGTCCACTAAGCCACATGATTAGATATACAAAGTATCACTTAAGGGCTTTGTATTTACATAAATCAATTCCCAAGGATATGGTTTAGCCTCCATGGTATGAACTTCACCTTCATGCATGAACTAAACCATGTGAAACATGGCCGATATGATGACCTGCATGATAGTGGTTTAGGGATGGCCAAGAATCATATTTTATGAAAGATCTAATTATAAAATGCAAAAATCAATCTTGATGTTATTGGGGCCAAACATGACCTAGAGATTCATGTTTCCCACTAGTGTAATCATGTTTTTATTGAAACCAACATAGTTATGGAAAGAATCAGAGAGCTTCTATCGATTAATCCCAAGCTCATTAAACACATGTAGGTTCATGATATTTAATTCAACTCTTTTATCAATGATGCATCTCTTAATGTGATAATCATCAATGGATGTCTTAATATAGAGAGGGAAATGAGCCCTCTTTGTAGGAAACAAAGCATATGGAAAATAGTAAGGGTCAAAAGATAAGATGTGAGGATGATGGTGCTTGAATGTGTTGGAGTTGAACAAAACTTCAACATCATCCCATAACAAACTCTTATGAGAGAGACAAATCTAGTCAAAGATGAGGCCCGTTTAATCAAGGAAAAGGTGAAGGAGGTCCCAAATGGTTATCCCAGTAGAGATTCCTTATAACTCCTCTATGATAGAGTAAGGATATTATTGAGCCTAGGGATGGATATGATATTGAAAGTCAAATATGACTTTGTGGTTCCCTACCCGCTTGGGCTAGATAAAAGGCCCACCACCACTAGTCTCTCCAATAGGATCGATGACTCGATCTAAGCGTGTGTTGACAAATTTATCATACCCAATATAGGATATGTCAATAACAACAATGACCTTGCTACTCTTTCACTTGGCTTTCCTCTTAATTGAGCCTGAGATGAGGATTCATAAGAGGTAGAAGAAAAAAAGGGGAACAATAAGCCTTAGCCTTTTATTTCTTCATTTTCTTCTTCTTCTCTTAATTATGTTTAGGTAGAGGCTCTTTAAGCACATTGAAGTTATGATTGGGTTACATAAAAGGAGAACTATAAGATGGAGGTAAGGCTTGTGTATTAGAATTTTGAGTAGCCTAATTGACATCATCATGGCCCTTCATCTAATTAAAATTTCAAAACTTGGTGGGGTCATAATGAAACATCATCTATGGTTTTCCCATGATTGATTCGTAAGCCTTCTTTTCAACTAGCTTCTTATTCAAAGCATTCACCTAATTGTTGTCTTTCTTATCCTTCTTCTTAGGAGGATAATTAGTGACACCATTTTTAGTCATGTTTCAATTGTGATCACATTAAGAGGATGACTTTTGGGTTGGCACATGGCACATGCCTACATGCACCTCAAATACTTAAATCTTTAGACACTTATTAACAAATTCATCATACGAGGTGGAATCATGCTTGAGGACCTCAACGTAAACCTCTTACCTCAATGGTCATTTAAATATGTCATAAAACTAATCATCCAAGAACCTCATTTTGCATGTATTGATGGATGAGCAAAACCTATGCATGGAATCAACATTTGACTCACCCTTGGCCTACACCATGGAGGTGAGTGATTATATGCCAATTTTGAATGATATATAGATATCAAATTACTGGAAGATGTCATCCAAAAGGAGATGGAAACTAGAGAGAGAATCTAGATGTAGATTTTGAAACCAAATAAGATATTTAGTTTGTAGAAAGTGAGTGAAGAGATTAAATATAATGCATTCATCTTGTTCCCAAAACATACACACCATCATGAATTCCATAATGTACTTCATGGTACTAGAGTCCTAAGTCCTATTAAACTTAGGAAATTTAGGGATAGGAGTAGGAAGGGCAATAACATGCACCCAAAGGGATATAGGATTCCTACACATATATTTGTAGGCATGGTTGATAGTAGGTTGGACATGAGATCTAGGAGGGGGATTATGATGGTTATGATATTTCCTATTCTTATAGACCTCATCATAACCCTCATTGTAGAGGGGACAATATTGAGGAATCTCTTAATATGAAGGATGTTCATACTAGAAATCATCCCTACCATATTGTGGGGAATGGACATATGAAGTATATTATTCCCTACATGGATGATAGGATGATGTGTCATATTCATGTAAATAGTTGTGGTAACCTAGGTATCCTTGATGTTATTCATGATCCATTACTCTAGTTTGTAGGTGGTGATGTAAATCAACATGCTCATTTGAAACTCTAAAGGAAGGACTAAGAGGATGGTAGGATTCATCATGATGGAGATGCCTCACCAAGCTAGAGTACCTATGTCCCATAACATAGACATGTTGGTGTTCTTGTTGTAGATTCTCCTACCAAGAAAGAGGTGGGGAACTCACATGATAAATCATTGAGTTACTTGAAACTAAATGGGTGCAATATCTATCTCTAGAGGAACCACACCATCAACTCCTAGGGGGTGAAGGGTGAACTTCATTCACCTAAAAGAATCTATAAAAATAATCAATGATATCACGTAGCTCATCAAGCCTTATTCATGTAAGAGGGTCTTCATCACTATGAATGGGTGAATGAATCAGGCCATGAGGCTAAGGGGAAACATATTTAGATAAATAAAGCTTGGATTGGTGAAAAGGAGATTGAGTCCATTGGTTATAGACCTACCAATATTATTCCCTGTAGAACTCAAGAGGGTCTAGGTCACCATGTTGGGTTAAGGGAACCTTATATATCCTATGGTGTCTATGGAATTCCATTATAACCTTAGCTTTATCATGAGTGAGCTTAATAATAAGGCCCTAAATCTGATGGGATTAACATCCCATGGGTGGGAGATGTTTATTTTAACATATCCTTATTTTTGAAAAATAGGGAACCTTGTGATAAATTGTACATATTTGTACCTTAAAATTGAAAATTCACTTAATCAAAGTATAATTAATATGTTTACACATTATTTGTAAATTAATATCATCTAAACCTTGACTGGGTTGGATTATTTGTTCATGGCTCTAGTTTGACCTTATCTAAGTTTTCTAACATTTGTTCTTCATGTTTCAAGTTGTAGGTTTGACGAAACACTTTTTGAGTAGGTTTTGCTTGGATATTATGGTTCAATCCTCGATTGACCTTTTAATAGCCTTTGGTCTATGGAAATTCAAGATTAATTTCATTTTTGTTATCCTAAAATCCCTGGTCAAGAAACAATAACATAGACCCCTTGGTTCATATTCAAAACTAGTGGGAATAAATTATGTGGGAACACTTTAAAAATGACATAGACTTGGTTAAAATTCTATACCGAGGCTTAGTCATGTTTTTCAACATGACCAAACCTTAGTCTAAAAATTATATGTTTGGTTCCCTTTATGTCCCAAGCTCCCTTTGTTCCCTTTTATCTTAGCATAGTTTAACTTTGCTATAAGCATTGTCCCATTTTTATAAACCTAGGCTAGAATCTTAATACTAAAGTTGTGTTCATGTTTATTAGCATAAACAAAACCTTAGACCTAAGAACTTATCATAAGTTCCATATACCTCTGAGTCCTAACTTAAACATTATGCTTTTTTATAGGATCAACAACTTGCATTTACTCAGGCAAAGTCAATCAGATGGTGTGAGATAAAGTTAAAAAGTCAAGAGCCTTAATTGATAGGACCAATCATGTTCGACTACCTAGATCATGATCAATTATCTGTTGTCACTCAGATGGCCCAAATCCAATGACATGAGATTAATATTAAGACTAAAGGGGAAACTTTTACTATAACATAGACTTAATTTAATTTTTTTACCTTAAGGTTTTGATTGTATTTATCAATACAATAAAACCTTAGGCTAAAATCTTATGTTATGACTTTATTATTAAAAAGATCCTTTTATTATGTTACAAGCTTATGCTATGACTTTATTATTTGTAGGATCCTTTTATCATGTTTTTTAACTTAGCTTAAGACTTTGGAATAAATATTTATTCATATTTTTTAATACAAATAAAGACATTTATTTAAGACTTTGGTCTAAAACATATATATCCCTGGTCTTACTTAATCTTTTTATAATTGTAGGAACCAATCATGTTTGACTGTTCATATCATGATCTATAGCCCAAGTTTACTTAGATAGGATTAATCTAATGGAGTGAGATCCATGTTGAAAATTTAATTCATGGACCCTAGTTTAAGCATTGATCACCTTAATAAGGATCAATGGTACACATTGAAGCATATAGACCTAGATCAATAGAGTGTATCAAATGAATACTTTTCAACAAAATTACAAGTTAATATGAGACTACCACATGGTGAAAGCATGTGAAATAATAGAACTAATAAGATGTAGATCTTAGAAGGCTCATGATATTGTGAAGTGGCACAACCTTAGGGCCTAGTACACATTAAAGCCTGAGCACCTTTTGAAGATCAATGATATGTGTTGATTTGTACCCACTAGATCCAATAGTGTGAAATCAACAAAGACATTTCAATGGAGCTCAGAAGTCTTGTGGGACTACCAATTTTCATAACCTTGGGGCCATGTACAAATATTAACCAATGGCATTTGACTCTCAATATTAAGATCAATGAATAACATTGATCTGGGTAAACACAGTCTTATGGTGCAAAGTAAAAGTAGATTTTCAAAGGGAAATGACCATGTATTTAAAAAATTAATGAGCAATTTACCATGAAAGTGACACATAGATGCTATAGGGACACCACATAAATAGAAACAAAAATTCCAAATATCTTGTGGGCTCAAAATGGTGAAGGTATAAATAAATGATCCAAATGAAAATTCAAGGCATAAAACTCACTCAAGTGCAAATAGACACCACCATTAAAGCTATATAAAATCCATAACATCTAAAAAATCCCTAATTTTATCTTGAATTGATCATAATCTAGTCTAAGTAAGTAAATCATCATTTGATCAAGTGTAAATTGATCCAAGATCAAACTATAAACCATTAGTGAGAAATATATCAAACTTAGTCATGGTAGCCAAAAAATAATATAGAGAAGACATGGAGCTCTATCTGATGATAAAATCAAAGGGAATAATATTCAAAGACATGGAATTGACATTGTAGCTATAAATATAGGGGACAACAATTGATCTAAGATTTTCTATACCATTGAAGAGATACTAACCATCACAAGGGAATATGAGATGAATGCATTAGTCAAGAGGAGGTACTATGACATGGTTGTCATTTAGATGACAATCCTTCATTATGATACAAAAAAATCAAAGGTACTACATTTCATTGATGTTATTGATCCTATCTTCAAAGATTGTAAAATTGATCAGGATATGTTAGTTCATGAACATAACTTTAGGAAGGTTGCCTATATTTCTCTTATAGTATTTGAAAATTAATATAAGTTGTCCAAACCCTAGCTAAATGTACCCACAATCAATGAATGGGCCAATAAAGATGACCTAAGGACCATCCTTACCCCATGGTTGTATTTTGAGAACCATGTATTTTCTAACCTCAATGGGAACATCCCAATTCACCAATTTAGGGTTGAGATTAGGATGATAATGAAATTAATGAATAGATTGTGTGGGAATGCCTCCACCTTCAATGTTGACAAACTCTGGGTCCTTTTTGTGTACTTCATGGTTAAAAAATAACTCACTCCCCCTTTAGGTAAGATGATCAAAATTTTATTGAAGAGATAGTTCTATGCAATCAAGAAGAAGACGAGTAACCATTTATACATGATGTCATGCTTTTTGGATGCCCTGTTGGCTACCACAAAAATTCCAAGCATTAAAGAATGGTCACTTGAGGTATAACAAATAGTTTCAGAATATTACTCAAAATTTCATATATTCAAATATAGGGGCCATATTCAATTCATCTATGATTGTGTTTACCCAACCTTAGTTAAAGCCATCATAGGAATTTCAATGATGAGAGTCAGCCTTCTGACCAAAAAATATGTTGAAGCCACTAGATACATTTTCCTATATCTAGATTGCACTATCATCATAATTAAGGGGAACTTGGGTGAACCCCTTAGGCTCCCAGTCTACGTTCCCATCAAGTTGGTAGAATGAGAAATGGTATATCAACTATTCTATGACATAGATGGTGTGTGTAGAAGCAAGAAGAAGGGGCTACTCCATACCTTACCCTTAACCAATGGTAGGACTATGTTTCAAGCATAATACCTCCTTCAATCTCCAAATTGATGAATTGAGACAATGGAACCCATTGAAAATGGTTGTGAATCACTTGAAAGCAATAGGAATCAACATGACCTATGAGCACTAGCCTGGACCATATGACATAATGTATGCCAAAGCTTATTCATTCATAGAAGTGTTGGTAATATTAGAAAATCACAACATTAAGATAGAGGCTAGGTTATTGAGGGAGCAAAATCTAAGTGATGATGTATGGTAGATGATACCTAATAAATTCAATTTTCTAAGAGCTTCATCTTTAGTACCTCCCCCAACATAGCCACAAATAGAAGCACAAAGGCTTGAGGCATAGATTGAGCAAAGGAAAAAATAAAAGAGACTTGGAGAGGTGGAATCATCTTCAACCCAACCTAAATAATAAGGATCACCAATTGAATAAATTTACATAATAACAATGGATCCTAAGGAAACAATGGAAGATGCCTTGAAGGTAATAATTAGTGCCTATCAATCTAATGAGAAATAAGTATAGATGGAAGAACCTCAGTCCCAATCTAAAGAGGTAGATAAGGAAAAGGGGAAAGAATTGGCTTTGGACGTAGTTCTAGTAAATATCCCTAAAATGAAAGTTAAGTTATCCATGGTCCAAACAAAAGGAAATAAGTCCAAGTTGTCCTTTACTCATCCTTTGACTGAAGTCAATATATTCAGTGATGATTACCCAATCCATGGTATAACCATTTATAAATGGTTTTCATATGGAAATTTGATTAAGATTCCAACCATGCACCACCCTTGGGCCATTGTAAAATATGTTAATATCCATGTAGATGATGAGCTCAAACCTTAGATTGTGACTCTATAGAATTAAGAGGAGAAAATGATGACTACCCCAAAGGAGCCAAGTAAAACATAAATAGAAACTATAGAGCCTCCAAAAGTGACTCAATCATCAATGGGAGTTCAATTTAATCTATATACTACCACTCTAGAAAGAGTGATTGAAAATAAGGCCATAGTCAAAGGTGAGAAACTCACCCCCTAAAAGATAGAGCCATTCATAGGTTTGACCTTGTTAAAGGCAAAAAGCTAAGAGAGGATAGAATATTTAAATAAAATATCCTTGATGTAGCCAAATCCCAATCTCAACATTTACAAACCATGATCAAGGGATTATTACAACAAAATAAGAATCCAGAGGAAGCTACTATCTTATCAATCCATGAAGATAGATTCAAGAAGTATGAGGACACCATGACTAACCTATTCAATTATTTGACGTCAATTAGAACTAGGCAAGGAGTAATGGAGAAGCAAATCACTAATGTTACATGCTAATTTAGCCAATGAAAGGCTTCAAGATATCAAATGAGAGACTTGATCAAGGCCTTGACCAAAAACTTAGTCCTTGAATAAAGGACTATCAGCTTAGCCCATTTGAATATAGATATGGTCATATTGGTAGACAAGATTGAATCCTTAATCAAATGGTCCAAATGAATGTAGGACCTATGAAGGACTTCAAATAGAGGGAAGGTGGAATGTTGCATATCTTGGATAGTTTGATTAAGGAACCCAAATCACTCATCTCATTGATTCTTATAACTGATGAAGATTTTAAACACAAGACCTTTTAGATTATGTAAGAGGTAAGAAGTTATGGAAAAGGCCAAACAATATATGACAAGAGGATCATGGGCTTATTTATATTATATGAAGAGAAAATGTAAGATGTCAGGGGCATTAAAAAAGTAATAGAGAAACTTTATAAGGATCTCAAGGACATATAATATCATGGAAAGAAGCTCTTCCTAAAGCATGTTCTTGACCTCCCATTCATCAATGAGAAATATTATAGGATGAATATTCTTCAGTCAAAATAGGGAAATACGTCGACATAGGAACCTCAAGTTAGTTAGGAATTTTTTTTTGTATAATTTGTAATATTTTAAAAATATAATATTATTTTTTTGTAAAGGCATGTGTAAATTGTAAACACATTACCTATAGGTCAGTCTACTTGGAAAATTTTAGATTATTCTAGAACTTTTTTAGAAAGGATAATTGTCCTTACACTTGTAATTGAATATGACTGACTAACATACTTCCTTGAATTATACAAAAGGATTATTTTCATTTGTAAAATGGAGGGAATTTTTGACCCAAAAGCTTGTGTAAACTTTTGAGAAATTTAATGAAAGTGAGGAATTTTGTAAATATTGTCTATATTTATTTGTGTCATTTGATATAATGGTTTCTATCTCACTTTCTTATTCTCATTTCAAGATTTGAATGGTTCTTATAAAATATTGGTGTACGCATTTTAATTTTAGATTTGTTAAATTGTGCCAATTATAGGTTGATAAAAAGTTGTCAAGTTCATTTTGTTTCCTTTACTCTTCTTGCATTTGGGCTAATTTTATTTGTTTACAGGTTAAATCTTTAAAATCGGCTTAGTTATTATTTGAAAATTTCTCCTTCATTATATGTTTTCCTAATGTGTAGTAAGATTTGATCTCATGATATTTCATATTATACATTAGTTAAGTGTATTCTTGGAAGACATTTGAACTTTGTCATGATGTTTGGGATAAATATATGCAACATCTCTTTTCTGCCTTGCCCTTCCTTTCGTTCCTTTTTTAAACAAATCACTCTAGCTTAATTACCATTGTAAATATTAATTTAATATTAGTATTTATATTATAATATGATCATAATTCACTAATATTAGCTAATATTGATTCATTATTTACAAAGATATAGGCTAAGGTGGCTTCCAACCACCAAACTTTATAAATATTGTGAAACAATCCACTTACTTTGCCTCTATTCCATTAATAGATAACATGATTATCAAAAAAAGAAAAGAATGTGTTGAATTATTAAATGAGAAGTGTTCTTTAAAAATTCTTAGTACCTATGATAAATATTAAGGCATCAACAAGCAGAGATTCACTGACACTAGAAGGAGGGACACATTAATTCTTTGTAGATTTGTAGTATCTTTATTAGTTTTTGTGAATTATATTTAAATATCAATCTAATCTTCACATATTTTTGTTTATTTTATAATAATCATGTAAATTTTGGTGACCTTCATGGTTTCATACCGGTCTTTGTGCTTATTTAGATAAAGATTGATATTCTTTGAAGACATATGTTGAATTATTGTAAAGATAGATTTAGATTTATGAACCCAATAGGTTTTAGGTTAGTGATGAAAATTTTGATTAAATACTGATAGATACTTTGAAAATTTGAGTTTATTTGAATTTAGATGTGTAAATATTAGTCATACTTGTGTACTTGGACACATCTTTGAGATAACCTAATTGAAGATTACTATCTTTTGTATGAATATTTGAAAAATTAATTTAATCAACATTTATAATCATTGTTATTTAAAAATATAGGATTGACACATCATATTTCAGATAAGATTTAAATTTATCAAGATAAAATTACCAAGAATCAAAACAAGTTCATGTTCAGAGACAAGGGAACCTTTGTTTGAATTAGAAGTCCATAAAATAGCTAGTCAGAATAAAGGTAAGTGTAGGGTTTCAAAATCTTTTCCAAATTCACCAATTTAGGTTGCTCTTATGTTTAATCATGATCAAGCTATGGATTGTCTAGGTGTCTCTTCAATCAATGTGTCATGTGTGGTACATGACCTTCCTCTTAATCCTATAAAATATTTACCAATATTTAGTCTTAGTGGAATTATAATAGTTGAAGAACATGTTAAATCATTCAAAGTTGCTTTGAGATTATTAAATGCCACTCATGAAGATGTATAATGTAGACTATTTCCTTTCACTTTTAAATATGTTGCATATGAATGGTTTCTAAATCTCCATAAAAGTTACATTACTAGTTGGGTTAATGTTAACAATGTCTTTATTGACTAATTTGGTAAAATTATTAGTCCTTGTGTCTTGTACCAGTAATTCACCATAGTGAAAAGGGATGCAAATGATCCCATAAGATATTTTAATGCTAGGTTCCAAAAAAAATAGTATTACTATAGCTATTTATAGACTTGTTGAGGCTTTAGCGTTGGAAATCTATAAGGATGCCTTAATTCATATGAATTATGTGTTTATAAAGAGAGATGTTAGACCCATGAACACATTAGCTTTAGCCTATGTTGAGGATATGATTATTAATGACTATATGTAACCCCAAAGGCAATTGGAATATTCCATTCATAATGCCAATCCACATTTTCCCATTCTAAATGTTACTCCCAATGCTAAACAAAATGTGCCTACCCTGAACCAACTTCAAGTCATGAACCAACTACCTTTGAGACATACTCATACTACTCAAAACTTGGGATTTTTGAATAGTGCTACTCATGGATCTCATCCAAAAGATCAAAAATATTTAATGCCTATAGCTAATGTTAAAACCCAAGTTCATAATTTTGAGGCCCTAAAAATGAGAGTGACTCTATCCTCAAGATGGTTTAAAAGCTTAACATTGACTTATTTTAGTTACAAAAGCAAGTAAGCAATATTAGAGAAAGATCTGATAGGAATTAATCTTTTCAAAGGTTTAATAGGCTCACTAACATATTTTATAATGATTGCTACCACAATAATAAGAACAATGAACTATCTACTAGAAAACATGTGCCTGATATAAATCTTACTGACGTTGCTTTACCTGACTATCATAGGGTTTATTATACTTATAAACATGGGAAAATAGATTGTGTTTAATTTTATAATGCATTTGAACCCTTACAAGAAGAATTATATAATTTTTAGGTTGTCCCTAATAAGGATTGTGATGTAGGTACATCTAGTTCCTCAAGGTCATCTATGACTACTAATTCAATGCTCATGATGGAGACATTTAGTTCCCTTTTCAAGAAGATAATGAGGCTAAGGATATTCCTGAAGAGATTCATGCCTTTCAACAATTATTGAATAAGACTTATCCTTTGAGAAATATGGAGCAGAAGCAACCATTGACCACTTCAACTCCTCTAAATAACTTTAAGACTCCCCATAATACTAACTTGGAAAATAATCTATAGCTTCCTAAGGGAAGTACTTCTAAATCTAGTGTTGATAGATATAATTATGCCAATAAAATTGGGTATAACATAGTCGAGGGTATAACCTAGTGTTGATGGATATAATTTTACCATTAGATTGTGTTGAATTTTATAATGCATTTGAAGCCTTCCAAGAAGAATTATATAATTTTCAAGTTGTCCCTAATAAGGATTGTGATGCAGGTACATCTCATTCCTCAAGGTCATCTAGGACTACTAATTCAATGCTCATGATGGAGACATTTGAGTTCCTTTTTCAAGAAGATAATGAGGCTAAGGATATTCCTGAAGAGATTCATACTTTTTAGCAATTCTTGAAGAAGACTTATCCTTTGAGAAATAGGGAGCAAAAGCGACCATTAACCACTTCAACTCCTCCAAATAACTTTGAGACTCCCCATAATACTAACTTGGATAATAATCTACAGCTTCCTAAGGGAAGTACTTCTAAACCTAGTGATAATGCATAAAATTATGCCAATATAATTGGGTATAACATAGTAGAGGACATGAAGAAGATCAAGGCTAACATTACCTTGCATGAGTTGACATAGATTACTGAATAGAGAGATATATTATTATAATATTTATCTAAAAATCTTGATAGGTATTGAAATTTTACACATACTAATGTTACAATACATAAAATCAAGGCAGATGTTCGTCTTTTCCTACTTATATTCAAGATCTTTGGTAAAAATATGCATAATTATTTATTAGATTTTGGTGCATTTTCAAACTTAATCCCTAGGGGTATTTTTGAACAATTAGGTTTCACCACTATTAAGTCTAATAGATTTTTGACTCAATTAGATAATTCAAGAGTAAAAGTGATTGGAAAATTATTAAATGTTCACGTGTGGATTATGTCAGAGCTAAGGATCTAATAGTTCATAGATACAAAGTGGTGGACATGCCTAATGCTTATGGGATGATATTGAGTAGAGACTAGACTAGAAGCTTGAATGGTTATATGTTAATAGATTATTCACATATGTGGCTACCATGGAATGGAGTTCCCAACCAAATTAGGATAGAAATGGAACCTAAAATGAAGCATATGATCACTAAATACAATGAAATCAATGAAAGGGTGAACATGGTCAATCTTGAGTTTGAGATTTACACTCTTGAGACTTATAAGGTATGTGACCCTAAGACTTATCATGTTTTTCCTTGTATGTGGAAATTACATTTTGATGGTTTGAGGTGTAAGTCTAGATTTGGGGTAGGAATTTTTCTAACTAACCTTGTTGGTAGAGAATATCATGTTACTTATAGACTTTAGTTTCATTGTAAAAATAATCTAGCTGAGTATGAAGCTTTGATTCTTAGTTTAAAATTTGTGATCAAACATAAGGTTAAAGAACTATTAGTTTATAGTGACTCAAAGCTAGTAGTAAATCAGATAAGGAGTAAATGTATGTGCAAATTATCATATCTTGAGAGGTATAAGTTTAGAGTCTAGGATTTACTTGAGTCTTTTAATGATTTTAATATCATTTTCATCCCTAGGGAAGAAAATAAGGATACTAATGGGCTTGCCTCAGTTGTGACCAACCTTATGATAGACTAAAACTCCTCAAACCTTAGTATTTAGTCAACCCCATGTCCCTTAGTGACTAATAATATCCACCACTTACAAGTATTCAAGAATGATCAATAGATCATAGATTTCTTGACTAGTTCAAGAGTATTTTAGGGTCACATCATTGATGAACCCAGTCTCCTTGATGATGAAGTCATTAAAAGTAAACCTAAAGATAAAGTCATTTAATTAAACGATAATAAGATCCCCAAAGGTATGATAGCCTTAGAGAGACTCTTTAATTTTTATAAACTAGCTGAGGCTACCAAGACTCCCAAAGTAAGTGGGAAGGATTAAAATGTAATTAATCTTAGATTTCAAGGTAAACTTTAGCTAGTTAATATCAGTATAACATGTACATGTCTTTAAAATAAAAAAGCCAAAGAAATGCTGACCAAATATAAAGATATCATAGCATGGTCCTATGATGACCTAAAGATATTTAATCTAAAGGTCATAACTCACACCATACCTTTAAAAAAAAATTGAAAAACTTTTAAATAAAAGCAAAGGCTTATCATCCTAGTTTTAGAACCACTAATATAAAAAGAGGTCAAAAATATCTTAGATGCCAAGATTGTATTTCCCGGTAGGCATTCCACTCAGGTTTCTAATTTATTCTTTGTTTAGAAAATAAATGGTGAAATTAGACTATGAATTGCTTTTAGAAACTTAAATAGAGCATCTAAGAAAGATAATTACCCCTACTTCTCTTGAACAAGTAATACAAATCATTTGTGGTTCTATCATGATGTCCTTTCTTGATAGTTTTTTAGGGTATAACTAGGTACTAGTAAATCAAGAAGACAAGATGAAAACTTCCTTTAATACTAAGTGGGGCACATTTACCTAAAAAATAATGTCATTTGGGCTAATCAACATAGGGGTAACATTCCAAAGGTTCATGGATCATTCTTTCCAAGGTTTGGTAGGTAAATGCATTATTATATACATGGATGATATAAATATATTTTCTAAGAATAGGGAGGACCACATCATGCATTTACAAGAAGTATTTGAAAGATGCATAAGGTATGGGATTTCTCTCAACCCAAAGAAAATCATTTTCTATGTTAATGACAAAAAACTAGTAGGACATGTTATCTCTAAGGAAGGAATCTCTATAAAACCTAATATAGTATATGTTATATCAAAAATAAAGCCTTATAATAGTAGGAAAGAACTAAATTCATTCTTTGGAAAAATTAATTTTGTAAGAAAGTTTATTTCTAGCTTTGCAGAAATTGTTAAGCCATTAAATGATATGTTGAAGAAAGATGTCAAATAACTTGGAACAAGGAAACCATGAATGATTTTAAGGACATCAAGGAGGCAATTGGACAAGATCTAGTCTTCATAAGTCTAGACTTCTCCAAAGATTTTTACCTTTATTATTTTTCTTTTGATCATACCATTACTAAAATTTTAACTCAAAAAATTGATGGATGTGATCATCTAATTGCTTTCATGAGCATGATATCTAAAACACCAAGTTAAATTATTATTTAATTGAAAATCAACCATGTGCATTAGTTAATGTGGTTAAAAAATTCAAGAATTACATTTTTAGGAATAAGGTGCATGAAATATTAGTAGACCCTACCACCAAGCTCATGATAAGTCAAAATGAGCTAGGAAAAAAGGAGAGGTGAGTGGATGTCTATGCTTCAAGATTATGACATTAAAATAAAGACTACAATATTGGTAAGGTGGTAAGGTCTGATTAAATTGATTACCAATACTAACCCCAAGCTAAGTGTCATATAGGTTTAATAACATAAATTTCAATCTAATGATTTGAATGATCCTATTATCCATATACTAATCAATGGCACTTATCCTAAAGGGTTGACCAAGGAACAAAGAAGAGCCTTAAGCCTCAATTCAGATCACTATCTAATTAAATATGGAGTGTTATATAGGAAAAACTTTGAAGGCATTTACTTAAGGTGTGTATCCAAAGAAGAAGCAACTAAAATCATGAGCACTTTTAATTAGAAGCTGGGAAGTGGAAATCCATCTAAAAGGACAATATCTAATAAAATACTTAGAGTTGGTTACTATTTTCCCACAATATTCAAGGATGCCCACAAGCATGTAAGGTAGTGCCACTCATGTCAATTCTTCATCACAAAAGAGCCTAAGGCATCAATGCCATTGTAGTCAGTTATGGTAGCTAAACCTTCTGCTTAGTGGGGACTATATTTTATGGGGGTAATCAACCCCAATTCATCAAAAGGTCACAAATACATTCTAACTATTACTAAATACTACACTAGATTGACTGAGGTAGTGGTAACTAAATAGTTTAAGATCGAATAATTTATCAATTTTTTAGAAGAAAACATATGCATCGGGTTTGGGACATATGTGTCTCTAGTCTATGAAAATGGATGTAATTTTATAACCATATAGATGACATAATGAGAATATGATAATAAAATCATTATCAAGTTATCATCAAACATTATCCCTAAGGTAATGGATTATCTGAATCAACTAATAGAAAATTGATGAAGGCATTAAATAAGTTTGCATTAGACAAGCCTAGGACATGGCATAAGATACTTAAATATGCACTATGGGTAGATAGAATTAGAATCAAGTAGGATCTTAATGAATCTCCATTCATGCTTGTGTATGGCCAAAATCCCATCTTTACCATCCAACCCAAGTTACCAACATATAATTTCATACAAGAATACATATAAGAAGATCAAAAAATGGAAAGATCAAGGTTTCTTGACATTATCTAAACGGAAGATGCCTGAGAAGAGGAGTTTTCTAATTTTAGAAGGCATAAAACCATAGTAAAGAGGTGGTTTGATAAGTGATCAAAGATAAAGGTGTTTAGGCAAGGAGACTTAGTTTTTCTTTAGGATAAGGCATCTGAGCTTAAAGGTAAACATGGGAAGTTCAAAAATTTGTGAATAGGTCCCTACTAGATTACTGAGATACCTAGAGATAACACCTTCAAGATGAAAGACCTATCAGGAGCAAAGTTCACACTATCCACCAATGGGAAATACCTTAAGCACTTTTTTTTTGTTACTCCCCTTGGGTTCTTCATGGAGTAAAATATAAGTATAGTTAGAGTTAGTGTATGTGGAATAGATTAGTTTATTTCTATTTTTTCCTTCTTATCCCTTATTTGCATATAAGTTTGTATATATTTGTTTTATTTTCCTTTACTTCGTATTTTATTGCTTTCCATTTGTGTGTTTGCTTTATCTACCTTTTTCCTTTCTTCTAATAAGTCCTTTTGGATAACCTTTAGCTCAAATTTCACTTAAATACTCAAGAACTCCACAATTCGTAAATGTAGATATGAATTTTAAACATATGCTAACCATGGGTTTGAAATATGATCTTAATGTTATAGTTTAGAGAAAATTATAAGGACTAATAGATAGGTTGGTTGTTTCATAAGGTTTTAAATCTTACTTTGATCTAATATTGTTAATGCAGGTTTTATGCACACCATAGTTATAAAGAGGTAGCCTCTAACATTTTAGGATCTCAATTTAAGTAGACTCCACTCTAGGGCATGACTTATAGGTATGTGGTCTTTGAAAACTTACTTATAGAATAGCTAGTAGGGTATGCAGGTTGTTAAAAAGTTTTTTGGATAGAGGTGTGGATCTCTAATAGAGTGAATTCCTATGTGAGTTTGAATGGGTGAATAGATTATAGTATAGAGTGGGTATATATCTATAAAAAAACACAAAAAGGAGTAAATTAAGGTAGAAATAAATCTTTTTGGGTCTTAGGAATTACTCCACTAGTTGGTTTCTGGATAGAACTATATTTTCTTAAAACTAGTGCCTATTGCTATCAACAATTGCACGCAAGTAGTTAGGAATGGCTAAGGATTATAGGGGAACATAGATGTAAGTAGTCCAATACCCTCAGACAAAGGTTTCTCCTATCAAGGTATATGTTGTACACCCTACTTGGGTTAATGAATTATCTAAGGTAGCTATAGCACACACTTAAAAAACCACACCAAGAAAACACAAATACACATCCAGATAAATGATTCAATCTAACTTGAATATTTTAATCAATATTAAGATTAGTATCAAAACAATCAATAATCT
Source organism: Torreya grandis (assembly GCA_037957365.1). Taxonomy (NCBI): domain Eukaryota; kingdom Viridiplantae; phylum Streptophyta; class Pinopsida; order Cupressales; family Taxaceae; genus Torreya; species Torreya grandis. Next base: position 111,609 of record JARHVA010002651.1, read on the forward strand.
ATTTTCAACATTATCACACTAAATATTATTAAAATAAACAACCATGAAATAAAAATTGGTAACACAATAGTGGAAAGAAAATACTCAAACACTTCACTTGATAACCAAAAATGGCTCATTGCTCCATATTAAAAAATTATTTGACAAAAATAAATTTGGGTGGTACAAGTGTATTTTTAGATCTTGGGGAAGGGGTTGTCTGATCCTCAAAGTCTATTCATGATTGTTACATGTGGAAAATGTAGTTTTAACTATGGTGAAAACTGTTTAAGCTAAAAATCTAGAAATTGAAAAATTGACTTTACAAAAGAAAGTAACATGTACATGTACAAGAAAATAAAAAGTCACTCTTATAATTATTTGTATAATTTACAATGAGAATCTAAATATAATTGCCTCCAATATTTTTACATGCATAAGGCTAAGGCTATATAGTTTGAAGTGCTGCATGGGCTATTACACATCTAAGATTAGTATCAAAATAATAAAGAATCTATTTGTAGCATTGGAACTCTAAAGATTATTGAAATAAACAACCATGAAATAAAAACTAGTAACACAATAGTGGAAAGAAAATACTCAAACACTTCACTTGATAACCAAAAATGGCTCATTGCTCCGTATTCAAAAATTATTTGACAAAAATAAACATGGGTGGTACAATTATAGTTTTAGATCTTGGGGAAGGGGTTACCTCATCTTATAAGTCTATGCTTGATTCTTACATGTGAAAGTTAGAACATGTAGTTCTAACTATGGTCAAAACCATTTAAGCTAAAAATCTATTAAAAAAACTGATTTTATAAAAGTAAGCAACATGTACATGTATAATAAAATACAAAGTCACTCTTACAATGATTTGTATAATTTAAAAGGAGAATCTAAATATACATGCCTCCAAGATTTATACATGCACAAGGCTAAGGATATGTAGTCCAAAGTGCTAGGTGGGCTTTAGTAGGAGTACAAGTTGAAGTAAGAGTTGGAGATGTAGCAAAATTGATAGAAGCCTACTTCTTTGCCTCATTATCTTGATAGAATTTATGTGTTGCCTCATGATATTGGAAAATGATGTCTACATTAAGAAATAAATGTTGATGGAGTCTCCTCATTTTCTTGAGGAGTCTTATATTCCTATTTCATTAGTTGAAACTTACTCCAAAAAATATCCACTTCCGTCACCTTCCTCCTTGCTTTGCTTAACTCTGATTCTATCCTTTCCACTATCAAGCCTTGTATGCCTTGATTGAAGTTCTCAATGGCCTCCTAGATAAAATTATCAAAATTGATTCTACTAATTAATTTACATGTATAATCCCTTGCTTTAGATAATTTTATCTCATTCAAAACTTGGATGAGTTGGGCCTCATGCAATTGATATAATGGAATTAAGGCTACAATTGTCTTAAACCAATCTTTGACCTCTTCATTTCTGATTATGACTAGGTTTAGGGCATTTGATGCCTCAAATTTAGTCATTAGATTAAGGTGGCTATATAATGAGTTACCTATGTAGGCAACTAGAATTTTAAGCATGGTACCATCTTGAGCCAAAGAGTTGCATAGTTGATTTATTTGGATAATGTGAGGTGCCATCTCAACCTTCATGAATTCCATGGCCTCTAGACAATTTTAGCATATATATAAGTAGCCTCCCAAACCTTAGCTTCAATGTTTGTAAGAATATGCACTATAATATATTATTCTTTGAAGTACTCAACCTATACCTATAATTCCTATACTTCCCCCTTTAACTCTTGTCAAGATAACTCCGTGCCTTTATGGATAGCCACCACTACATCCTTATGTGCTTGAGTTAGTGCTAAAAGATTCTTTTCAAAAATATACTCCCTTAGCTACCTATTTTACCTGTTAGTGAGGGATAATACTTGCTATCATTATTTAAGGATGATAATTATACCTTGGTCATCCTCAAAATATTCTCTTCTTAACTCTCTATTTTGAACAAGTTAGGACATCAAATAAAGTGGACATAGAGGAGAGTTTGATGACCTTCTAATTTGGAATTTGAATCCTCAAGTCTATGGCCCAAGGTAGAATGTTGAGGGGTGTATCAATAGTTGTAACAACTATTTCTTATTCAGCCTCCTCTTCTTCTCATTTCCTTTTCTTACTAACTTTGTTCAAGATATTATGAAAGGAAGGCCATATTATTTTTGAGAAGTCCACTCTTCTAATTTGAGGAAGTGGGTGGAATACAAATATGTTAGGTTTTTCCTTCCTCCCCCTACTTGTGCTAGTTATTATGGTTTATTCTATAGAAGTGGAAGTGGGGAGTAGAAGGGAGAGTTGTGTAGATTAGACATGAAGTTAGGGTGTGGCTAGATTATTCTATGCTCTCCTAGTTACCTTCTCTTTTTGTGAAGTATTATAGTAGAAGTGCCAATAGGTATAGAAGGAATAGCCATGGGAAATGGTGTGGTAGTGATAGTGGAGGGATTGATATGGTTATGGAAATACTAGGAATTGATGCAGAGGTAGAAGGTAACAAGGGGGTGGATCTAGTAGAGGGAATGGGGAATTATACATAAGAGATAGGCATATGATCAATGGTATCAATTGAATTTAAAAGGAAGATAGAAAAGGTATGTGTACCTTGAAGATACAACTCAATGGGATCACCCTAAAGACTCATAGATTTGGTTATCTCTAACTTAGCCTCTTCATTTGTATCATCTGCTATGTCTTTGATGATGACTAAATATTATCTTGATGGTTGTGAGCTTGGAGGTAAAATAGGTAGGCCTTGAGATGTATGTATTTTTGGATTGCTTGTAGAAGTCCTTGGATTCTTAGTATAAACCAAAGGGGTTTTCCTTGAATGGAAGAGCCCTAGGAGGTAGATGTTATTACTTATGTAGTAGCTAACCCAATAAATGAAATATTAGATATATGGGGGGTATCCATGGTAACTTTTCATATTCGGGTAGTAGGTATCTCTTGCATCTTATCCTCTTCCTTGTCAGTGTCCAAACTGATAGGGTCTCCCCTTTCTCCTCTTTTGTGTGCACTAGGCTTAGGGAGCCTTAGTTCTTTCTTGGCTGATTTTAATTTCAATTTCAATGGAAATCCTTGAGATGAGTAAGCTTCTTACTCTCCAAATTTCCCCCTAAAAAAGATGAAATGTTTCCATCCTTTAAGGATATCTCTTCAACTATTTAGTTCCCTAGTGGGGATACTAGTTTTGTCTTGGATCATTTTCAAATGATCTTCCTGTAACCCAAAAATTTGTGCTAATTCCAAAACTTCTTCATCTAACTTGGCATTCATTAAAATAAATCAATAATAATAGGGTTGATGGCCATAAGGAATGTTGAACCCATAAATATGATGTTGGGTCCACAGGGGTCTTAATCTCTACATTCCATTATAGGGAAACCATATCGATTCTCCCTTCCTCCAACATCTCCAAGATGTTTCCTCATAGTATACATCATTATACCAATTGAAATTAGGCTCCCAAAGAATAAGCCTTTTTTTCCTAACCAAATCCTCCTTAATATTGTTCCATACTTGAAATAAATCTCCTACTTGACCAACTTATCAAGCACATATCTTGGGAGACATAAGGGATCCACCTTATTTCCACAAACCATGATGATAGTAATGTCTAGGTATAAGAAAAAATCTCTTTTTCTACTCAGATTATTTAGAATATTATCTCCAATAGGAGGCATGGGTGAGCCATGAATGGCTTTCCACATGTATGATAAACATATTCACATAGCATGACCATATGATTGTTATAAGCATATTTATGCATGAGCTATAAGCAGTCACATATGTAATTTTTTATGCAATCTATGGCTAGATCCCATATATTGCCTAATCCTTGTAATAGGTCCCCATGACTATGTCAACCAAATATGACATCATATATAAATATCTCATGGGGGTGGGGCATTTATCCTTATGCAAAATTTGCTATCACAATATCAAACTAATGACTTCCTCAAAGGCATAGGCAATATAATGAGATATCATCATGTATACTAGTGCTATTTAGTCTAAACTTACATAATGGATGTTGGGAATACCATACAATCTATTAAGTAGAGCCATACCTATTTGAATTATCATTCTAAATTGATTGATTTAAATTAATCCCTTCAACTTCATCCCTTGCTAGGAGGTTGATTGATCTGGGAGTAATCGTAAGGAGAGGATATTTGGGACTGAGGTTTCTCTATTGAATTATACCCAAGTGTGTTTATCATAATAGGCATTTGGTATGGTAAGAGATATATAACTTTGAAAATTATTATTAGATATGCTTGCAACCATTATATTGCCATGATAATGTAACAAGTAGGCATCCTATGATATTTTACCATAAAATAATAAATTCTTGAGGAGGTATATACATGACATAGATTCTAGTTTAGCTATGGTAAAATGTAGCCTTTGGCACTTTTAGGCTAGAAGATCTTGGATGAACCACCTTTTTATAAGTTTTGTTTTATCATCTACTAAAAATATGTTGAATAAATCAATAACATCCTAGAGTTGTGAATAGTTATGATACTTAACTTGTAATAGCTCCACATCAAAGATAATTTCTTTAAATTTTATAGAATCCTTGATTGAGAATGAAGATGGAGGATTTATTCCCTAGAATGTTCTAGATGTGGAAGCTATAGCTACATGTTCTAGACTATTGCAATTTCCTTCAATATGATGCATACTATATAATCACTTTAGATCTTAGCTTAATCATTTCTTACTTGTACAATGAACTAGGTATCTTGATCACTACTCAAAATGAAGATGATTCAATTTCAAGTTTACTTGGATGCAAATGATGGCTTCAATGACTATGTATTGTCTATATAGGATCCTACATTGAATACCCATTTATGTGATATTAAATATGTAACATTCACTTTTCAAATTTGTTAGCTTGAGTTGGTTGGGGCCTTTAACATTTATCAAATAGGAAATATTTTATCTTTGTTTGGCTAATTATGGCACAATTTTAATAATGTTCTTTGTAATACAACACTTAGGAATATAATTTTGAAAAGGTGTTTTCAGGTCAATGTTCATAGATAATTCCCTTGAGGTAATTATTTTGGACAAAGTGTCCATAACAATTGTTCTAAAGGAGTATTTTTATTGGGTAGAAGTTCTAAAATAATTATCTCGAAGGGCTAGTTCATGACTGAAGGGTATTTTCAAACTTCTTAAAGGGTACTTTTGGTTTGAAGGGTCCACTTCATAGGGCATTTTGTCCATGACAAAAATCCCAAAGGGTTTACTTTGTAAATCCTAAAGGGAAATTTTAAAACTCCCAAAGGGTAGTTTAGAGGGTTAAATTTCACCTTTTATTTTTGAAGGTCACTTTCATATGGTTAAGGGTCACTTCAAAGGTCCCAAAGGAAAAGCTTGGTAAAACCCAAAGGGTATGTGCCTTTAACTTAGAGGTTCAATTTAGGAGGTTTGAAGGGAAGGTGCCTTTTAGAGGAATTATTTTGTGTATTTTACATCAAAAAAATTACCAAAACAAAAAGTTCAAAGGAAATGGCTATATGACAAAAGTCCCCTAAAAGGAAGTCTTGAATGGTATGTCAAAAAAGGAAAAGGGCATTTGGATATTACATAAAGGTTGAAAGGTCATTTCTTAAAAATATCCAAAGTATATTTGGCCACTTATAAAAATACACACAGCTTAAGACAAAGATCTTATATGGTAGGTTTAACAAAACTCAAAGGATCGGTTTGTGGAAATTGGCCCATAACATAAAGGCTAAAGGCTACTTTGGTTTGTGGCATAAGGGGCAGGGAAAACACTCAAAAGGTATATCCTAAAGGATAAAAAGGTTAAAAATATAGTTATAAAAGTTATATTTCACAAACACAAAGGTTATAAACCCTAAAGGAAGTGGTTAAGAAAAGGGGGTAAATGGTTCATTCAAAAAAGCCGAAGGGCTAGTTGGAAGGTTTCTGAGGGGTAGGTGGAAATAAATCGAAGGGCCTACCTCAGGGAAATTTTTTATTGAAGGGTTTACTTTGTGGAGGCCAAATGGTAGGATGGAAAGGTGAAAAGGGCATTTCAAAAGCTCAGAAGGGAAATTCTAAAATGTCAATAGTTACTTTGCTAATAGTCTAAAGGATCTATTTTATAAGACTTTTGTTAATGATAAAAGTCCAAATAGATCTAATTCATAAAGGCAAAAGGGCACTTTTATAATTATTGAAGGGTACTCTAGTATAGCTAAGGGTCATTTTGAAAGTTCCAAAGGATAATTTGGATGGGGTCAAAGGGATAATCCATCAAAAAAAAATTTGGGGAAAGTGTAGGTGGTCCAAAATTTCCTATGGCCAAAAGGTCCATAGCCCAAATTCTACCAGGAGAATTTTATTGGACAAGAATCTTAAAAAAAATTCTCTAAAAAAATGAGGCTTCAAAACGAAAAATCCTAAATGGGATTAGGACTAAAAATTTATTGAAAAAATTATGTCCAAAAGATAAGTTTACACAAAGGCAAAAAGAATCAACCTGAAGACTATGAACCCAAAGAATTCATCTAAAATACACAAGTTATTCTCATATAACACAATAAACACCATGCCAATATCATCTCTACCAGAAATAAATAAATTTCCTACATTCCCTAAACTTTGTATAAACATATGAAAAGGATTCTCTGTTAAGATCATATTTTGAAAGAAAAGGTGGGTCCCCATTTTTTCATAAAAAGTGGGTGGGTGTTTGGGTATAAAAAATTGCAATTTATAGGGGGAATACTCTTGAGTAATAAATAACATATAACTTTGGTTTGTAATTCTAAATTAATCATGAAATGTGCCACAAAAGAATACTTAAATTAGAAACATGAAAGAAACTCTTGTGTAAATTCACACAACATACTTGCCTTCAAATTTATTGGATATGTGTGTGTTAAGTGTGTAATTCATTTACCCCTTACTATGATTAGTTTTTCTAAGGTTTTGGTAAGTCTATAGGTTTCATTCTAGTTTCTTTTAAAAATAAGGGAAACTTAGGTATTGTTCTATTGCCATATAGGTGTTTATAGCCTTGAATAAGATACATTTGATTCCTTCCCTACTCCTTCCATAATTTTCTATTTTAACCATTATGTGTAGTACATTGACCTTATTTCATCATGTGAGCCTTTTCTTTGATTTTCTTTTTCTCTTTTGAACTCATTGGCTCATTCTTCTTCTTCTTTTTTTTGAAAGAGAAGAGTTGTAACCCTAGTGAGCTGGTATAATTATAAAACAAATCGTTACTAGGACATCACTTATAGCCATATCTATACCTAAAATTATCATTTCCAACAAGTATTATTTTGATCCAATAAAACAAGAAAACTTTCTAAATTTATATGACCATAATGAGACCAAATTCCACATACCTAAAAAAATTATTTAATTATGACACTATTTAGAGTAATCCATGATTACCTGCCTTTATCCTAAAAACTCAAAAACACAAAGATATACCTAATTTGTAAATTAGCCCCCAAAGTATCAAAATTTTATTTCCCCCCCTTTTTGACAAGTTAGTTGTTTTTGATTTTAGTTTTGGTAATATCTAAAGCAAACACAATCCTAATCATCAAGGAAATCAAGAAAAATTAATCTATAAAGTAGGGAGATTTAAATCTATAAAACATGAAATCTAATCTGTGAAAGTAAAATACTAAATGCATGAAAGATTAATCTAGTAAATCTTGAAAAATTATTCTAGAAAACATGAAAATATAATATAGAAAAAATTGAAGTCTAATCTACTTCTATATCTAAACTTATTTGAATCCTCTCAATCATTAATATCTATAGATGGAACAGCTTTGAAGTAATGCTTTAAGAACTATCCATTAACTGGATATGTAAATTCATTACCCTGGAGGTCTTTTAGATGAAATTTTTTGTTTCCCATGATCTCTAAAATCTGATATGGTCCAATCCATAATGGGGAAAATTTGTTATGTTATCCTTTCTTTTCATGGGATTTATCCCATAGTAACACCATATCCAAAATTTTGAATTCTTTAACTTTTACTCTCTTATCAAACCATCCTTTAATTACATCTTGGTGTTTGATAAATGTTTGTAAAGCTTTAGTCTTTGAATCCTCCACTTATATTATGTCAAGTAGCCTTGATTTTGCTTTGTCATTTATTTCCATGTAATCTTGTATGAATTGATAAGTAGGTAGCTTCAATGTGATGGGAAAAACTATCCTACATCCATACACTAGTAGGTAAGGTGAGGCTTTTAAGGATTAATTATATCTTGTTTAATCTACCCAAATATCATACTTTAGTAGATTATGTCAGTATATAGGCTTGTCTGCTACTAACTTATCGATTACCTCAATTATATTATTATTTGTCAACTTGGCTAATCCATTCCCTTGAGGATAGTTCTTAGAAGCTGACTTGATTAGAATTTAATTATCATGTGACCACTTAGTGAAATCTACTAATATAAATGTTGGTTTATTATCACATACCAAGGAGATGGGTTTGCTGAATCTAGTAGTAATGTGTTCCTCCAATAAGTGGATCATATCCTATGCTCTGCTATTCTTTGCAGTAATTACTTCCATCTACCCCATATAATAATTTATAGTTGTAAGCACAAATTTATGGCCCATTAAGGAATTTGGGTTGATTACACCAATGAAGTCCAAGCCCCATTGTGTAAACAACCTTCCTTCAACAACTGGCTATAGAGGCATCATTGTGTGGACCTCCCTTTTGGCCAATGCTTCACATTCATGGTAAGTTATGATGTGCATGTGACCATCCTTGAAGATGGTTGGCCAATAGTAGCCCAACCTAAAAAATTTATGGGCTATGGTGTTACCATCTAGGTGACTAATGCCTATCTTTTGATGTAAATTTTCTAGGATCTCCTTGGCCACTTCTGTAGATACACATCTAAGATATATACCTACATAGTTATTCCTATAGAGAATTCCCTTTTTGATAATTAAATGAGAAGCTTTGAACCTAAAATCTCTCATCTTTTATCTATTATATTCTTAGGGATAGGTTCCTGTAAGTAAGTACTGAATTATACCTGTATACCAGTTACCTTTAGAAATGTGTGCTTCACATACATATTTACTAGTGATTTGGGGATTGGGTTCAGTCATAATTTAAATAATTCCTTATCTTTTGATGATATTTGTAGACCTAATTTTTATTTCAAACTCTTAAATTTTATCCATCCACTTCTTTTAATGCTTATCTACCTTATTCTATGACAAGGTTTGCTTGATAGTAAGGTCTAGGACAACACCAATGGTTTTGTTCCTCAAAATGTAATGTCTAAATTTCTTCACTAATTTAACAAGGGAAAATATTTACTTGTCAATCATGGAGTATTTGAGATCTACATCCTTCAAATTCATACTCATGAAGGCAATCAGATGTACTATCTCATCCTTCTTTTATGTGATAACAACAATAATTATGAGTTTGAAAGCAAAGGAGTATAGATAGAAATACTTTGTAAAGTCTAGACTAATTAATACTAGAGCTTGTGATATCACATCCTTCATGTCCTAAAAATACTTTTTGGCCTAAACTATCCATTCTATCTTGGCATCTTATTAGAGCATGGCATTTTGGGGCTTGAAAATCTTGGAAAACCTTGAGATAAACTTCCTAATGAAGTTGATCCTTCCAGAGAAAATTTTTATCTCCTTTTTACTATTTGGTGACTGAATCTTCAATTTTTTTTATTCTATTAGGATCAATGGTGATCCCATCCTTAGTGATGATGTGTCCCAATGGTTTTCATTCAGTTATCTTGAATATGCTTTTATTCATATTTAATGAAACATTGAATCTTTTGCAACATTCAAATATAGACTACAGGTGAGCAATATTATATTTTCTAGTCTTTGAAAATACAATTATCTCATCCATATGAATAATTTTTCATTTCCTAATAAATCTCATGAAGGCATGATCCATGGTGCATTGAATGGTAGATCCTATGTTGATAAGGCCAAATGAAATCCTTCTGTATACATAAGTTCCCCATTTCATGGTAAATTTAGTCTTAATCTAATCTTCAGATTGCATGAACACTTGATTATAACCTGAAAATCCATCTAAAAATGACATCATTTTGGAACCACTCATAATTTGTATTACCTCATCTAGTGATGACAAAGGGTAATTGTCTTTTCTAGAAGCTTTGTTTAGATTTTTGAAGTCCATGTAGAGTCTTATTTTACCATTATTCTTTCTTATTGGGATCAAATTTTCCACCTAAGTAGAGTGTCATATGTGGAAGTTTATTTTGGCACTTAACTTCTCTACTTCTTTCTGAATAAGAGGCTCTATAATGGGGTTCACTAGCCTTTGACTCTATATAAATGGCTTATGATCTTTCTTGAGGGGAATGGTGTGAGTGATGAGTTAGGGGTCACACACTTTTAGGTCCTTATATGTCTAGGTGATAACACCCATGTACTAAGAGATTAAATCCCTCATTCACTGCCTTTCCTTAGGACTATAGCTAAGATCAATATTAACATAATGTAGATTGTGTTCATCTCCTAGATTGTCTTTCTTAAAGTCTAATTTGTTTACCTTGGGCCACCTGAGTTGTTATGCCTAAAGATCCAAGTCAAAAATATTTTCCAAGGAGACTAAGCTGACTAGTATTCAATTCTCCTTAATCTAGAGAATGCCTTATTTACCTATTTCTTCTTGATAAAGGTGATTGACAACCTTGCCATCGATGATTTGGGACTCAAATTCCCTTGAATTAGTTAAAAACTTGATGATCTAATGGTCATCATAAAAAACTTGTAAATTTTATACATTATCTAGAACAAATGGATAAGGAACCAATTTAATGTAAAATATTTTTACCTTGGATTCCTATAGTGGTTTGAGATTGGTAGCAATAGCAACCATTGAATCAATGACTTGATTTTTCTCTCTAGGGAGTGTTACTATGTTGAAAGCTTCAAATATTTCAATTAAATCACATGATCTATGTTTCTACCTCTTCAAATAAGAAAATTTTCACTAGTATTTATTTCTTATCTAGTGAACTACCAGCTCTGAGTCCCTGAAACTTCATATTATTCTTCAGTGCAAACTATAGTCCTAAGATTAGAGCTTCATACTCATCTCTGGTATTCATACAGGGAAACTATAATATGTAGGCAACCAAGAACTTATTACCTTGAGGATAAATTAGCTCAACTTCCACACCTAATCCTTCCTTGGATTTAGCTCCATCAAAATGCATTATCCATAGCTGATTTGAACCTTCAAGTTCTAGGTTATACACTAAACTATTAGTGGTAAAAGTATAAATGTGCAATGGGGGAGAATCATAATTTAACTCTTCATTCTTGATGTTGTATTCAGTGATGGGATATTTAATTATAGGCTCTCTATCAATTCTAATATAATTTTTAACTTGTCTCTACAATAGCTAGATGTGTAAGAAGTTTGTGGAAAGGTACCCATTAAGCATTTTGGACTAGTCTCTACTCAACAATAACATGTAGCCTTTTGGTAAGTCTACTACCAAGATGTCAATAGTCATCTAGAATCTAGGTCTCAATGTTACTTGAATCTGTATATTTTTTATCTCTCCTACTACTAGTACTACCATTTTATCTAACTAAGATATTGATCTCTTTAAAGGGCTAGGAGTAAGACCAAAATTTTTACATATATAAGTAGGAATAATAGTTGTAGATGCTCTAGAGTCAACAAAAAAATTATGAATATTCTTACCAAATGCTCTATTGGTCAGTAAGAATGGTGGTACTTTAGGTTTACTTTTATAGATGACATTGGTATCAGCTAATTTAATTTCTTTTGCTTTTTCTAAAGTTATTTTAGTTTTATCCAAAGGGGTCTCTTTAGTGATAGACTTCTACAGTAGCTCCTTTTGTTCAGTGATTTGAGATAACTCATGAAGCATGATATTTTCCTTTATTTTGTTCATATCTTCCATGATTTTGTATCCTTTATATTTACTCAAATCATCCTTGTTTGGTGGTAGATCATTCCCTTTTGGAGGGGGTATACTATTGTCTACTTTAGGATTAAGTAGAATTGTTGTGGTGTTCAGAGGAGTCAATGTGGTCAAAGGTTACTTGTTCCTTAAGTTTTACACACCTCTTTGAAAATATTAGAAAACATGAACTTCTTGTGAATTATCTTCTAGTTTATGGTCATCTTCTCCTAGGAAGGGAAATTTTTGAGTCTCAAAGAACATGGATGTGATAGAAGATCTAGGGTCCTAATGAGATTATAATGGATTATTCATTTGATCCTACCTAGTAACTTACCTCTGAAATATCTTGAATGCTATATATAATTTAATGAAATCAAGTTTGCCATACTAAGATGTATTATGTATCCTACACTAATTAGGGAGAGTTGTTTTAGTGATGTTGATTCTAGGAGTCTACCATAGTGATCCAAATTATTTATAGGTATATTAAATAACCTATTATATCTTTGGAACTTGGTGTTATAGCTTCCCTCCTAAGCATTAATATTACCCATCTTTCATTGCATATTTATAAAATAATTACTCAATTTTGGAACCAGCTTGTGAATAGAATATAATTTGGCCTTAGTGGAATTGGTACCCTATAATACAAAAATGGGAAGTTTATGTGATTTTTTGTTCTATTGGTAGCTCAATCCTATTACATGATTGTTCATATAATAAAAACTCAATTGTGTGATTTGTGTCAGTGGAGGCAGTACATATAACTAATTTAGGTTGTATGTAGGCACATTTCTCTTCATGTACGATATTATATTGAGATCTTAGAGTCCATTACTGATGTTAGGTACCCAAAGTGTCTATAGGTTGAGTTTTTTGTCGATTTTAATGTCTTATTCAAATGTTAGTGCTAGAGTATTAGCGACAACTGCTCATCTTAGAAATACAATAGTGATGGGATCCAAATCATTCTTATACATTTCTAATGCCAACACCAATTATGGTTTTTATCCCAAAGTCAACCAATTGTACATATTTTTACACATTGCATTGAAAAAATGAATTAGCTCATTAGGATCTCTCTTTATATTGGTGAAGTATTGATATACTAATCTTAGATTAGTTACCTATCCAAACTACATAAGAAAATCTACTTGACACTCTACCGAAGAGGTGATGGAGTTTTTTATTAGATTCAAATAAAAATAATAAGCAACCTCCATCAAATTAAAAGAGAAAAATCAACATTCAACATCCTCTTTTACAACCTTCATTAATATTAGCACAACTTTAATATGCTCTTTTATTTTACTTGCTCTAAGAGAAAAAGAAGGTAGGTACTTATCAAGATTTTTAGGTAGATCATGCACATCTCCCAAAATAGCAATGGCATATCCAACTAACCAAGGTTGTTACTAAGCCATTAGTTTATTAAAAAGTAAAGGGTTCCTTGTGATCAAAGGGTGCCTTAGTGGAGGTGGATTTTTCTAAATTGGAGCTATTCACATAACTCTAGGTCTCCTATGGTTTGCTAAGGGTGATACTAATAAATCATATAGGAGTTATATTTGGTCACTCTCTTGGGTGAATCCAGTGTAACTCTAGTAAGGACTAACCTCTATTATTGGGAGGAAACTTAGGCCCTCCCTCTACCACTAGTGAAATTGTTGATGCATGTTTTATGCACACCAAAGCTATAATGAGGTAACCTCTAAAATTTTATGATCTCAATATAGGTAGTCTCCACTCTAGGGTATGTGTTATAGGTATACGGTCTTTGAAAACCTATTGATGGAATAACTAGTATGGTATGCTAGTTGTTAACAACGTTTTTGGATAGATGCGTGGACCTCTAATAGAGTGAATTCCTACGTGAGTTGGATGGGTGACTAAATTCTAATCTAGAGTGGGTAGATATTTGTAACAAAGAATAAAAAGGGAGTAAAGTAAGGTAGAAAATAAATCTATTTGGGTCTTATGAAATACTCTATTGGTTGGTTTTTGGATAGGCTTGTATTTTCTTAAAACTAGTGCTTATTTCTAGTAACAATTACACACAAACAGTCAGACATGGATAAGGAGTCTAGGGGAATAGAGATTTAAGGAGTCAAATATCCTTAGACAAAGGTTGATACTATCAAGGCATCTATTGCACACCCTTCAATTAGGATATTATGGCTCAAGCTAATGAATTATATAAGGTAGATATAGAACACACTCAAAAACTACACTAATAAAACATAGATACACATCCACAAATATGAGTCAATCTAACTTGACTATTTTAATCAATACTTTTGCTAATATTCAAAAGATATTGCACATATAGGATTATTATATTAATAAAAATAATCAATAACCTATTTACAACATTATCACACAAAATATTATTGAAACAAACAACCATGAAATAATAACTAGTAACACAATATGAAAAGAAAATACTCAAACACTTCACTTGATAACAAAAAATGGATCATTGATCCACATTAAAAAATTCTAAAACAAAAATAATGTTTTGTGGTACAATTATATTTGTATATCTTGGGGAAGGGGTCACCTAATCTTCCAAGTCTATGCATTATTATTACATGTGGTAGTTAGACACATGTGGTTCTAACTGTGATTAAAACCATTTAAGATAAAAATCTATAAATAGACAAATTAACTTTACAAAATCATGAAACATGTACATGTACAAGAAAATTAAACACCACTCTTATAATGATTTTTCCAATTTACAAGGAGAATCTAAATATATGTGCTGATAGGATTTGTACATGCACAAGTCTAAGGATGTGTAGTCTAAAGTGTTTTATGGGCTTTAGTAGGAGTGGAAGTCAAAGTAGGAGCTAGAGATATAACAACACTACCAGAAGCCTATATTTTCATCATCTCATTATCCTAATAGACTTTACATCCTAACTTGTGCTATTATATAATGATGTCTAAGTTAATCAATGAAGGTTGATGGAGTCTTTTGGTTTGTTTGAGGAGTCTTACATGTTCATATTTCATTAGTTAAAACTTAATCCTAATAACCTCCACTTAAATTACCTTCCTCCTCACTTTGCTTAACTCTAATTCTATCCTTTCCACTACCAATATTTGTATGCCCTACTTGAATTTCTCAATGTCCTCCATGATAATTTTATCAAAATTTATTTTACTAATCAATTTACCTATAAAATCCTTTACATTAGATAATTTTAGCTCATTCAAAACTTAGAGGAGTTATGCCTCATTTCTTTGATAATCTAGAATTAAGGCTGCATTTTCCTTCAACCACACTTTGAACTCCTCATGTCTAATGATAACTAGGTCTAAGGAATTAGATGCCTTGAATGTAGTCATTAGATCAAGGTGGATGTACAAAGAGTTGCCTGTGTAGGTAACTAGTATTTTAAGCCCAGTATTATCTTGAGCCAAAGAGATACAAAGTTGATTTACCTAGTTCATGTGAGGTGTCATCTTAGTCATCATGAATTCCATGGAATATAGATAATTTTAGCATTTGGAAGTGGCCTCCCAAACCTTAGCTTTGATGCTTTCAAGAATATGAACTATGCAAGATTGGTCTTTGAGTTACTTAATTTATGCTCATAATTCTTATACTTCCTCCTATAGCTCTTGTTGAGATAAATCAGTGCCTTTATGGATAGCCACCACCACATCCTTGTGTGAATGATCTAGGTTTGAAAGATTCTCTTCATATATACACTCCCCTAACTACCTATTCTACTTCTTAGTGTGGGAGAATATCGGCTATCAATCTTCAAGGATGATGCTTGTACCCTAGTCATCCTCAAATTTTCTCTTCTAAACTCTTTAAATTAAACTAGTTGGGGGGGTCAAATAAAGTGGACACAAATGGGAGCTTGGTGACCTTATAATTTGGAATTTGACTCCTCAAGTATATAACCCAAGGTGGATTGTTTAGGGGCATATCAATAGTTATAAAAACCATTTCTTGCTCAGCCTCCTCTTCTTCTCTTTTCCTTTTCTTACTAACTTTTGTCAAGACATTAGGCAAGGAAGGCCATATTATTTTTGAGTAGTCCACTCCTCTAATTTCAGGAAGTGGGTGGACTACAACTATGTAAGGTTTTGCCTTCCTCCCCCAACTTATACTATTTATTGTGGTTTCTTATACATAATTGGAAGTGGGGAGTGGAAGGGAGAGATATGTAGACTAGACATGAATTCAGGGGGTGGCCAGAGTAGTCTACCCTCTTCTAATTGACTTTTTATTTTTGTGAAGTCTCATATCAAAAGTACTAGTAGGTATAGAAGGAATATCCATGGGAAATGGTGTGGTAGTGATAGTAGAGGGATCAATAGTGGTTTTGGAAATGGAAGGATTAGATGTAAAGGTGGAAAAGAATGAGTGGGTGGATACAGTAGAGGGATTGGGAGATTATACATAAGAGACAATTATTTTATCAATGATATAAATTGAAGTCAAAGGGAAGATAGAAAAGGTATGTGTACCTTGTAGATGTAGCTTAATGGGATCACCTTGAAGACTCATAGCTTTGGTTGTATTTAACTCAACCTATTCATCTGAATCATTTGTTATATCTTTTATGATGAGTACATCTTATCTTGATGGTTATGAGCTTGGAGGTAAAATAGGAAAGCCTTGAAATGTATGCACTATTGGGCTACCTATAGGAGTCCTAGGCTTCTTAGTATAAACCAAAGGGCTCTTTCCTTGAATAGAAGAGCATTAGGAGGTATATGATAATACTTGTGTATTAGCTACCATAAAAAATGAAATAGTAGATATATGGGGGTATATATGGGAACTTGGAATGTGATTACAACATGTATCTCTTGCATCTTATCCTCCTCCTCATTAAAGTCCAAACTGATAGGGTCTTCCCTTTTTCCTCCTCTTTATGCACTAGGCTCAGGGAGCCCTATTTATTTCTTGACTAATTTTAATTTCAATTCTAATGGAAGTCCTTGAGATGAGGAAGCTTAATGTTTACTAGATTTCCACTCTAAAAATCTAAATGCTACAATACTTTAAAGAGTGATCTTTGGCTGTCTAATTCCCTAGTGGAGATACTAGGTTTGGTTTAGATCATTTTCAAATGATCTTCCTATAGCCCAATTATTTGTTATCATCCTAGCACTTCTTCATCTTACTTAGTATTCATGTAAAATAAATTCTTCACAATATGGTTGATGAAAATAAGGAATGTTGAACCCATGAATATGTTATTGGATTTTCCCATGGGAGTCCCAATATTTACATGACATTATAGGGAAACCATATCAATTTTGCCTTCCTCTAACATTTTCAAGATGTTTATTCATAGTATACATCATTATACTAATTGAAATTAGGATCCCAAATAATAATCCTTTATTTGACCTACCCAAATCCTCTTCAATGTTGTTCCACAACTAAAAATCAATCTCCTATTTGACCAAATTATTAGGCACATATCTTGGGACACATAAGGTCTCCACCTTATTTACCCAAACCACGATGATAGTAATGTTTGGGTATAGGAAAAATTATCTTTTTTAGTTCTGATTCTTTAGAATATTTTCTATAAGACGAGGCATGGGTGAGCCATAAATGGCTTGCCACACCAATGAATACACATCTTCACATATCTTAACCATATGATTGTGGTAAGTGTATACATATTTGAAATGGAAGTGATCATAGATTATATTTTTATGAAATATATAGATGGATCCATAGATTTCCCAAATCCTTACAATAGGTCCCCATGACTATGCCAACCAAATATGAAATCATATATAAATATCCTATGAGGGTAGGACATTTAGCCTTATGCTAAATTTGCACTCACAATCTCAAACTAAAGACTTCCCCCAGGGCATAGGCAACATTGTGTGATAGAATCATGTACAATAGTGGTATCCCATCTAAATTTACATAATGGATGTTAGACATACCATAAAATTTATTAAATATATCCATACCTATCTAGATTTTGATTATGCATTTGTCTATTGGAATCGCTCCCTTTGGCTTCATCCCTTGCTAGGTGATCTAATGATCTAGAAGTAACCATGAGGAGAGGAAATTTTGGGTTGAGTTTTCTCTATTTAATTTCACCCAAGTGTATTTATCATAATAGGCATTTATGATGCTAATAAATAGATACCTTTTAAAATCATTCTCAGATATGCATGTGACCACTGTATCACCATGAGAATATAATAAGTGTCTTGTGATATTTTACCATAAAATAACAAATACCTAAGGACGTATATAAATGGCATAAATTTTGATATATCTATGGTGAAATGAGACCTTTGGATCTTATAGGCTATAAAATTTTGGATGAACCACCTTTCTGCTAGTGTTATTTCATCATCTACTAAAAACATGTCAATCAAATCAATAGCATCCCAGAGTTGTGAATAGTTACGATACTTATCTTGGAATACCTTCATGTTAAAGATAGTGTCATTAAATTATATATAATCCTTGATTGAAAATGAAAATGGAGGATTTGTTCCCTAGAATGTTCTGGATGTGGAAGCCATAACTGCATATTTTAGATTGCTATAATTCTCTTTGATATGATACATATTATATAATCACCTTAGCTCTTAACTTAGTTTTTGTTTACTTGTAGAATGAACTAAGGCTATTTTTCGCTATTGGAAATGAATATTATTTTATTTAAATTTAACTTGGATTTAAATGATGGATTTAATGGCTATGTATTATCTATATAGGGTCCTGCATTAAATTCTAGTTCATGCGATATTAAATATGAAACATTCACTTTTAAAATACCTTAGCTTGGGTTGGTAGGGGCCTTTAGAATTTATCAAATAAGAAATATTTTATCTTTTTAACTAAAAGAGGGGTAAAAATATATTAAAAATGAGAAAAACCACAGTTACATAGCATTGTCCTGGTCCAACAGTTGAGCCAGTTGCTGATATAAACTTCTAGGGATCATAGTACTATCCGTAATATTCCAAGAGGGGCCGTGTTCCAACACCCATTTGGCAAGGCAATCCGCCACAACATTCCATTCACGGGGAATGTAATTAAAATAAATCGACTGCAGAGAAGAGCTTAATTGAAGAATCTGTTGAATAAGCTCATTAAGGTGCCACTCAACTTTACCAGACATACCTTTATTCAAAAGATTAACAACAATTTACAAATCGGATTAACAAATGATGTTACTCCAGCCATTCAGACAACACACCTTCACCGCCTCCAAGATGGCCTCGGCTTCCATGAAGTTGTTAATATACTGACCTTTATAGACCGAGAATAGAAACTGAACACATCCAACACTATTCCTAGCAATGCCACCTATGCCAGCAGCACCAGGATTGCCCCGAGAGGAGCTGTCAGTGTTAATTTTGATGAAACCATCCACTGAGAGCTGCCACTGGCCTTCTCTACCAACAGGGCACAACTTCTGACTACAGCCACACCCCAAGTGACAACTCGGATCTCCAAAACATCTCAAGTTCGGCACCAGCCCAAGGCGCAAACACAAAGTCATAACTTCAGGGTCGGTCCCCTGCTCCTCAGCACACTTGACACTTAGAGTTTCTTGGATCGATCGGATAACCTTCGCCCATAGAGTCTGCAAATCCAGCTGGATGCCTCTAAAAACTCTTCTATTTCTTTCAACCCACAGGTTCCATAAGATAAAGGAGGGGCCCATAGACCAGGCGCTAAGTAAAAAGGAATTCTTAGTAGGAGCCTGACCCCATCGACCCTAGAAGTCCACAAGAGATGAAGCATGCCAACAAGGCAGCCTCCACGCATCCCACCAGCAATGCCATAGCTGTAGAGCATACTTACACTGGAAAAAAATATGAGCTCCATTTTCATCATAGTTATAACACAAGACGCACCTGGAAGGTCCCTGAAAACCTCTCTTGCAAAGATTATCCCAGGTGAGACACCTGTTGTGAGTAAGCAGCCAAAGGAAAAAATTGCACTTGGGCCATGAGGTTTGATTCAAAATTTTTTTGCCCCAAGCAAACAGACCACGAAACGGGAGGTGTCTAGTCAGAGCAAGATATCCAGACACCACAGAATAATGACCAGTATCATCCCCTCCCCACGCAAGAACATCCCTACCATGCAGGGAACTATAACCTCTGGAAGCCAGGATACACACTAATTCCTTCCTATCTTCTTCGGAGCCCCCAGGCGGCCAATCGGAAGAGTCCTTCCATCTGCAACCAACAGTAGTTCCCAAATCAAAAACCTCTTTATAATGTTCCACCTTATGCCAACCAGCCGAGAGAAAAGCAGCTCCTAACTCTTGTAAATGCAGATGCGATGAAAAAAGTGGAGGTTTACCATCCCAAGAGTCCTCCCAGAAGAAATCATCCATACCACTCCTGCAAACCCAAAACAAGCTATCTTTTACCAGCTGCGCTCCCCGCTTGAGAGTGTTCCACACCATAGACCCTCTGCCCTCAAGCGGGAGCTTGGGAATCACATGAGGATCCACTCCTGGGAAATACTTAGTCGCCAGAACCTGGGCCCAAAGAGACGAATAGCTGGAACACCACCTCCAATAGAGCTTGGCAGCAAGGGCTTGACTGGCCAAGATAGCAGAGCGTAAGCCAAGGCCCCCATCCCTCTTCGGTCTACAAATAGTATCCCAATTAATGAGACTCCACTTGTTATTCTACAAATTTTTGCTCCAAAGAAACTGTCTCGAGAGGGAATCAAATTCCTTCAAGAAGTAACCCGGGGTAGCCTGCACCATACTACGATATATCGGGAGTGCCTGGATGACCGATTAGAGAAGAGTCACACGACCCGCAGTAGATAGCCATCTATGAGTCCAGTGACTCACCTTAAGTCTCAGCTTATCAAGAATATTCTACCAAAATAGTCTAGGCTATCTTCCCACCACAATGGGAATGCCAAGGTAAATAACTGGCAGACTCTGAGTCTGAAACCGTAATATAGTGGCGATCCTTCTCTAGATGAGCTTCGGGGTGTTAAAAAAGAAAATAGAAGACTTATGCTCATTAATTTTTTGCCCAGAAGCTACCAGGTAAGTGTCCAAAGTGTGTCAGAAAGCCTCTGCCTCACTTATATGAGCACTCCCAGTCAAAATAGTGTCATCCACAAATTGTAAATGGGTGAGAGGAGAGGAGCCCTCCCCCCAACTCCATCCCTGTATGACATTCTGAGAGACACGGTATTTGAAGAGCCTGCCAAGGCCCTCCACAAGAATGATAAATAGGTATGGAGACAATGGGTCCCCCTGGCGAAGACCCCTGGAGGCACCAAGAAGCTCAGAAGGAGTCCCATTGATGAGGACCAAAAAGGAAGGTGACGTGATACAGCTCATCACCCAACATATCCAATCCCACTGAAAACCAAACACCAAAAGGACTTTTTGCAAAAATCTCTAGCTAACTCTGTCATAAGCTTTTGCAAGATCAAGCTTAATAAACATTCCCCACTCCTGGGACGTACTCATAGAATGAATAGCTTCCAAAGCTAAGACAACTCCGTCCAGAATCTGCTTACCGGCCACAAAACCCCCTTATTCCTCCGAAATAAGCCTGGGAAGATAAATTTTAAGCCTCAGTGCTATAAGCTTGGTAATGATTTTATAAACCACGTTACAAAGCGCAATGGGCCTATACTCATCAAGCTGAAGAGCCTGCTCCTTCTTCAGAATCAGAACAAGAAAAGTAGCATTTAGAGCTTTGAGCATTTCCTTATTAGTGTACGACTCCTGTATGATAGCCATCAGGTCCTGCTTGATGATGCTCCAAAAGCTCTGAAAAAAGTCCACCGAAAACCCATCTGGGCCAGTGTTAGGGTGTGGAGCTAAAAGCTTCACCAAGGAGCATACAAAACAGGTTCGGGTCTACACAGATGCCGGCGTCGGTCAGGAGTGACCGACGTCGGTTAGTTGCAGTTACAGAGGCGCCGACATCGGTAGTATGGTCGGCTGGTGACGGTCACAGGCGAACAGGCAGGAACCGACGTCGGTTACCTGTGTGTCCAAAAAGCAATTTCCAAGGACAAAAGCGAGTGTTTGCATGATGAGTTTGAGTTGTAGACTCAAGCTCACATCTCTATTGTTAGCAATATTATTTTTAGAGCCCTTGTTGAAGTGGCTTAACTGTTTGTTGTAAGAGCATGCTCAAGTTTCCTATTTCTATATGTAGGAAAGATCTTCTAAGCTATTGTGTGAGTATGAGTAGAACATTGTGAATGTTTGAAGGATAGTACTGAGTTACATCAATCCAGGTTGTTGGATTTGAGTGTACTTGAGAGAGAGCTCTTGAGGAATAGAGATCTTGTGTGCATCTAAGAGAGGTGTGGAAGAACGAAGTTTTTTCAATTGTATTCCTATTGTAAAGAGTTTTTAATACAAGTTTTTAGGGTGTTTTCTTGTATATCTTGTTCTATGCTACTTATCATTCCAGTTGCTTATCTATCTGATTTATTTCCATGTTTATTGCTTTCACAAGTGTAATCCATTGTTGGTTGATCCCCAACAAGTGGTATCAGAGCTCAGGTTCACTAACAGGTGGTTTAGATCTGTGTAGTGTGTTTGGATTACAGGTTGCTCATAGGGGTTTCTGCAGGGATTTCTGTTTGAGTGGGAGAAGCAATGGCAGAAGAAAGTAAGTTGAGAATGGAAAAGTTTAATGGCAAGAACTATCAACACTAGAGAATGCAGATAGAGGACTATCTGTATCAGAAGGATCTTTACTTACCGTTAGGTGGGATAGCAAAGAAGCCCAAGGACATGGAGGATGAAGAATGGGAAGTTCTTGACAGAAAGGCTCTGGGGTCTATAAGACTGAGTCTTGCCTCCACTGTGATATCTAATTTGTCACAGGCAAAAACTATGGTAGAGTTAATGACTACGTTAGCAAATTTGTATGAAAAACCCTTAGCTTCAAATAAGGTATATTTAATGAAGCAGTTATTTAATTTGCATATGCAAGAAGGTGGATCTGTTTCTAATCACCTGAATGATTTCCATGGTATTGTTAATCAGTTAAGTTCAGTCAATATTGTATTTGAAGATGAAATAAAAGCTTTTTTAATATTATGTTCTTTGCCTAAAAGCTGGCATGGCTTGGTAATGGCAGTTTCTAATACTTCTTCTGCTTCGAATATTTTAAAAGTAGAGGATGTGGTTAGTGTTATTTTGAATGAGGAAATTCACAGGAAAAGTATAGAAGAGACATCTGGGACATTCGGGAATGCTTTAAATCTCGAGAGCAGAGGAAGGCAAAAAAGAAAAGAGCAAGAGGAGATCAAGATCTAAGTCTAAGGGAAGAGGCAGATCCAAATCCAGGAATGGCAGAAGGCCACAATGCTGGAACTGTGGAAAGTTGGGGCACATAAGCAGAGATTGCTGGTCAAAGCCTAAAGAGGAGAATCAGCACGAAGGAAAGGAAGAGACAAAGGTTGCAGGTATTGCACATGATGCTCTTATTTTCTCTTTGCATAATAATATAGAATCTTGGTTATTAGATTCTGGTGCATCTTTCCATGCTACCCCTGACAGAGAATATTTCAGTGACTATATCCATGGAGACTTTGGAATAGTGTACTTAGGGGATGATGAGCCTTGTAAGATTATTGGCAAAGGTAAAGTGCAGCTAAAGATGCAGAACGACAACACATGGGTGTTGAGAGATGTGATGCATGTTCCTAGTTTGAAGAGAAATTTGATTTCTGCAGGTAAGCTAGGTGATGAGGGTTGTACAATAACTCTCACAGTAGATTCTTGGAAGGTGACCAATGGTGCACTCGTTATGGCCAGAGGTAAGAGAGAAGGTACTCTCTATTTGTGTAATTGTGTTACTAACAAATCTCCTTCAGTTTTATCTACTTCAGATGTGGATGCTAAATTATGGCAGTCAAGGCTTGGCCACATGAGTGAGAAGGGGATGTCAATTCTTAAGTCTAAAGGTATGCTTTCAGATTTGAAAAGTATGGATCTAGAATTTTGTGAGCATTGTGTATTTGGAAAATAGAAAAGGGTTAGTTTTCTCAAGACTGGGTCTACTAAGAAAAGGCAGAAGTTGTAGCTTGTTCACACAGACGTGTGGGGACCAGCTCAGGTAGCCTCTATTGGCGGATCACGGTACCATGTTACATTCATAGATGACGCCACAAAAAAGGTATGGATCTACTATATTAAAAAGAAATCTGATGTTTTTGAGAATTTTAAGATTTGGAAAGCCATGGTTGAGAATGAAACAGGCAGAAGATTAAAGTGCTTGAGATCTGATAATGGCAGTGAGTTTTGCAGTCTTAAGTTTAACTGGTATTGTTACACTCACAGAATCCGTAGGCAAAGGATAGTTCCAAGGACACCTCAGCAGAATGGTATTACTGAAAGGATGAACAAAACTATCATAGAGCGTGCAAGATGTATGAGATTGCATGCAGGGTTGCCCTTAGAGTTTTGGGCAGAAGCAGTTAACACCGCAGTGTACCTGATTAACAGAGGACCCTCTACAGCTCTGGATGGTGGAATTCAAGAAGAGGCATGGACAGGTAAAAAGGTAGATCTCTCATATCTCAAAGTTTTTGGTTGTGAAGCCTTTGTGCACATAGATAAGGAAAATAGAAAGAAGCTTGATGCTAAGTCTATGAGGTGCACTTTTATTGGCTATGGCTCAGATGATTTTGGTTTCAGATTTTGGAATCTAGGAACTAACAAGGTAATTAGGAGCCGAGATGTTGTTTTCAATGAAAGAGTGATGTACAGTGATCAGATAAGGAAGCTGGATCAATCTAGGTAGAGAAATGGTGAATTAAACGAAGTTATGGTCCAAAATGAGCTCGTAGGAAAAAGAAATAATCACTTACAGGAAAACATAGAGACCGACGTCGGCAGGTTAGGAACCAGCGTCGACAGTACAGAAACCAATGTCGGTCATACAGAGACCAACGTCGATAGACCAGGCACCGGCGTCGGCCAGGAAGAACCGGCGTCGGCCAGTAACAGGTCTACAGGTGGCCGAGGTCGGTCACTGTCAGAAAATTTGGGTGGACAGATTGTTGAGAATGAGTCCAAGACACCCATCAGGAGGTCTGAAAGGGTAAGTAAGCCTCCAATTAGATATTCTCCTTCCTTATATTATTTATTGCTAACCGATGGTGGAGAACCAGAGAGTTTTGAAGAAGCTTTACAGGTGGAGTCCAGGAGTAAGTGGTAGCGTGGCATGGTTGAGGAGATGGAGTCCTCAAGAGAAAACCAAACATGGGATTTGGTTGAATGGCCAGTGGGTAAGAGAACACTGAAGAACAGATGGACCTATAGGTTGAAAGAAGGTGAGGATGGATAGATGAGATATAAGGCCAAATTGGTTGTAAAAGGATTTGCACAAAAACCAGGTATTGACTTTGGTGAGATTTTTTCTCTTGTTGTTAAGATGACTTCTATAAGGGTTGTATTGTCTTTGGTTGCTTTTGAGGATTTGCATCTTGAGCAGCTAGATGTTAAGACAGCGTTTCTTCATGGAGACTTGGATGAGGAAATTTACATGGAACAACCAGAAGGTTTTGAGGTCAAGGGTAAGGATAAGTTAGTGTGCAGGTTGAAAAAAAGCTTGTATGGCCTCAAGCAAGCTCCTAGGCAATGGTATTTGAAATTTGACAGGTTTATGACTGAGCATGGCTATAGTAGATGTCAATCTGACCATTGTGTATATTTTAAGAGATTTGATAACGGTAGATATATTATTCTATTGTTGTATGTAGATGATATGTTGGTTGCAGGATCTCACATGCAAGATATCTCTGAGCTTAAGGTGAAATTAGCTCAAACGTTTGCTATGAAGGATTTGGGAGCAGCTAAGAAAATCCTTGGCATGAGCATTAAGAGAGACAGGAAAAATCATAGGTTGATATTGTCTCAAGAAGATTATGTGGACAAGGTGTTGAAACGGTTCAATATGCAGGATGCTAAACCGGTAAGCACACCTTTGGCTGGACATTTTAAGTTGAGTAAAGAACAATGTCCTAGTTCACATGATGAGGTAGAGTACATGAGTAAGATTCCATATTCTTCCACGGTAGGAAGTTTGATGTATGCAATGGTGTGTACTAGACCAGATATTGCCCAAGCAGTGGGAGTAGTAAGCAAGTATATGGCCAATCCAGGTAAGGAACATTGGAAAGCAGTTAAATGGATCCTTAGATATCTGAGAGGAACCAGCAGCAGACACTTGTGCTATGGAGGTTTAGATACTTCTCTACATGGCTATGTAGATTCAGATATGGCAGGTGATTTGGATGGCAGGAGAAGCACCACAGGTTATGTTTTTACTGTAGGTGGAATGGCAGTTAGTTGGATATCTAAGTTGCAAAAGGTTGTAGCCTTGTCAACTACAGAAGCAGAATATATCGCAGCCACAGAAGCTAGCAAGGAGATGATATGGATGACACGGTTCATGGAAGAGCTTGGAAGGGAGCATGGGAGTTGTAGATTGTATAGTGACAGTCAGAGTGCAATCCATTTGGCTAAGAACTCAGCCTTTCACTCAAGAACTAAGCACATACAGCTAAGGTACCACTTCATACGGCAGGTACTGGAAGATGGTGAGTTGAAGCTGGAGAAAATCCATACAGACAAGAATCCTGCTGATATGCTAACAAAGCCAGTTACTAAGGAGAAGTTGAATCTTCATTCAACTTCTATTGGTCTTCATGATTGAGTTAAAGATGGAGGAGCTAGAAGATGTTGCTGTACAGGTACTGGTGTAGCTGGTTTATCTCCAAGTGGGAGATTATTAGGGTGTGGAGCTAAAAGCTTCACCAAGGAGCATACAAAATAGGTTTGGGTCTACACAGATGCCGGCATCGGTCAGGAGCGACCGACGTCGGTCAGTTGCAGTTATAGAGGCACCGATGTCAGTAGTATGGTCGATCGGCGACGGTCACAAGCGAACAGGCAAGAACCGACGTTGGTTACCTGTGTGTCCAGAAAGCTATTTTCGAGGACCGAAGCGAGTGTTTGCATGATGAGTTTGAGTTGTAGACTCAAGCTCGCGTCTCTATTGTTAGCAATATTATTTTTAGAGCCCTTGTTGAAGTGGCTTAACTATTTTTTGTAAGAGCATGCTCAAGTTTCCTATTTCTATATGTAGGAAAGATCTTCTAAGCTATTGTGTGAGTATGAGTAGAACATTGTGAATGTTTGAAGGATAGTACTGAGTTGCATCAATCCAGGTTGTTGGATTTGAGTGTACTTGAGAGAGAGCTCTTGAGGAATAGAGATCTAGTGAGAGATCTTGTGTGCATCTGAGAGAGGTGTGGAAGAACGAAGTTTCTTCAATTGTATTCCTATTGTAAAGAGTTTTTAATACAAGTTTTTAGGGTGTTTTCTTGTATATCTTGTTCTGTGCTACTTATCATTCCAGTTGCTTATCTATCTGATTTATTTCCACGTTTATTGCTTTCACAAGTGTAATCCATTGTTGGTTGATCCCCAACAGCCAGGAGCTTTGCCTCTCTTCATGCTGAAAACTACCTCCTCCACCTCTGCCATCCCAATGGGCCTCATGAGACAATCATTCATATCTGCACTCACCACCTGGGGAATGCAAGAAAGGACAGCCATTTCTGCTTCATCAGTAGGAGCCAAATCATCAGCAAAGAGAGCTGAAAAGAAGCTAACAGCTTCCTCACTGATAGTTTGTGAAGAGGTCAAATGCCTCCCATCCTAGGCAACAAGAGAAGTAATAACATTTCTATTTCTCCGCGCTTGAACCGACTTGTGAAAAAAAGCCGTATTCTTATCCCCTTCTTGCAGCCAGTCAATACGCACCTTTTGCTTCCAATAAATTTCTTCATGTAATTCCCATTCCTCCAGGGAGCTGGCAGCTCTAGCCTCCTCCTGACTCAGTGTTTTCGAGAGACCAGAGTCTCTAATTTGCCTTGTGATTGCAGCCAACTCATCTTGTGCCCTCTTCCTCATGCCATGTAAATTACCAAAACAATTTCTATTCCAAATCTGCAATTTTCTCTTGACATACTGCAGTTTTTTTTTGGAAGGAATACATAGCTGTACCGTGAGCCGGAGCCCCCTGCCTCCACCACAGTTCAATGTACTCCTGGAGAGAAGAGTCATGGAGCCACATCAGCTGAAACTTAAAGGGGGGTTTTTTAGGTCCCTCAATAAGATTTATGGAGAGCCTTATGGGCTAATGGTCTGACCCATTCCAATCCAAGATATCCGAGCTGAGAGAGAAGGCGCTAGACCTCCAAAAACAGGAAACAAGAAATCTATCCAGACACTCTGAAATGGCAGTAGAACCCAATCTTCTGTTGCTCCAGGTAAATAGTCCATTGGAGGGTCTAACATCAGAGAGGCATAGAGTCTCAACATTATTGTAGAGGCACTCAGTGGAGGGACCCAGACGGGACAGCCCACCTCTTTTCTCCTCCAAATTCATAACAGCAATAAAGTCTCCCATAACAATCCACGATAAGAATGGATGGCAGCTACGAACATAACAAATATGTTCCCAAAGCAGAAGTTGTCCATCTATGTCAACTGGCGCATAGACATTAGTGACAAGAATCAATTCTCCTGTGTCAAGAGATGAGGCAACCATGGAGAGGGAAGAAATGCAGGTAAACCAATGAAGGGGCAATATCTTTCTTGGGTCCTAGCAAGTTGCTAAACCCCCAGAGCTTCCTAGCGCTCCCACACCTTGATAATGGCCAAAACACCAAATTTTTGGCAAACAAGCAAACAATAAATCAATTGACAATTTCGTTTCCTGGATACACAAGATATCCGGAGTATGATCCAACACCAATCTTCGAGCAGCCTTTTGTCTGGGGCAGTTGTTCAAACCCCTCACATTCCAAGATAAGACAATCATTGGGGGACATGGGGGAAATGTTCATCTAAGGTTTTAACAACCCCTGATTCCACCAGTAAATCACCAGTAAGTTTGATCTTTTCTAAATCCTTTCTTTGCCCTGCCTTAAAGAGAGTAGAGGAGTTAGCTTTCTTAAAAGGCCTCTGCGCCAAGCCAAGCGTAGAAGGTGTACCCTTGTCTTTCCTACCAGCATCAACTTCCTTGACTAGGTCAGCCCATTTCACTTCCTTATCAAGATTTACATTCTCTGTCTCAATTAATCCTTCAATCGGCCCCAACGAGTGCTCTAGAGACAGCAATGTCATCATATCCTGATCCACAATAGGCACAGAAACTTGCTGGTCTATTTCAAGAGCTTCTCCCTGGTCTTCATCTGGAAAGCCATCCTCAATGGCCATACTGTCTAGTGCCTCAAACTTGTTGAATCCCATGTCCAATTGCCTATCTATATTTTTGCGCTTCTGACCACCACCTCTCATACGTCGCCTCACTGTTGTGAACCCCTCCAAATCTGTACTAGCATGATCAGCAGAACTTTGTGCAAATCTATCATTAACAGCTAGATATTTCCCTTTGACAGCTCTATCAGATTGCATTTTTTCATGAATAGAGTTACCCTGTCTACCTGTTCCTTTTCCAGTGGCTATGTTTTTTGGTGTGGAAGAGTCATGATTTATCCCACTATCTTTGGCTGCTTGTGGACACTGTCTATGCAGATGGCCATATGCATGACAAATTCAGCATCTAAAAGGGATAGCCTCATAATCAATCTGTTGGATCTAGGACGAGGAGGCCATACAAATATCCATGGAATCCAGCAAAGGATTATTTAAATCAATGTCAACACACACACGGGCGTAAGAAATTACCTTTTTGTCCAATGATTGATGGGCAATAGCTGTCGGTGTTCTAAGCGTGGTAGCAATCTGCCTGAGAATATCCTCCCTCCAAAATTCCAAAGGGAGCCGTGGAAAATGGACCCAGACCAGCACACAAGCAGGTAATTCATCAGCTGAGTTGAAACCCGAATGCCAAGGTTTAAGAAAAAGCCCCACACGGTCATAGAAGTAAGGGCCCCCCTCAAAGACATAGTTATGGTCTGCAACTGAGGAAAACTTGACTAAAAAATAGCTGTTTCCAGCTAACATAATGTTGAAATCTCCTTCAATATGCCAAGACCTGCGAATCCAGGCATCTAAGGCAGCCAATGAGATTCTTATACCCAGGAATTTACAGATAAGTGTGTGGGTAGAAAGGTACTCAACATCATCTTTCACAGCTTCAGGGGATATGACCACCACCAGTCTGTCCTGACTTCTCAAAAGACAACCATTTACCTTACTGAGCTTTGAACGCTCACTAATATGGGAAGGTTCTGAGTTGCAAGAGTGCACCCCAGGTAGAGATCCATCCTTCCTGGGGCCAGTCGGTGGCCTGTTTGCTCCCACGCCACTCCCAGCCAGTGCTCCCGCCATCGCCCAGCCTCTCTCTTCGCCCCTATGGGGGCACTTCTTGGGTAACACAAAAAATTATCGAGTTTCTTCAAAAATATTTTATCTTTATTTAGCTAAGTATGGCACAATTTCTATGATGTTATTTATAATAAATCACTTAGGATTATAATGTGGAAAAGGTGTTTTCGAGTCAATGTTCGTTGATAATTCCCTTAGGGGAATTGTTTCAGATAAAGTATCCATAAAAATTATTCTTAATGAGTATTTTCATTGGGTAGAATATTTGAAATAATTATCCCAAAGGTCTAGTTCATGGCTAAAGGGTATTTTAAAACTTTTTAAAGGGTAATTTTGGTCCAAAGGGTCCAATTCACAGGGCGCTTTGTTCATAACAAAATTCTTAAATGGTCTACTTCAAAAATGTTGAAGGGAACTTATGAAATTCCTAAAGGGTAGTTTGGAGGGTTAAAGTCACCTTTGATTTCTAAAAGGAAATTTTGTATGGCTAAGGGTCACTTCAAAGCTCCCAAAGGATAATCTTTTCAAAACCCAAAGGGTATGTGCCTTTAACTCAGAGGGTTGGTTCAAGAAGTCTAAAGGGTAAGTGCCTTTTAGAAGAAATTTTTTAGGGATTTTACATAAAACAAAATTCCTAAAACAAAAATTCTGAAGAAAATGACTATATGCAAGGCCCCAAGAATGAAGTCCCAAAGGGTATGTCAAAAAAATGAAAATGGCATTTGGATATTCCATAAAGGTTGAAAGGTCCTTTTTAAAAAAGATCTGAAGTGTATGTTGCCACTTAGAAAAGGGAACACAACCTAGGACAAAGATCTGGTAGGGTAGGTTTAACCAAGCCCAAAGGATTGGTTGATGACAATTAGCCCAAAACACAAAGGCCAAAGGGTACTTGGGCTTGTGGCATAAGGGGTAGGGAAAACACCCAAAGGGTATATCCCACAGGATAAAGGGGATAAAATAATAGTTTTGAAAGGTATCTTGTATAAATCTAAATGGAACATGTCCTAAAGGAAGTGGTCAAGAAAAGGGGTTAAATGGTCAATTCAAAAAAGCTAAAGGGCTAGTTAGAAGGGTTTTGAGGGGTAGGTGGAAATAAATCGAAGGGTCTGCTTCATGAAGGATAAAGGGTAGGTTGACAAGGCAAAAAGGGAATTTAAAAAGATTAGAAGGGAAATTCCAAAATGTTAAAGGGTACTTTGACAATAGTCTGAAGGGCCTACTTTTTAGGGATTTTATCCATGACAAAAGTCCTAGAGGATCTACTTCATAAAGGCCAAAGGGAACTTTCATAATTCTTGAAAGGTACTCCAGTATGGCCAAGGGTGATTTTGAAAGTTTAGAATGATATGTTAGATGGGGTTGTTAGACATAGTCATTAATGTATGAAGGATTGTAATTGATGTCAAATGTTATTATGTATTAATGACAATGATGTTGAGTTGAACAAATTTGATTATAGAGCCCCATGGAGTTGTGTGTGTACATTGAATGACTATGATTTGCAAGCATCTCTTTGTGGTCTAAGTTCTAATTCATAAGGATACGTAGAGAAAATTTTATAAATACTTAAGGTTGTGTGTGAAAATGTTTCCATACTTAGTTGATTTTGAACCTTTGTATTTGTTTAGGGAATTCTTTTAGAGAAAGTGACTCGGGAAATTCCTTTGAGAAAATGGTTTAGACTTTGTCAGACGAATTGTCTGGAACAAAGTTTTTGAAGGAAATGAATGCAAGTTGGAATTGTTTTGGAGAAAGTAGTTTATCAATTTCTTTTCATAAAATTGGCTAAGTATTTGTTTGAAAAAATTTGAAGGGTAAGTAGACTGTTCAAAAGTTTAGAAGGGATCCTTGCAAAAATTTTGAAGGGTACTTTACAAAAATTTTGAAGGGTAAGTGGACCATTAAATTTTTTTGAAGGGATCATTGAAAAAATGATAAAGGGTAAGAGGACCATTCAAATCTTCCAAAGGGATATTTTCAAAGATCTGAAGGGAACTTTGCAAAAAGTCTGAAGGGCAAGTTGATCATTCAAAAGTTCCAAAGGGATCATTGAAAAAATGGTAAAGGGTAAGTGGACCATTAAAAGCTTTCAAAGGCATATTTTTAAAAATCTGAAGGGTACTTTGAAAAAATATTATATGGCATGTGACCCAAATAAAGTTTTTAAAATGACATTTTGAGAATCCTCAAAATGTATAATGCAAATTGGTGAAAGAAAAAGACACTCAGTATTTTATCAGGGAAATTATCCTAAATCCCCTTAGATGAAAAGGACCCAAAAAAAATTATTGAAGGATACTTTGCTAAGGCTTCAAATGGCATGTGACCTAAATGAAATTTTAGAATAGGTCACTTGGAGAATATCTAAAGGACACTTTTGGAAGAAGGGAATTGATGAGTTCTTTCAGAGAATTTGTCTAATGTAAGTGGAGATTTACAAAATCTCAATGGGTATATTGTAGAAGTTATAAAGGACACTTTCAAGAGAAGGTCATAGATGAACTATTTCAAAAAATTTGTCTAGGGAAAGTGGCCAATTACAAAATTATTTAAGGATACTTTTAGATGGAATGGTCTCTTACAAAGTTTTCAAAGTATATTTCAGAAGAAGAATATGCCACTTAAGCCATTGCCGAAGGATAAGTGTCGAGTATTGTATGGAATTTTCAAAATTCTCAAGGGTAAAGGTGTGTTAAATATCAAGCAAGTTTGAAGAGATCAAAGGATAAAAAGTAATACATGAATGCTAAAGAAAATAAGATGAAGTCAAGAAGAGATCGAATGGCATGCAGAGCTCAGATGGAAAGATTGATGGACACATTTCAAAGTTGGAATGAAAAATAAATGAAGAACCATTAAATTTAGTTAGTTACAAGAATCTGGTGAGATGATTGGAAGATATAAATAGCAATGGTTGAACTAAA
Source organism: Torreya grandis (assembly GCA_037957365.1). Classification (NCBI taxonomy): domain Eukaryota; kingdom Viridiplantae; phylum Streptophyta; class Pinopsida; order Cupressales; family Taxaceae; genus Torreya; species Torreya grandis. The sequence goes on from JARHVA010002651.1 coordinate 144,874, forward strand.
ATGATTATTCTAATTTTTAAAGTGTGGCGATTCATGGGATAAGGGTAGAATTTGAAGAGGCTCAGAGAATGAAAGTCAAATAGTCATTTGCTTAGAATGAGAAGAGATAAGTAATGAATGGAGAATGTATAAATTAAAGAGACTCATCTAAATTTTTATTGATACGATATTCTAAAGTGATGAAGAGTGGGGAAGAAAAACTATCATCTTTTTATTTTTGGAATGAGAGGAGTCAAGAAGAGTCAAATTGTAGATACAAAAATATGAGACTCATCTGAGCATAGAGGAATAATGGTCAAATTATAAGAATACCAAAATTTTAAACACATAAATTTAGACAGAAAGAAAGGGTGAAAGAAGAGTGAAGATCACACAAGAGTGTGTTGAGTGAGAAATGAGCAATTATAGATAAGACATGCAATAAAGAACATAGACTTGGTTTCTTTTGTGAATATGATTTATGAATTTGAAGTGTAAATATTTTATTGGTTGGTTCCATAAAATTAAGTTAGGTTAGTTCTCATTATAGGGAGTGGGTTCTTCCTTAGAGTTTGTGCTCTTAAAATAGGGGAGTGGTGTCTACTTGGGATGGGTGTCCTTAAATATAATCGGTGAGGTTTAGTTAGTGAGAAAAACTTTATGAGGTTAGATTAGAATAGTAGCTTCTAACATCATTATCATCAAGTTTTATTCTCTTTGGGTTTCCATGTATAAATTTTAAATTGTGTGTTATGCTTTTGTGCATGTGATTTATTTCATTTATTTGTTTAAGATTGCATTTGTTTAAAATTCATCTTGAATGTTGTAAGTAATTCTTTTTGAGATCTATTGATTCACCCCCCTCTTAGTAGATAGGTGTGTTCAACAATTGGTATCAGAGCTAAGGGTTCTAAAAGAGAATCTCAATTAGCTCAAGTTGATCTTAGAGTCTAAACATAAAATGGCTAGTCATGAAGGAACTTCATCAAATAAAGCACCTTTGTTTGATAGGTCTAACTATGCATTTTAGAGCATAAAGATGGAAGCATATTTGAACTCCTTTGGGTTTGATGTTTGGATGTTTTTTGAGAATGGATACAAACCCCTTGTTATTTCTCCTACTAATTAGGTAGTGAAGAAGGCATGTGAAAATAATTACAAAGTAAAGAATGTTATTCTTTATGGATTATCAAATAATGAGTTTGTCAAAGTCACGCATTGTCAAAGTGCAAAGGACATATGGGTCAAATTAAAGAGCATATATGAAGGAGATGACATAATAAAGCAATCCAATATTTAAACACATAAGGTATAGTTTGAGAGCCTCAAGATGAGTAAGGAAGAGAAGATTGCAAACTACCTCCTTAGGGTAGATGAGATTGTACATGAAATTAGAGTACTTGGAGAGATAATGGATGAATCAGTCATTATCAAAAAGGTTTTAATATCTCTGACAATAAATTATGATTCTAAAATTTTTGTCCTTGAAGAAGCAAGAGATTTGAACAAGCTCATTGTAGATGAGTTACATGGAACTTTCACTGCATATAAGATGAGGTTGGGAGATGTAGATTCATCTAAGAGGGAAGTTGCTGTCAAAATTTCTAAGCAGGTAGAAGAAGATGTTCCTAATTTTTAATCTAAGGAGGTTGATGATGTAGAGGCTAATTTCATCAAAAAATTGAAGAAGGGCTCAGGAGAATAAAAATGTAAATTACCCTTCAAATGTTTTAATTGTGGAAAGATAGGTCACTTTGTTACTAAATTTCCACATAAAAGGAAGGATGACTCTGATTCAGCTAAGAAAAATCAAAATGAGAAATCTTATTATCCCAAGAAGAAGAAAAGTTTATTTAAGAATAAAAAGGGGCTATAGTCAAAAAAAGATAGTGACTTGGTTCATGATATAAGTAGTTCAAGTGATGAGCATGATAGTGATTTTATGGCCAAATAAAATTAAGTTATATTCATGACTTATGAATTAACTTATTTATACCACGAAGAAGAGGTCTTAGATGATGAATAAGAAGAAGAAGGAGAAGTAAATATGGAATGTGAACTCATCTATGCTTTAAAATAAATTAACAAGCTTAGAAAAGAAAATTCTAAACAAAATAAACTTAGTCAAAAGGAGTTTGAGAAATTAAATAAAATAAATAAGGAATTAGATCAAATGATTGTGGGTTTGAAGACCCAAGTTCAGGAGGTAAAGAGGATAGAGGATGTGGTCAAAACTAATTTGCAAGAAAAATCATTAGAATGCTTAAAGATGGAGGAAGAAAGCATGGACCTAAGAGAAAAGCTCAAAAAGGCCAAAGAACAAATTGATTAAGGCCTAAAAATGAATGGAGGATCTATAATACTAGATGAGATGATCAGCTCACAAAATTCCCTCAAAGAAAAATTACGTCTTGGGTATGAGAAAGGAAAGAGTCCCATGTAGAGTAGAACTAGGAATCTATATGAAAACTTCAAGGTAGTAGAAAAATTAGGAATAAAAAAATAAGAAAATCACATTTTTGAAGAGAAGAAGAAAAGTAATAATTATGTTCCTACAAAGACCAAGGTTACTCCTACAAAAAACAACATAACATCAAGGAACGTGAAGAAGATAGAGTTTAAGAGACCTCCTTTATATCCCTAAAGGAGAATGATAACTAGGTATTCCTCATAATTTTATGGTTATTATTATAGTCGTAATCAATTTGGACATAAATCAATTGGCTATAATATTGTACCTATGAGAAGGATAAGTTTCATATGTAAGAATTCATTTGCCCATCTGCTAGATCTAGATGTTTTATGCTAAAACTATAATAATTCTATGCATATAACAAAGCATTATATAACAAAGATTTTTAAATCAAAGTCTAAAAATGAAAAAAGGGTTGATAATCTTAAAGTGAACAAATGCTCACAAATTAATGACATAATAGAGGAAATTTCAATAAAGAAACCCAAGGAGATATGGAAAAAGAAAAATTAGTCTATGATCGCTCAAACAACACTACATGCTAAAGAGAAAATTATATGGGTCATAGATAGTGGCTGATCAAAGCATATGACCGGTAATAAGAGTAAGTTCACCAAATTGAGCTGATTTAAAGAAGAGATTATCAACTTTAGAGATAATACTATAGTCAAAATCAGAGGCAAAAAAACCTTACACATTGATGGAAAGCACCCTACACATGGTGTTGTTTATGTTAAAAGACTAAAACATAATTTTTTGAATGTTAGTTAGATGTGTAACAATGGTTATAAAGTCATATTTTATGCTAAAGGTTGTGAATTAAGAAGGTCTAAAAAATTTTTGCATAAGAAAAAAGGACTGAGAGTAACATATATAATATGATTTAGGTAAATGATACAAATTGTCTCATGGGAAAGATTGATGAGAGAGATTTATGTCATAAAAGGATGGGTCATTTTAACTTTGAAAATTTAGTCAAAGTAAGTTATAAAAATTGTGTAAGACACATGCCTAATATAACCAAGCCTACTAACATAATGTGTAGAGAATGTCAGGCTGGTAAATAGACCAGGGTCTCATTCAAAACTAAAGAGTATGTAACTATAAAACTTATATAGATAGTTCATACTGATCTTTGTGGACCAACCAAGATAAGAGATTCTAAAGGAGTGTATTATTTCATGTTTTTCATAGATGAATACACTAGAATGACATGGGTAACCTTCTTAATAGAAAAGTCTCAAGCCTTTAAAAGATTCAAGATCTTTAGAGTCATGGTTGAAAATGAAATTGGTAGAAATATCAAGTGCCTTAGATCTAACAAAGGTGGTGAATTCACTTCAAATGAGTTCATATACTATTGTGAAAATCATAGAATTAAGAGACACTACTCTTATGCAAGAACTCCATATCAAAATGGAGTTGTTGAAAGGAAAAATAGGACCGTCAAGGAGATGGCTAGAAAAATGTTGAAATAAGCCAACTTGTTAGATGGTTATTGGAGAGAAGAAGTCTAGACAACAGTGTACATCTTGACTAGAGCCCTATTGAGAGTAAATAGTGACAAAACTCCATATAAACTATGGTATGGAAAGCCTAATTCAGTCAAGTATTTCAAAGTGTTTGGAAGTAAATGCTACATTCGAAGGAAGGATAAAAAGCTAGGTAGTTTTGAGTCAAGATGTGATGAGGTAATATTCCTTGGTTATTCCACTCATAGCAAAGCCTATGTTTGCTAAAATAAAACATTGCATAAGCTAGTGGATATCATCCATGTTAAAGTTGAAGAGATACTCAAAGAAGAAACTAAACCTATAAAGGAGATCATAATTGAGGAACTAAAACAAGAAACTAAGGATGAAATATCAAATAATGAAGAAGAGATAAAGAGGACTAAAAAACCACCCTCAAGGTTTGTTTAAAAGGATCATCCTAAGGAGCAAATCATTAACAATATGAATGAAGGAGTCCAAATAATAAAGGTATAAATGAGAAAATAATAGGTAAGTTTAGCTTTACTATCTAAAATTAAGCCCAAAAGCTATGTTGAGGCCAACAAAGATGAGAACCGGTAAAAGGCCATGTATGAGGAACTAAGTCAAATAGAAAAGAGCAAAACCTGCTAGCTAGTTCTAAGACTCATAAACAAAAATGTCATAGGTATGAAATGCATCTCTAGAAATAATTTGAATGAAGATGGATTGATTGTGAGAAACAAAGCTAGATTTGTTTGCAAAGGATATGCACATGTAGAAGGAATAGACTTTGAGGAGACATTTTCTCTAGTTGCAAGATTGGAATATATTAGAATGTTTTTAGCATTCTCAATATTTAATAAGTTTAAAGTATATAAAATGGATGTTAAGTCATCTTTCCTAAATATAAGCTTGGAAGAAGAAGTCTATATTGAACAACCTAAAGGTTTACAACTGACAGATGAAGAAGACTATGTGTGCAAACTAAAGAAAGCACTATATTGTCTAAAATAGGCACTTAGAGCATGGTATTCAAGGTTGGATAAATATTTGTAACAATAAGGATTTATCAAATAATGTGTAAACAATAACTTGTATGTTAAGTTTTAAAATGGGCATATGTTAATCATAGTTGTCTATGTTGATGACATCATTTTTGGTGACAACAGTAATAACATGTGTAAATAATTTGCAATTCAAATGCAAAAGAAGTTTGAAATGTCCATGCTAGGATAACTTTCATTTTATCTTGTTATATAGGTTGCACAATCCAAATAAGGGATATTCATATCCCATACCAAGTATGCAAAGGAGATGCTCAAGAAATTTGGTATGGAGGATAGTAGACCAGTTAGCACTCCCATGATAACTAGATGCAATTTGAACAAAGAAGATGATTCCCCTTATGTGAATAATACTATGTATATATCAATGATAGGTAGCTTACTATACCTAATTGCATCAACACTAGACATCATGCAAGCTATATGTATGGTTACAAGATTTCAAGTAGTTCCCAAGGAATCACATGTCAATGTTGTGAAAAGAATCTTTAGATACATTAAGAGCATAATTGACTATGGTCTATGGTACATTACAAGTGAATATCTCACTTTAATTGAATATGTAGATGTTGATTGGGTAGGAAGTGTGGGTGACAGGAGAAGCACTAGTGGTAGTGAATTTTTCCTTGGAAATAGACTTATGTCATGGCTGAGCAAAAAGCAAGAGTCAGTTACACTTTATATGGTAGAAGCAGAGTATGTAGTAGTAGTAGCAAGTTGCACCCAAGTCTTGTGGATGAAGAAAACTCTTAGAGACATAAGGGTAGAATACTAAGAACCTATTTCTATCTCTTATGATAACTCAAGTGCCATAAACATATCTAAGAATTTAGTGATGCATTCTAGAACCAAGCATATATCCATCAAATATCATTTTTTGAAAGAAAAGGTTTTAGATCAAGAGGTCAAAATTGAGTATGTGCCAACAAAGGACTAAATTGTAGATATATAACCAAATCATCTTCCCAAGGAGAAATTTGAGTATCTAAGAGAGAGGTTGGGAGTAGTGGCTCCCATACCGCATCACTATCTTTTAGTGATAAGGCATGAATCTAGGGGGAGTATTGAAGGAACATTATTAACTCTTGGATTAAGAGAAAAGGTAGTCTGGTTAGAAAGCTACAATAAATATCCTATTTTATGACAAAAGAGGTGACAAAGGTGTGTTGGCTCTAGATCATTATGCCTATCTATATAGAGATATGTAGATTATTGATTTTTCTTTTAGACCAGTGATATATAAATGATCATTTGTAGAATATTGGAGCCAAATGAGCTAGTTTTGAATGTGTCTACCTAGAGTTTAGGCAAATTTTCCATTTCCTAAGGGGGAGTTCCTCGCAAAGTGTTCTAGACTATTAGGTCTAAGGATCAAAACAACCAATATGTCAGAAAAAGAGTAGATTATTGACATATAATGGAATAGAATCTTTGTCATTAATGTTAAAGGGGGAGAAAGTAGAATGGAGACATAGAAGTAAAGTCATTCTAATGAGGTTATTGTGATCAATGCCAAAGGGGGAGATTGTTCAACATAGTCATTAATGTATGAAGGATTATCATTCATGTCAAATGTTATTATGTATTACTGGCAATGATGTTGAGTTTAACAAATTTGATTGTGGATCCCTATAGAGTGGTGTGTGTACTTTGAATGACTATCATTTTCAAGTATCTCTTTGTGGTCTAAGTTCTAAGTCATAAGGATATGTAGAGAAATTGTTACAGATGCATAAGGTTATGTGTGAAATTTTTCCATACTTAGTCAATTTTTCACCTTTGTATTTATCCAGGGAATTCTTTTAGACAAAGTGACTCAAGTAATTCCCTCAAGAAAATGGTTTAGACTTTTTCAAATAATATTTTTGTAACAAAGTTTTTAAAGGAAATGAATGCAAGTTGGAATTATTTTAGAGAAAGTGGTTTCATGATTTATTTTGGGAAAATTGGCTAAGTCTTTGTTTAAAAAAGGTTGAAGGGTAAGTGGACCATTCAAAATTTCTGAAGGGATCCTTGAAAAAATACTGAAGGGTACTTTGAAAAAAGTCTGAAAGGCAAGTAGACTGTTAAAAAGTTCTGAAGGGATCATTGCAAAAATGTTGAATGGTAAGTAGACCGTTCAAATCTTCCAAAGGGATATTTTAAAAAATCCAAAGTGTAATTTGAAAAAAGTCTAAACGGCAAGTGGATCATTCAATAGTTATGAAGGGATCATTATAAAAATGTTGAAGGGTAAGTGGACAGTTCAAAGGTTCTGAAGGGATCTTTTCAAAAAGCTGAAGGGTACCTTGAAAAAGTTCTGAAGTGTATGTGATCCAAATAATGTTTCTAAAAGGAAATTTTGATAAGCCCCAAAAGGTACATTTAAAAATTCCAAAATAAAAAGACACTTGGTATTTAGTTAGGGAAATTATCTCGAATCCCCTTAGATGAAAAGGACCTAAACAAAAATCCTTAGGATACTTTGTTAAGGCTCCAAAGTGCATGTGACCCAAATAAAAGTTTAGAATAGGTCACTTAGAGAATATTCAAAGGACACTTTCATATGAAGGGCATTGATGAAATATTTTGGATAATTTGTCTAAGTCAAGTGGACATTTACAAAATCCTAAAGGGTATATTACACAAGTTCTAAAGCACACTTTCAGGAGAAGAGCATAGATGAATTCTTTTGGAGAATTTGTCTAGGGTAAGTGGTCAATTACAAAATTCTTGAAGGATACTTTCAGATGGAATGGTCTCTTCTAAAGTCTTTAAAGGATATTTTAGAATAAAAATAAGTCACTTACAATGTTGTTGAAGGATAAGTGTGGAGTCTTGTAGGGTATTTTCAAAATGTTGAAGGGTTAAGGTGTGTTAAAGATGGAACAAGTCTAAAGATATCAAAGGAGTAAAAGCAATACATGAATGTCAAAGAAAATAAGATGAAGTCAACATGCTAAAGCTTAACAACCAATCTAATATAAATATCATGCATCTTCAAGAGATCAAATGACACATAGAGCTCAGATGAAAATACTGATGGACATGTTTCAATGTTAGAATGAAAAATAAATGAAGAACCATTGAAGTGAGTTTGTTACAAGAATTTGGTGAGATGGTTGAAGGATATAAACAACAACGGTTGAACTAAAATGATTATTTTAATTTTGAAAGTGTTGAAATTAATGCGACAAGGGAAAATTTTGAAGAGGCTCAAAGAATGGAAGTTAAATAATCATTTACTTAGAATGAGAAGAGACAAGCAACAAATGAAAAAAATATAAAGTAAAGAGACTCATCTAAGTTTTGATTGATACAATATTCCAAAGTGATGAATATTAGGGAATAAAAACTATCATCTTTTCATTTTCGGAATGAAAGGAGTCAAGAAGAGTCAAGCTGTAGATATAGAAATATGAGACTCATCTAAGCATAGAGGAATAATGGTCAAATTGGAAGAATACCAGTGTCAAAAGATAAATTTAGACATAGAGAAAGGGTGTAAGAGGAGTGAAGATCACATAAGAGAGTGTTAAATGAGAAATGAGAAGTTGTAGATTAGACATGCAATAAATAATAGAGACTTGGATTCTTTTATGAAATTGATTTGTGAATTTGAAGTGTAAATGTCTGATTAGTTAGTGCAATCAAATTAAGTTGGGTTGGTGCTCAATATAGGGAGTGGGTGCTTCCTTAGAGTTGGTGCTCTTAAAATATGGGATTGGTGTCTCATTGGGATGGGTGTCATTAAATGTAATTAGTGAGGTTCAATTAGTGAGATAAACTTTGTGAGGCTAGAATAGAATAGTAGCTTCTAGTAGCATTCTCACCATGGTTTTTCCCTTTGGTTTTCCACGTATAAATTTGGTTTTTTATGTTGTGTTTTTGTGCATGTGATTTCTTTCATTTATTTGTTTAAGATTGGATTTGTTTAAAATTCATCTTAAATTTTGTAAGTAACTAATTTTTGAGATCTATTGATTCACCCCCCTCTCAGTAGATAGGTGTGTTCAATAGGGGTTAAAGGGATAATCCATTGAAAAAATTATTTTATGGAAGTGTAATTAGTCTAGAATTTCTTAAGGCCAAAAGTATATAGCTTGAATTTTGTTGGGAGAATTATATTGAATAAGAAGCCCACAATAATTTCTTTAATAAAATGAGGCTTTCAAACGAATAAGCCTAAAGGGGAGTAGGATTAAAAATTTCCCAAAACAATTATGTCTAAAATATAAGTTTCTATAAATGTTGAAAGAATTAACTCAAAGACTATAAACTCAAAGAATTCATCTTTAATACATAAGTTAGTCTCGTAAACATATTAAATACCATGTCAATATCATCTCTGCCAGAATGAAAGAAATGTTCTAGATTCCCTAAACCTTGTTAAACATATGAAAAGAATTCTCTATTAAAATCATATTTTGAAAGAAAAAGTGGGTCCCCATTTTTCCATAAAAGGCGGGGGGGGGGGGAGGGGGGGGCGGGGGTGGTGTTTGGGTACAACAAATTATTTTTAAGAAGGATTGCACATATGGGATGAAAGCTTGAATTATTAAGACATAGTCATACTTGAATTTAAAAATCATCCTTGTTTTACACAAAGGTTCCAAACATAGGTGATCATTTTAGAATCAAACATTTGAAAAATTACCTAAACATAGCTATCATGGTTCCCAACCTTTTCTAGAAATCCAAAATGATCTAAAAAAGACAAAAATAAGAGCTTATTGAAAAATAAAAAGTTTTCCAAGAAAAGGTGATTTTGGTAATCTCCACCAGGGCTATGTATGCCTACCTAGTAATGGAGTAAGTCCATGAGTGAAGCCAAAGGCATCTCTATTGGGTTTATGGATGCTTGGTTGGTAGCAGAGTAATTCCCAACCCTTCCCTGAGCTAAAGCATAGTTATTGATGGATATCCAAACATGTTGTAAGTTAGTGTTAATGGTTAAAGTCATGAAATACAAAATTTATTCCCAAAATTACATGTTAAATAGTAAGTGGAATCAAATTACACACACAACACTGCTAGGTTTTGATGTTTGATCCTAATTCTATAGGTACAAGACCTATTTTAACCATGAACTAATCTTGAAAATGGCACCAATCAATGGAATAAGTAATCTATTTATTTGTTTGAACTAGAGTCTTTGAATTCTAACATAGTGTTATGTTTCCCTAAGAAGTCACCATTTTTTGTGGTCAACATACCCCCATTTCTAAATAATAGGGACATTTTTGATAAATTGTGCATATTTATACCTTAAAATTGAAAATTCACTTGATCAGAGTGTCATTAACATGTTTTCAAATTATTTATATTTGAAGATCATCCACAGCTTGAATTGGTTAGATTATTTAGTAATAGATATGATTTGACTTTATCTATGTTTTCTAACTTTTTCTCTTCATGTTTCAAGTTATAGGTTTGATGAAACACTTATTGAATATATTGTGCTTGGATTTTATGGTTCAATCCTAAATTGACATTTTAATATCCTTTAGTCTATGGAAAGTCAAGATTTATTTCATTTTGATCATCCTAAAACTATAGATCAAGAAACCTTAACTTAGACCCCTTGATTCAAATTCAAGAATGGTAGGAATAGATTAAATAGGAACACTTTAAAAAATACATAGACTTAGTTAAAATTCTATACTAAGGCTTAGTCATGTTTTTCAACATGACCAATCCTTAATCTAAAATTTATATGCTTGGTCCCCTTTATGTATCGAGCCCCATTTGTTCCCTTTTATATTAGCATAGTCTAAATTTGTTATAATCATGGTCCTTTTGTTATAAATGTAGGCTAAAGTCTTAATCCCAAAGTCATGTTCATGTTTATTAACATAAACAAAACCTTAGCCCTAAGACTTTATCCTAAGTTCCATATACCTTTAAGTCCTAACTTAAACATTGTGCTTATTTGTAGGATCAACACCTCATGTTTACTCAAGAAAATTCAATCAGATGGTGTGAGATAAAGTTAAAAAGTCAAGATCCTTAATCGATGGGACAAATCACATTCAACTTCTCATATCATGATTGATGATCCATGTTCACTCAAATGGCCCATATCCAATGATGTGATATCAATATTAAGACCAAAGGGACCCCTTTTACTATAACATAGATTTAACCTATGTTTTTACCCTAAGGTTTTAATTGTATTTATCAATAAAAGAAAACCATCAGCTATAGTTTTATATTATGACTTTATTATTTAAAGGATCCTTTTGTTATGTTAAAAGATTATGATATGACTTTATTATTCACAAGGTAATTCTATCATTTTTTTAACTTATCTTAATAATTTTAACTAGATATTTATTCATATTTGTTAATATGAATAAAGACATTAGTCTAAGACTTTGGTCTAAAACATATATATCCTTGTGCTTACTTATTATTTTTATAATTATAGGAACCAATCACATTCAACTACTTAGATCATGATATATAACTCACATTCACTCAGATGGGATTAATCTAATAAATCAAGATCCATGTTGAAATTTCAAGACATGGACCTTAGTTAAACATTGATCACCTTACGAGGGATCAATGGTATGCATTCAAGCATACATACCTAAATCAACAAAGTGTATCAAGTCAAGACTTTTCAATGAATCTCTAAGTTAGTGTGAGACTAACACATGGTGAAAGTGCATGTACTAATAAAAATAAAAAGGCATATAGCTCAAAAGGCCTGTGGGACTACCAAGTGGCACAACCTCGGGGCCTAATACACATTAGATCTTGAGCACCTTTTAGAGATCAACAACCTATGTTGATTTACACCCACTAAATCCAATGGTACAAAATCAACAAAGAATTTTCAATAGAGCTTAGAAGGCCCATAGGATTTCCAAGTGGCATAACCTTGGGGCCATTGACAAACATCAACCAATGGTGTTCAAATCTCAAGATCAAGATCAATGAACAACATTGATCTGGGCAAACATAATCTGACGGTGCCAAGTAAAAGAATTTTTTTTAAGGGTAATAGTCATGTTTTTAAAACATTAATGAGTAATTTTCCATGAAAGTTACATATAGATTCCATAAGGATGCCACATTAATATAAATGACAAATCTAAAGATCTTATGGTCTCAAAAGGGAGAATGTATAAATACATAATCTAAATGAAAATCTAAGGCATGAATCTCCCTTAAGTGAAAATAGCTATCATCATTAAAGATTAAAAAAAACCCTAACATCTAAAAAATCCCTAATTTAATCATGAATTGATCATAATTGAGTCTAAGGAAATCATCATTTGAGTAAGTACAAATTGATCTAGGATAGAACTGTAGACCACTAGTGAGAAATTTATCAAAGTCACAGTCATATAAACCTAAAAATAATACATAGAAGATATAAATCTCTATCTAACCATATATTTAGAGGGGAGAATCTTTAAGCACATGGAATTTGATGTGGTGGCTCTAAACCAAGGGGAAAATAACTGGTCCAAGATTTTCTAGGCCATTGAAGAGCTACCAACCATCACAAGGGAATATGAGAAGAACACATTAGTCAAGAGGAGGTACTATGACTTGATTTTCGTTCAAATGACAAGCCTTCATTTTACTGTATAAAAACTAGAGGTACTAAATTACATTGATGTTATTTCGCATATCTTCAAAGATTGTAAAATTGATCAATGTATGTTAGGTCATGAACATAGCTTTAAGAAGGTTACATATATTTTTCCTATAGAATTTAAAAATTACTATAAGCTACCAAAACCCCAGGTGGATGTGTCCACAATAAATTAATGGGAAAAAAATACCTAAAGACCATCCTTACCCCATGGTTGTATTCAAATAACATGTGTTTTATGACCTCAATGGGAACATCCCAATTGGCTAATTTAGGGCCAGGATTAGGATGATAATGACATTAACGAGAAGATTATGTGGGAATCCCTCCACCACCTATGTTTATAAACTTTGGGTCCCTTTTTTTTACTTCATGTTCAAAAAATAACTCCCTCCCCATTTATATGAGATGATCAACACTTGCTTGAAGAGAGAGTTCTCTAAAATCAAGAAGAATACCAGTAACCATTTATAGATAATGTCATACCTTTTGGATACCCTACTAGCCACCACCAAAATTCCTAGCATTAAATAATGGTCACCTGAGGGAAGACAAATCATCTTTCAATATTACTTAATATTGCATATATTCAAATATAGGGACCATATTCAATTCATCTATTATTGTGTTTACCCAACCTTAGTTGAATCCATCACAATAATTTCAATGATGAGAGCTATCCCTCTGACCAAAAAATATGTTGAATCCATTGGAGACATTTGGTTATATCTATATTTCACTATAATCAAAATTGAGGGGACTTTGAGTCAACCCCTTAGTCTTCTAGTCCACATGCACATCAAGTTGGAAAAATAAGAAGTGGAATATCAATTGTTCCATGGCATAGATGGTGTGTGTAGAAGTAAGAGGAAAGGGATGCTCCATACCTTCCCCTTAACTATTGGTAGGACTTTGTTTCAACAATGGGACAATATAGAGACTGTCTCTAGGCATAAGACCTCCTTCAATTTTCAAATTGATGAATTGAGATAGTGGGACCCCTTGTAAAGGGTTTTGAAGAAATTGAAGGAAATAGGGATCAACATGACCTATGAAAATTGACTTGGACCATATGACATAATTTATACCAAATATTCTTCATTCATAAAAGTGTTGGTAAGATTGAAGAATCACAACATTAATGCAAAGGCTAGGTTATTGAAGGAGTAGAAGCTAAGTGATGATATAGGGTAGATGGGACCAAATAAACTAGGAGGTTCATCTTCTAGACCTTCCCCAACATAGCCAAAAATAGAAACACAAAGTCTTGAGTTATATATTGAGTAAAGGACAAAATAAAATATACCTAGAGAGGTAGAATCATCTTCAGCATAGCCTAAAGAATTAGAGTCACCAATTGAATAGATTGACATAATAGCATTGGATCCTAAGGATACAGTGGAAGATGCCCTAAAGGTAGTAGCTAGTGCCTATAAATATGATGATGAATAATTATAGATGGAAGAAACTTAGTCCCAATCTAAGGAGGTAGATAAGGAAAAGGGGAAGGAATTGGCTTTGGACTTAGTTCAAGTAAATATACCTAAAAGGAAAGCTAAGTTAGCCCTGGTCCAAACAGGAGGCAAGAAGTTAAATTTGGCCTTCACTCATCTTTTAAGTGAATTCAATATCTTTAATGATGATTACTCAATCCATGGTCCAACCATTCTTGAATGGTTTTCATATGGAAAGTTGTAAAAGATTCCAACCATGCACCACCCTTGGGCTGTTAAAAAATCTATTAATATCCATGTGTATGATGAGATCAAACCTTAGATTGTGGTTCTACAAAAGTAAAAAGAGAACAATATGAATACCCCATGAGAGCCACGTGGAACACAAATATAAACTCTATAGCCTCTAAAAATGAATCAATCATCAGTGGGAGTTTAGTTTAATCTAGAAACTATCAATCTAGAAAGAGTGATTGAAAATAAGGCCATAGTTAGAGGTGAAGAATTCACCCTCCAAAAGATACATCCATTCATAGGTCTGACCCCTATTGAAGGCTGAAATCTATGAGAAGATAGAATATTCAAATAAAATATCCTTTATGTAACCTAGGCCCAATCCCAATAGTTACAAACCATGATCAAGGGCGTCTTACATAAAAAATTTAATCTAAGGGAACTTGTTATCTTATCAATCCATGAATAAAAATTGAAGAATTTTGAGGACACCATGACTGATCTATTCAATTATTTGAAGTCATTTAGAACTAGACAAGAAGTAATGGAGAAAAAAATCACTAAGGCTAGAAGCCAAGTTGGCCAATGGTAGGATTTAAGCTATCAAGTGAAAGACTTTATCAAGGCCTTGACCACGAACCTAGTCCCTAAATTTAAGACTATCAGCTTAACACATTTGAATATGGCTATGGACATATTGGTAGACAAGATTCAATCCCTAAGTAACTAGTCCAAATGAATGGAGGACCTGGTGAAGGAATTAAAATAATAAAAAGGTTTAATGTTACATATCTTGGACAGTTTGATTAAGTAACCCACATCCATCAACTCATTGAATCTTATAACTAATTAAGAGTTCAATCATAAGACCTTTTAGTTTATGCAGGAGGTGAGATGCTAGGGATAAGGCCAAATAATAGATGACAATAAGAGAATCATGGGCCTACTTCTATCATCTGAAGAGAAAATGAGAGGTTTTAGGGGCATGAATCAATCAATAGAGAAACTTGAGAAGGACCTCAAGGACCTAGAAGATCATGGAGAGTATCTCTTCTTGAAGCATGTTTTTGACCTCCCATTCATCAATAAGTACAAAATAAGAACCTTAAGTTAGTAGGAATATTCTTTTTTTAGAACATTGTAATATTTTGAAAATAGAATATTTTTTTTAAAGGCATGTGCAACTTGTAATAACATTGCCTATAGGCCAGTCTACTCAGAAAAGTTTAGTGTATTATAGAACTTTTGTAAAAAGGATAGTTGTCCTTATACTTGTACACTTTTAATTAGATATGACTAACCAACATAATTCTTGCATTCTATAAAAGGATTATTGTAATGTGTAAAGGTGGGGAGTTTTTGAGCCGAAAACTTGTTTAAACTTTTGAGAAATTAATGCAGGTGAGAAATTCTACAAAGATTGTCCATATTCATTTTTGTCATTTGCTATTATGGTTTCTCTATCACTTACTTATTCTCATTTCCATATTTGAATGGTTCTTATTAAATTTGGGTGTGCATATTTTAATTGTAGAGTTGTTAACTTGTGTCAATGCTAGGTTGATTGAAAGTTCTCAAGTTCATTTTGTTTCTTTTACTCTTGTTGCATTTGGGTTAATGTTCTTTGTTTGCAAGGTAAATATTTAAAGTGAAATTAGTTATTATTTGAAATTTTATCATTCCTTAGATGTTTTCTTAATGTGTAGTAAGATTTGAGCTCATTTTATTTCATATTATACATTAGTTAAGTGTATGGTTGGAAAACATTTGAACTCTATCATGATGTTTGGGATAAAGACCAACATCTTTTTTCTAACTTACTCTTCCTTTTGCTCTTTTTTTAACAAGATCAATCTAGCCTAATTACCATTTTAAATATTCATTGTATATTAGTCTTTATATTATAATTTGATCATAAATCACTGATATAAGCTAATATTACTTCATTTTTTGGAAAGATACAGGCCAAGGTGGCTCTCAACCACCAAAATTTATAAATATTTTGAAGAAGTCCACTTATTTTGTCTCTATTCCATCAATAGATAATAAGATTATCACAAAATATAACTCATGCACTAAATTGTTTGAATTCTAAAATGAGAAGTATTTTTTAAACACTCTGAACACATGTGATACATATTAAGGCATCAATAGGAGGTTGGCCATGGATTCAATGAAACGAGAACAACATGTGAGACAATAGAAAAGGTAGATAAATAGATAACCAGTAGGGATAATTATACAAAAATAAATTAATATAAATCAACCATGATGACATCCGAAACACAACTAGAAGCAAAGTCTAACAACTAATAGAGGGGATTTGGCTAAAATATATGTAAATGGGATAAAACTAGCATGAGACTATATGTGGGGTCCCATTGAGAATTTTGAATGTATTTCCAAGAATATTAATGAAGCCACTAATTTTCGGTGTTGGAGTACATAGGGTACTTAAACAAATAACTAGAAAGCTAGAGGGTTCAAAGATTTTATGGGATATCAGAGATCTATAGAGGCTATCTAGTTTATCTGCTTACACCAAGCTAAAGATAGAATTGTAAACCAATTTATGGATATCATGATTAATTTCACAAAGGATTTATGTATATCTAGTGGGTATAACTATATTAAATCAAGTAGATAATACTAAAAAACCATTTACATACAAATTGTATAAATAACAATGTTGAATAAAGAGAGCTAACAAGTAATGTGTAAACTTAGAAGAAAAGGCACTTTCAAGCCAATTGAAAGAAGCTTTAAGAATTAAATGTGTTATAAATAAAGGGTGAAAGATCATGCCTAATCTAATTTTGAGATAACTCTTTAATTTTAATACTATTGTTCCCTAATAATGCAATTTTCTAGTTTAGCAAGAGGAGAGATTGTTTATGCAAGTTGTATAGATTGTTTTGAGCACGTAAGATTATACTATGTAATGAGAAAAGTTTCCACAAAAATAATGATATATAATGTAAGATATTTCAAGTAATTACATATATATTTAACCACATACAAATGCATAAAATTTTATAAACTATCTTAGATAATGCCCTAAACAAGCTAAATCTCTAAAACAATCAAAACATAATATGTATATTATTGAAAACAAATAAGAATTTAAATTTGCATATAAAATTGACCTCATATCAAACTTAGAAGAAGTGTTCATAATTTATACCAACCTATTAGCTAAGAAAGGAATGAATGGAGGCAGAGGAGCAAACTATGTTTAGGGTGAGTCCAAACTAGGAGCTAAAAGCTATGGAAGAGGTAAAGGAGAATCTACCAACTAAGAAAGAACAAATATAAGGAGAAAAATAATATGTGAAATGGATTATTTAGGGAGCTAAG
>JARHVA010002651.1:170000-385000 GCA_037957365.1 Torreya grandis
CATCCATACATATAATTTTATAGTGAATTGTTTAATAGTTATCATTAGCATCTATAAGTTACTATTATATTTTCCTTTAAATCAAGTTTAGTGGGATATGGGAATAATACTTCCTCCATAGTCAGTGTTATAAAATATCAAGCTGACACTATCCAACAAACAAATAAGTATCTCAAAGAGCCTACAATTAGTCAAAAATCTTTTAGTACATATTCATGATATTATTTTTGAATACCTAGTTAGTAATAGTAGTTATAAATGTTCATTTTTTCTTTTTTTTTTGCTATTCTCTTTTGTATTGTAGACTATATTAGCAAGCATTAATATAGTTTTGTGTTGTGCATTTCAACTAGATCAACTAGTGTCAACTTAGTTAATTATATATGAATAGACTAGGTTAACTATTATAAAATTATTATTATATATTTTTTCTTATTTACCTCTATTTTCTAAACTATATCATTTAATTTTTTGTTAAAAAAATTATAGATCCAACTAAGTTAACCATAATCGACCTAGTATTATAATATTTTGACCTTCTTACCTAACTAGATCAACACTGGTCAACCTAGGATACTTATAAATTACTATATTTAAATCTTATATTCAACTACATAAATCATGGTTTACCTAGTAGTTATTTTGACTATTGTCCTTACCTTATTAAGTAACTATCTCTACCTTGGTTGGCCTAGTATAGTTTCATACCATTGTTCTTACCTTCTTGTGTAACTAGATTGACCCAAGTTGACCTAGTAAATTTAAAAATTATTATTTATTCCTTAATGTCTAACTAATCTGGACCTATTATACCTATTGCATTTTAATTTTCTTGTGTTTTAAACTATATCAACCCTAGTTGACCTAGTTTGATAGGTGATCGGTAGTGTTCATTTGTTATTTATTTTCCTATACTTATTAGCATCATGAGATCACTTATTAGAATATTTATTTGAATAATTAACACATTTATATTTTACATGGGTTTTTTTGTATTAACCACTTTATCAACCTAAGAGGAAAATCTCTCATGGTGAAAATATTCCCAACCACCATCTAGATCAATGGAATGCAACATGGTACACATTATTAGAAATGATTATCTAGATTATTATAAAATATTCAAAAACATTGATGATAATATAAGTTATACCCCAAAAAATAATGCAACATTGTCCAAATTTCTTTACTTTACCAATGAAATAATTAATACTAACATTGGGAACTGATGCAGAGCATCACATGGTAATAAAGAATGTCAATGTGTTTGAGAGTCATGATACCCATTTTTGGTTTGATATGAGTTTGATAGATTTTATAGGGTCCCTTATGTTGTGTTAGATTCATTAATAATCTTGGTTTTGTGTGTTTGTATCCCATTTAGGGTTTAACACCAAAAAGGAGAATTAGAAACTTTTAATATCTCACTAAGCTTTGTGTGGTATTTTGGGTTGTGTGTGAAATGAAAATGTCCATGAATGTTTTTTAAGGGTCATAATAGGACCTAAGAGTGGTGTTAAAGGTTTTTAAATGTGTATATCATGGAAAATATAAATATAATCCAATAAAGGCAAATATAGATTCCACCCTACATGGAGTTGGCCTTGTAAGGAAGTTGTTTTGCATGTTTTGGCATAATAAAATAAAATAATGAATGTAAGTGAGAAAGAGAGAGAGAGAGTGGTATAAGGTTGGTAAGATTGGATCATTTTAAAAATAAAAATATGGAGTGTGTATAACCTTAATAAAGACATGAAAAATATAAATAATATGATAAATAAATTTAATCTATTATAGGTGTGTTTATGATATATTTTTTGATCAATGAATGAATAGATAGGAACTTGTGTTTTATCTTAACGAAGTCTCCAAGGATTCATTACATGCATGAAAGATCCTAACATCATTATCTATTGAGATAGTGTGTGTTTATAATCCATTCTGACTCTATAATTTGTTAGGCATAGTAAAATTGAATAAGAAGTAATTTTCCTCATGTAAAATCAAGAATGCCAAATAAGTCTTATATTTTTTTATGTTTTTTTGAGTGGTTATTGAATTTTAATAATAATAATAGTAGTAGATAGTTTTTTCTTGATGATAATAATCCATTTGGATGCCAATTAGATGTATAATAATTGGTGAATTGGTTTGGTTGTGACCAAACCCACCCAAGTTGTAATATCATAGGGAGTTATAGGCCAAATTTGGCCATTTAAATGTTCTTTCAAAGCATTCAAGTGATAGCCACTTATATTAATTTAATAGTGCATGAGGATTGGGCCCCTAGTTTCTTCCCTATAACTAGTTATCATCCTTTAAAAAACTAATATCAAGATAAAAAAAAGATAATAATCCCTTTAGAGGCTCAATAATCCATTTATAAAGGAAAGATTCAAAGTAAACCTTCACACACAGTCTTGTTAAGAACTAAGAATTCTATAAGTTAGCCTTGTAGAACCTTTTGGTTCATGGTCAAATAACTCTTAGAGTAGGTAAAGTGAGTTAGGTAAATCCTTATTCAATTTTTATAAGTTATTGAAGTTGTTTAAAACTCATTTTAGCCCATTTTATAAGCTCTCAAGTTTTCATAAGCTTGTCAAAACCTAAGCTAGGTTTTAAAACTTACAACTTGAATAGAGAGTGTTTTCACTAGCCAAAATTAGTGAAACTTGGTAATATAATGTATTTTATGTGTTATTTATGATTTTTATTGTTTTATGTTGGTACCTAACTTTAAAATATGATAACTAGGACTGGATCATTGAATTAGGCCTAAGGAGACCTAATTTCTAGGAAGGTGTGTTGAGTTAGTAGGTATTTGTTATTAATTAGATTTTGCACATGTTTGGTTGTAGTATAGTATGAGGTTTAGTACATGGGAAATCTAATGACACAATGGGATCACATCCCAACTATGGGACCTTGGAAAATTGAGGTGAACCTCTGAAGAAGGCTAACTTACTTTCACAAAGCTTAGTGTAACTAATATATGACTAGTTCACTTCAAACTACAACTTTCTTAGTGATATTTATCCTAATTAGGGATTTAACTTATGAGGAAAATAGTTTTAAAGGAGTTTAAAACTAGAAAATGGTGATGTACCAAAAGGTTCTTATGAAAATTAATGCTTGATTTGATTGAACATAGTTGAATAATAATATATTGAAATCTCTTTAAGCATAATCTTACATGATTATGAAATCAAAGGTAATATTGGTTATTTATTAGTCAAGGAACAAAGTTCTCAATTTTTTATCAACAAAAATTCAAAAGGGCAAAATAAATACCATAGATGATCTTATATGAGTGAAAAATAGGCTTATATCATTCACAAATGTAATAAAATCCATGCATATAGAAAGATAACACAAGATAAGAAAGGAAAAACTATAGTGTATTAATATTTTGTGCATTATAGGAAGTAGATAAATTCCTCAAAGGCATATAAATTTTTCCATTAGCAAAAATATGTATGGGCTATGTAGGAAACCTGTATTTATATAAAAAATAACTCCCTTAAAATAGAAGTCAAAAAACCCTTACATTCAATTATAGAGAAATAAATTAGGGAATCTCCATATAAATGTCATCATTCCCATCTTGAAAAGGCATATTTGGTGGAGTATAAGGAGGAAAAGAACATTGCAATGGCTGGGTACTTTACCAAGTGTTGAAAATGATGTTGGAGTCCTCTAGTTTAAACATCTCTCCTATAGTTCAGTTGAATAAATATCTTCACAAGAAATGGGACACCAAAATGAACTCTATCACTTGGTAAAAAATTGAATGCTTTTTAATATTTGGATATTTTAAAACTAAACTTGCAAAACCTAACTTGAAATTTGTAGTTGAGACTTAAAGCTTCTAATTAATTCAACTTGACAAAAAGGGATGTGCAAATTACAATGTGATATTTTACAACTAAATACATTCAATTTGTCAAAAAATAAAAGTGTGAAATACAAGTTGTATTATTTCAATTAAAGATTGACAAAATATAATTGAAAATTATAAGTATCTCTTTTTCAACTTAAAGTTAAAAGCTATCAAAATGATAGTTGCAATTTTCAACTTAAAACATTACAATGTATCTTATAAAATTGGAAGTTTATAATTTTTTTTAAAAATAATTAAATATTCAATCTAAAACAATGACTTTTGAGGATTCCTTATCCTATTTTTCTTATATCTTCTTGATATAAGCATTGAATCCACCAAATATATCTTGTAGGTGATCTTCATTAGGACCAACTATGTAAAGATTACTAATGTCACATTCTATAATTACCTCTAATAACTCTATAGAAGAAGCTCTATAGATTTGGATTTCCTTGCCCATCTAATCAAGTGTATTGTGATACTTGATGAAGCGATGGATGGAACCCAAATTTAAAGTTTTATCATGTGTTGACTCATTTTTATTATCTCTTTTAATTTATCCTAGACATCTTGAGTAAGAAGAGGCTTATCTTGGTAATCTGATGTATCACATGACAATTTGTAAATTGAATCTTTAGTGTCACATATTGCATATGTGGCCTTGTCACATGTTCTCTTTTCCTTAATAAGTATTTTTACTAAGTATTATGATTATTAATTTAGATACCCTCTCCATCTCATCATGTTTCAAAGGGTTTTTGATTATCTTTTCAGTTATGAGGGTTTCACTATTTATCTATTTAATGCCCTATTATTTAGGAAAGTAGAGGTTCAACATTTCAACCTCTTCTTCATATATACTTATCTATACCTTTGGAGATGCAAGTTCATCCTTAAATGTCTTGTATTACTCCATGTTTAAACCTATTACTCTTTCTATTTTGTGATTAGTTCATTAGCCTAGTCTTTTGTAGCTCTTTCCACGTAACCAATATTTATCATTGCATCAAATGTTTGTTTATCAAGGACCTGAGAGAGATATTAAGTTGGTTGAGATAATTCAAGTTAATTTTTTAGGTCTATAACTTCCCTTAAAGTAGCCATCAACTATTCAACCTTATTCTTCAGCTCATTCTTAGTGACCTTGTCACTATCCATTTTCTCAAAGTGAGAACATATGATTGTCTAAACATCATATTTTAGTCCCTCTTTTTGGATGACCAAGGTGTACTTTGGATATTTTATAATCCCCCACCACTAAATACTATTTTTGTTTATCAGGTGGGGGAACTACTATCTCCACATATATTTACCCTATTGCATCATATGAAATTCTAGAGATGGTCTTTAGACCTCTCTTTGGTTGTTTGGATGCTTATAATAGATAAAAATATATGATATTGGGATATATCATCTATTTTCTTCTCTTTGACACTAAATATGCCAACAAATTTAGACTAGCTACTAGTGAAAAATATGTTATTCTAATTTCCACTATTACCTTTGAGTCTACAACTGAAGTTGTTATACTAGAAATTATCATAACAAGTCTCATATATATCACTAATATTGTCATTGAGTCTTTAGTTGATGATTTGTCTATCTCTTCCCCATTGATGGGTTGAGTATCCATCATTTTATCACTAGGAATCTTTATTTTCATGTCCTTTATGGGAGTTTGAATCAAGGTGAGGGTGTAATAAGGAAAATATACTTGGATGGGAGGAGTTGATGTGCTTACAAGGGGTGTGGAATCTAGAAGTGACATAGGTAGAGAGGTAGGCATGTGTGGTTAGAATAAGGGAACTTATAGAAGGGTGGTGTCCAATAAATCAAAATAATCTATTAATTTAGTGGGAATGGATAAAGTGGATATAATGGGTAGTGTGATGTAAGATGAAGATAAATTTGTATCCATCTCAATAGATTTGATGGATATTAGGATTATAGTTAAAATTATTGAGTTTGTAACCATGTACTATTGGATGGTGTTGGTGATTAACAGGGTGGTAGTGGATATAGGGGATGAGGTGGAAGTGATTGCAAAAGAGGGAGGTAAACATGGAGTTAGAATAACTAATTTTATTGATTGGCTTACTACCAAAGGAATCACTCACACTAGTTAGTCAGATGAAGGAGCAATTACTTGCACTGGTGGCATAGTATAAATAAGAGGGGTAATTTTTTGCACTGGTGGCTTGGTAGAAATAGGAAGAGGATTTAAGGTAATTTTACCCCCTATGGAAATTGATGGTGCTTAATCCATTTTTTGGGTTATTATAACTTAGATACTAAAAGAAGCCCTTCTTGACTTCTACTTTTGTTTCCTTTTATGTGAGATAATTATTCCCACTACCTAATCCAATTGAGTGCCACTATAGGAAACCTATGCTACTAATTCCACTACGCCCTTATATTTTACTTATTTTAACATTTATATGATATTTAGGGTCTATTTGGTCATTTTAACCCCCTTGCTTCTTAACTAATTCAAAGTTTTTTTATAGTTGGGGTGGTTTTATCTAGTAAGGAGAAGGATTCAAGTGTAGACCATCTGACTTAAAGAAGAGGTTATAGGTATATTTTATTATCATAATACACCCTACTTACTAGCTATTCCTTATTTTACAAATATTCATGAATCAGTGCCATATCATAAGTCTTAATTTGTTCCAAGGTCATTCTAGAATAGTCTATCAACCTAACCTCTTCTTCATCTTGTATATCCTCCCAATAATCTTCATAAAATGGAATGTGGGAATATGAGGCACCTAATAAAATAGTAACACAACCAATCACATCATAAAAGGGCTTAGCATCAAGATATCTTAAGGTCATCTAAGTCATATCTAAATTTGTACATTTGGCCTCAAACAGAGATCGGCAAGTGTATCTTCCTATGTTGATAGGGAAGTGTATGCCTAAATTGTGATTTTTTTAATAATAATTTGAGGTTTCCACTACTTATCTTCCTAGTTCCATCAAGGCACACTTTCACTAACATATCTAGAAAGTGTGTAAGGACACCCAATAAAACTACTAACTTTTATGTATGAATATGTGGGGAACAAGATAAAGTATGATCCAAATATTTTAAATTCTATAGTTATAACATCAAAAAATATTGTTCTTATTAGATCATATTCAAACATGGTTATGATGTAGTAGATGAAGGCATTATTAGTTAATCTTCTAAATTATTATTTACTCCCCTCAATAGTGAGATTAGGATAGTAGTTATAAACTTTGTTGATCTGATCTGGCACTATATTTAATCCTATAAATTCCCTCCCTCTTGTTAAAAGATAGATGAGGTAGGAGGTCATTTATAATTTTCCAGTGGTTTGAACCTACATCAATTATATATGAATACAATCACTTATCAATTGGGCTAATGAATGAATTGCTTATTCTATTAGATTTCCTAGATATAACGTTACATCGAATCATGGTATTTATTTGTATTAAGGATCCCTATAACTCTATGTAAGAATATAATGATATCTCCTGCCTCATCTTTGAAGTCTATTCTAGCTAGGGTCTTAGGCATTCTTATGGATAAATACTTAGGTGTATTCAACCAATATTTATTTATAACCTATAAATAGGTTGAGGTATTATCTTGATATAAATTCCTGGAAAAATTAGGAGTAGTGTCTATGTATCTTTCAAATTATTTGATCAAGAACATAGTATCAATAAAATTTAGATCTAGTCTCAGGACTTTCTCTCCTTTATCATTTACTACTTATCTCTTCTTTGCATCATAGTGATTAGCCATGGTGAGAACAATTTTAGGGATTTACACTAAGAGTGGGAAGTATGTAGCCTAGGGTAAACCACTATCATAAATGTTCTAATTTTAATCATTCTTGAATTCTGCATTGACTCTAGTCCAAAAGTTTGCTAGGTCTATGTGACCTAGGTCTAAGTTAGTTATCTCATTGATGTTGGAATCTAAACTAGAAGGGATAAAAGGTCCCTTTAACTTGAACTTAGTCTCTATTACATACATATGGACTAGGCATATAGGTGACAAAAACCAACTACATATCTAGTTGGAATTTGGGATTGTAATTATAGGTTATTTTTCCATTTTGAACTTGGAACGATTTAATTATGCTTCTACAAGATCTAGTTCTATCTAGAATATGTGTAAAATAGTAGATATAAAGTTTGACCAAATGGTTTGATGAGGTTTTAAATTGTAATTACAGTTGCAAAGTATAACCAAAGGTTTGGTAGGGTTGTGGTTTACAATATTATGTCAGATCTCTAATGGTAACTTAGGGTGAGAAAGCAAAGGTAATCTCCACTTAGATTAAAATAGGGGTTTTATGTGTTTTTACAATTAAAATATCTATGGGTTTTCAATTTGAGAAGGTAAGAGGTATTTATGCCTATATCTAGACAACTTGAGGAAAACCATAAGTATGGCAAGTACCTAGAATAATCTAATCAATTTTTAATAATATTTTAACATGTGAGTGTAAAAACTAAAAAATTATGAATAGATAACTATGATTTTGACAATCCTTGAGAAAAACCCTAAGTATGATCTAGTAATATTGATAAGCTTTGTATAAAGGAATCAATGAAGGAAAAATTTAGGTGACCTAGGAGAATACCAGGGATTTATGCATAGGACTCTAAAAATGGTGGGTCTAGTGTTCATGTTACTCAATGATGAAGGTTTGGTTCATTATATGGTGTGACTTTGCTTCAAGATCTAGTTTTAAATATCACTTTTAGGAGTTTTGGATTTATTTTTCAATGTTTATAATGACATAAGAATAACATACTTATATACCAAAACATGTAATTAATGCCAATCATGTTGATTAATGACATCAAATGGATCAATAGGTGGGAATGTGAGCCATTGGAGTAACTTTACAAGTTTTAAAACTTGTAATATGTTATCCATATTCCATTTCTCACCTACTTTGATGATTGAATATATGGGAAACCTTTACATATTTGTAAACTTGAAATATGCTTCTCATCCTTTGCTTCCTACTTGCCCTAATAGTCAAGAATTATTTACAAAGTAGGGAGTGAAGTTTGGTTTACATTTTACAACTTTTCAAAGTTGTAAAGTGTAGTGGGAATTCTAATCTCTATTTCATCTTAATATAAAATGGAGTTTGGATTACATTTTTTAGCTTTATCAAGTTATAAATTGTAATGCAAGTTTTGATTTCCATTAGGGAATCAGTAAGTAAGAAAGTGGAGGTTTATATGCACTTTACAACTTTTAAAGTTGTAAATTCCATAGAAATATCTAGTTTTTTCTTGGTTCTTAGAAAAGGGTTTTTAAGTCATTCCAAGGATTTTCTCAATAAAATTTATGGGTCTCCTCTAAGCCACAAGGTGTTTTTAGGTTTTTGGCAAAAAAATATCAACATTTTTGGTGACCTTTGTAGGGTGATTGTCTTATAATCAATTATTTCATAGTATCCTTTTAGTCATTTTACATGGAATCATTTTGAAGTTTAACACATCCTAATGGGAGAAGAAATATAACTCAGAAATGCCTAAAACAAGAAACAAAATATGGAAAATAAAATAGGTAAAACAAAATAAAAATAATCTAAGGAAGTAAAACTCCTAATGAGTTAAAGAGTGTGTAAAAGACACTTATTTTAAAAAAACCAACATATATAAATTTTTAGAAAGAATTCCAACCTCATAAGCATGTATATCCCATTGACTAGGATAGGTAGCTCTGATCCATAAATCTTGTATAGTGGGAATGTATTTATCCCTTTGCTTTGGGTTATGATGTATGGAATGATACATATTTCATCAAAAAAATTATTCTTTCCTAGATTTGCCCTTTCAGCATCTCATTTTAGAACTAAATTTATTTCATTATGTAGACACCAAAAACTGGCCACAACTAGCTTCCAACTAGATTTTAGACTGATTCCTACCAACCACTATAAATTAAGCCTATGAATCACTAAATGTCCTAATTTTATTTTACATAAATCATCAAATATCATAATCATATTGAAACATCCATAATTTTGGTATTCTATCATTTACTGAAAAAACTTCTAATGGATTCATCCCTAATCACTTTGTGGCACAAAAGAAATCAATTTGGCCTAAGGACCTATTAAGTGGGGCACTTACACACTTAAATCAAATCTTGTAAATTCTAAAAGACTAATCAAAATTAATTAATAAGCTAAACCAAATTAAATTTGAATTACCCATTTAAAATTAATGAATATTTAAAAAAGGAAATTCAAAATATCCTAGCCTTTTATCATTGCCTTTATGAATTGTCAAGCTCTTTGAAAATATCCTAAAATATATATTTTGAGATTTCATAATTACTTGAAAACTATTAACTCTACTAGAGTTACATTTGGCTCACCTAGGTTAAGTTTGAACCCATTCCAAGCCTTAACTCAACCCTAACTCACCTTGGGTGAGAGCTAAATCCTTAGGTTATAAATATAATTCCATGCCTTTTCATTTATAATATCTTATAATCCAATGTTATAATGCAAATTTAGAGAGAGACATAAGCTATTTTGTTTCAAGTAGTGTCATAATTAAAAAATCTTGAACCAAATCAATATTAAGCCACATCAAAAGGCATATGGTGCTAAGGAGAGAAGGAGCCAAAAAGATTCATTTTCCAAAGACTTCTTGATTAAGAAACCAATAAATCCACTCAAAAAATCATTTGGAGTTCCCAAGGAATTTAAAAGGATTTGTGTCTTTTATGTTTTAGTTGTGCTTTCATCTAGATTTTTCTAATAAACTCTCCCTAAGTTATAGGCTAAGAGTGTAAGTGTTAGTGTGTTTTATTTTAGTTTTTATTACTTAAAATAATACTATACTTACATTATTATATTCCTATGATCACAAATAACATGCTCAGTGGGACTTCAAGCATCCCATACAAGCAAGGATATCAAAATATAGCTCTTAGTTTTTCTAATGAATGCATGATAATCTTCAAAATTTGAGTTTTACCTTTGTTTTCCACGTATTATATTTTTAGTGACACGTAATTTACATAGAGACCAATGTTGATCCTAATAGAACTGATGTCAATCCTTCCTTAATTGACGTCAAACCCTTTGGGTAGAACAAATCATGGTGGAAATGTGTTTAAACAAGTTTTTGTTGAGTTTTCTAGTTTTTTTTGTTTTTAAGAACCTGAATGTTGTTTTATTGACCATTTACTTACAATATCTAGTGTTATTTTTTGGTTTTATGATCATATTACTAACCATAATTTTTTGAAAAACCATATTCTATTTTAGTATATTTTTTCAAGAATAAAATAACTAACATCAATTCCTATTGACCGATGTCAATCTCTCTGTGGACCAATCGATGCTGATTTTAGTGAACTGACATCAATCCTTACATGGATTGCTGTCATTATATGAGATAGAAAAATAGAGAAACCTAAGAACAAAATCCAAAATTTTATTCTCTCATTCATATTTGGGCTTCTAATTAGGCAAAAACCCTCTAATAATTGCATGTCCTAAGGTGAAAAGGCCATGTTTTAATGTGGTTAAATCTTACTCACTTTCTCTTCGGTGTTTAAAATGAACATATTTAATTTTCATGCCTTTGATGTTTTCAAAGTTTTGAAAGTTTTTCAACTAATGCCAAGGAGCCTAAACTTCAGAACACCTTTTCATTTTGGTGATTAAAATGGACTCTCAAATTAGATAAATGTTCTTAAGAGTTTCATTTTCATTGCTTATTTGTTGAAGTTATTTATTTTAATAAAATGATTGATGCATGTATGCTCTCCCCCATCCCCTTTAGGTAACTCAGGTGACCAAAAGTGGTTATTATTTTCCTTGGTTTCTCTAGTCCAAAAACATGAAAAGAATTTCATTAAGGACTTCCTCAAATATGTATAGTTTGGGTGATCCAAACATTCCTTGAAAGTATTTTCACTTGTCTTTTAATTTCATGCATTTTGGATTGTGATCAAGAGTTCATTGCCTCCTCATAGGTTTCTTATAGAAGCATTGACCTATAAATTCATATTTTGGCATTATTTTAACCCCACTCTATGGTGGGTTATATAAATTGATGTCAACTTACTAAGATTCTTATTTAAGTGTTTAAACGAACTTCATTATTAAGAGATTGCCTCGGATCATAGGGACAACTTGGACATCACACTACATTGAGCAAATGATGGATGTAGTGATTGTGAAAAGGATAAGACATTTTCATAACAAGCTAGTTGACATAGATCCAAATTATGTGATCATATCTTATGTTATCCACACTTAGGAACATCTATAAATACACAAATAATGATAGTTTAGAATAACCCCACTTGTTGTGGACATACAATTGATGGAGGGTGAGTAGCCTAAAGTTCCATGTCATAGTATAAACTCTTAGGAGAAGAGGGGGCCTAAAAACCTTAATTTTCATGCATTTTTATTTTTGAATTAACACTTAAAATCCTTTTAAGATAAATTATATTGATGAAATTTAATAGTATTGTGCAACCTTGTTAGTTTTAGGATTTAGGACATTAAACTTATGTGTTTGTGTCATTTTTTCCTTTTATTGCATAGTTTTTTAGTCTAAACTATTGGTTTTTTATACCATGTCAAAATGAGTTGTGTTTATACATAGATACATTTTTTGAGGAGGAGTTATGCCATCCATTTGACACCATACATTTTCCTTAGTCTTATTGACAAATCTGTGTGTGTGTGTGTGTGTCACTTGATTGAAAAGGGTAACATTATGCTGCCCCATTCATTGCAAAACTTTGTGCCTTTGAGTCTTTTAAAAAACATTCATTACATATTTAGAGTATGATAACTTTGTTACACTACTCAAATCATTTCATAGACTTGTTTTCCTTATTTCCAAATTCCCAATTTTGAAACCAAATCCATGTATGCCTTTTGGATCTATTCAGTTTTTTTCTAGATTTTTGTTTGTTTAAAAAAAGCCTAATTTTCTAAGTTGAGTTTTTCTATTAATATTGCCCATTCCAAATCCAAAAATTAATTGATTTATGCCTATGCCTTGTGTAATTTTGGCCTAGACATTGATCTTTCTCTTTGGGGTTATGAAACTTAGACTAATTATTTACCTAATTTGAAAATTATTGTTTGTGCCTTTATTTGGGATAAATAGCCTAGATTCCTTATGCCTTTTGTGTCATGCATTATTATAATTAACCAGTTTCATGCTTGAAGTTGAATTCCTAGTTTATTACAATGTGTTTTAAAAAATTTATATTAAATCTCTCACATTATTTTTAAGTATAGCTTTTGTGCCTTTTTCAAAAGTCCTATCATATGCCTATTTTGAGCCTAGATTTTATGCCACATTTGTCCAAAAGACCTATAAAATTTTATTTTCTTATATTATACTTGTTTGGAACACTTTGGACTTATATTTTGACATTACATTTTTATTTCATCCACTTGACCTTTTTGTGTGAGACATTTAACACTAGACATTTGATGTTAGACTATGTTAAACCAAGTTTTAGCATAAACATTTTTTGAGATATAACATCATCCTTTGTTCAAGTTATACCAAGTTCAAACCATTTGTCCTTTGTTCATTGGTTTTTAGAGTTTTTACAGCTATATACCTTTGTCATGAAACATTAATAATTGATTCAAATATGTCTCACTATACTTTTAGTGGAGTCATATATAATCTAGGATATGATAATGTGGTCCCTCAAGATGTCTTTGTCCAAGACCCCTATGGTGATGATGTAGTTTTTGAGATGGATCCTTATCCACCTTAGAAAATTAAATTGGGGAAACAAATCTAAGATCCTTTATATCACTATTTGGTCAACATGCCTCCATACTCATAGTAGGATAAGAAAAAATAGCACAATACCTAGCTAACATACCTTCAATTGTAGACCAAGATCTACAACAATCATACTATGTTATTATGCCATCATCTTATGATACCTATTTGTTTGATTTTCATTTGTTTGTGAATAAGGATAAAGTCTTAATTAGATATATAGAGGTAAGGGATAAGTTTCTATAAGACTTCCCCCATGAAAATTTTCCAAGTTTAGTAAGAGTGCCTTACAACATGCCTTATAATCAAAACATCGAACAAGCATGTTTTAGAAATCCTCAAGCTCTAGTGATGATGCAATATCAAGATCCACATATGCTTGTAATAGGAAAGGGACTCATGGAGGGCCATTTTATATAAATATAGATAACAGACTAGACTTATTTAAACTTAGCATGTAATTTCAATAACATGACCATGTCAAATGATCCTCTCATCTAGATAGCTCCTTGAATAGGAGTCTTAATAAAATTTATATGCCAAGAAATTTTGGGTATAGACCCATTCATGTAAATTTATTCAGATGGAGACATGTTCAATTCCCCAACTATCAAATAAGTGTATACTACTTCTATGTAAATGAATGTGTCAAACACAATAGCTAACATGCAAGTGTCATCCAATCCATAAAAAAGTGGTGTAACTACACAAAAAAATAGTTCATAACAAGTTCCTTTAGTTAAAACCATGAGTGGTTCATAAATTAAGGGGGAAGAAACTTCTACCTCCCAACTACAACAAGCTTCCTTTAATCCTAGCCAAGCCACTTCTTCAAGCATGAAATCATAAGGATTAAGTAGTTAAGCCCAGACTAGTGCCTTGCCTTAACAAAACATAATAAATTTTAGTCACAACAAAAAATTAAGACTAGCATTCCATAATAATAGGCACAATTTAATATATCAATGCAATAGAGATTGAACTTTCCACCACCTCAATAAGGGGGAAACCAATGTTCTACCTCATTAGGTAGTAACAAGTATACCTCTTTAGGAATAGACCAACATACCTTAATAGATTATCTATAGTCAATAATGTATGTCCATTGGTCAATAACAAATGCTAAAGCTTCAACAAAAATCTACTTCACAATAGGGGTTTACACAACCAAGAGGATCTATTATTTCACAACTACCAATTAGGTAGAAATTGTCATTTGTTCCAAATGTGTTATAGATCCAAAGATAGGGCCTTATTTCATAGCAAGGTCCCCTTACTCATCCAAGTTTAAATAGTTGACATGAAGTCACTATTCAACCTATGTAAGCATATTAATTCATCTAGATCCATATCCTTTCATCCCAATTGTAATTTCCCTAAAATAGGCCTATATACTAAACCCAAACTAGAATATCACACCATAACTTGTGTAATTTAAAAAATCACGTCATATTACATGAATGCATATTCTTGGTAAATTCACTACCCAAACTAACATTCCATAGCAAACCATGCCTCTACTTACCCTAGTCAAATTAATCTACTTTTGATCACTCAGCCTCTACCTCAAGCCAATATTCCATCAATTTTCCTAGCACTAGAACTGTAGTAAATGAAGGATGCAATTTCCACCATCCAAGCCAGGAAATAGACCTAGAATTTTATCTATATGGCATGTGTTACTATGCATTCAACATGGAATATTTTCAAGTACCATTTCCTCCAAGGTATGAACCACTAAAGTTTGACAAATATAAGGATAAAAGAGACCTAAAGGCCCATTTGATGGAATTATTTATTGATTTACAACAAATGGGATATAATGAAATATACCTCCTACTTTTTTTTCATTAGAGTTTTGAAGTATAGGCCTTGGAATGGTTCCTAAAATTATCTAAGAACTTAGTATCTAATTTTAATGATTGTTCAGACAAGTTTGTACAACATTTCTCCTATAATATTAAACATGATATTTCATTGGTATATTTGACTCAATCTAAATATAAGGATAATGAAATTTTTATAAGATATATATAGTTATGGAGAGCACTTTATAGTCAATTCAATCATAGTCTACTAGATAAGCAACTAGCCACTATGTTTACAAAAAATTTGCATAGTTAGATATCTTACCATCTAGAGATGTATTATGCATACACCTTCAAATAAATCATTAACAAAGGTTTTTTGATAAAAATCCATTTTTAACAAAGAGATTATAAATATTATCTCATCAAATAAAAAATATAATCAAAACTAAGGAAAAACAAAATTAGAACCATGACCAAGTCTAAGCACAAACATCACAACAAGCCCAGGCTAATAATTATGAAAAATATTAAAAAAATAACTATAATAAGAATGATGTTGGGAATATAATAACTAAGTCATGACATGTACAAATGGTGTAAACACTATCTACTCAACCTACACCACAAATGCAAACTAATCCTAACCAAGAACGTATTCCATAAGTGTAACCTTTGCATCAACCTTGACTAGTTCAATAAACACAACAACCATTACCTTTGAAAACCCCTCCTCAAAGGAAAAATGGGCCTACTCATTGAATTTTTCTCAACCTTGGAGAGACTATTGAAGTCATGTTTCACAAATTAGTTGTCACTAATTTGATTAATTAGCCCACTCTAAATTGTTATCTTAATGGAATCCCTTATCCAGTTTGGTATAGACAAAATGAATTGTATAAATACCATCAAGTTAATGGACATAATTTATGAAATTGTGTGCAAATAAAACACGTTATTAAAAATATGTTTGAAAATGGGGAGATAACATTAGATAATAAAGTTTAGACATCTAATCAGAACCTATGTATTTACCAAAACCCTTTTCCATAACATAATAACAACCAATAACAACAATAAAGGTTAGAATAATAACATCAACAATATCAATATCTAAGATAAAAATCATACCATCAATAATAACAATGTCAATCAAATGGATGGAACCAACACCAAAATGATCCCAAAAATAAATAGACATACCACGTAGTTACACATGACTAAAATAAGCTTTTAGACCATATTATGAGAGGTCACATTTCCACCATATCCATCAATCCAAGACCAAGTACCAATAAAAAAACCATTTCTAATCAATCCAAACAAACCAAACTATGTTAGTGATCCTTCCTTGACCTGGGACCACATACAATCATACCAACAAGTAAAGACTACTACTTTTAGATCTTATACCAATAACTCGTTATTGACCCATGACCACATAAAAGTGCACTGATAACTGAGACTTATCTTATTTGGCCCCCTTCCACCATCATTTTCTAGAAATAATACTGCTATATCTAATATCAATTTTGAAATCATAATTTGGCATTTGAATATTACCATCCTAGGATCATAAACATTTTCCACTACACCCATCCAACCCATCACTTTGGCTAAGAACAAACAATTTACCATTGTTAAAGACAAGAAATTTGATATTATGGAATAATTATAGAAGACATCTACATAAATTCCCATTTTGGATTTGTTGCATATGTTTACCATCCACATGAACATCTTGATAGAGTTCCTTAACCAATCCTAAGTTCCCAATGACATAAACCTAGACAAATTCCAATCTTTGGTTAGACATCTAGTTGTAGGCCATCAGTTATCCTTCAACCAAGGTTATATGTCATCCCTTGTCCCTCTTCATAACAATCTATTATACATCAAATTTGTCATCATATGGAAAAAATTGAAGCATGTCCTCATAGATAATATATCAGTCCTAAATATTGTGTCTCTAAATCTCATCAAGCTTCTCAAATACATAACAACCAATCTCTAGCTATAAGAGATCACAATAAAGGCCTATGATAGTGAAGAGTGAGAATCACAAGGTACTATTAAATTGACAATTATCATTGGGCCTTTAACCTAATATATATTATGCCATTTGTTAAACCTAGATTTTTGATATAATTTACTCTTGGGAAGACCTTGGATACATGAAATTCATGAAATACCTTCAACATTATATCAGTGTCTCAAGTTATCACATTATGGTATGGAGGTCACCATTCATGGATATTTACAACCCTACAAACATTTCAAGTATTTGAAGGTTGAGTATGAAATCTATAACTATTGTTTTGTCTTGAATCCAATTCCTAAAAAGGACAAGGGGAAAGAAATAATTATTGATTCACTAGAGGCAAATTGCATCAACCTAGATACCTTTGATTCATCCTCCCGCATGCCACCTCCTAAAATATCCAATCATTTACCATCATATATAATGGTTTAGGAGAATACTTAAACCATGATACATTCCACATCACCAAGATTCTATAGAAGCCCAAGTCCTATGTAAGCCCTAAATCTAAGCCACCTTGTATGGAATGGAAATGAAATGGTAAAGGTAAATTGCATAGTATATTTCCTATCATTTTCACACTATCCACTATCCAAGAATAGGACCCACTTTCCAATGATGAATCCTAGTTATACAATGACAATCTGGCTGATTGTTATAAAAATGCCAAATACCCCATTCCTATTAGGATCTTGGAGATTCATGACTATAAAGGGTGAGGCCTCAAGACAAACCAACAAAGAAAACTTAATCCAATTTATCCCACTTAGTATAAAGGAACATATGGTCTTGGATTTAAACCACCTATGGGTGACACCACATATCTTATTCATGTTCTAATTCCAATGACTAATGATGATGATGTTGATAGTGAAGTAGATTTTGATCACAACCCATAAAAATCCTTTGAAAATATCAATCTATTTGACACTCATGCCATTTATACCCTTAGAATAGTTATTTTCCATAATCTACTTCCTCTTTATCACCCTTAACTTAAAGCCTAAGCCCAATAAGAATCCATAGTGCCTATAGAAAATCCTGAGAATGATGAGGCATTTTGAAATTTTATAGGACTAAGAGATAATGTTATATTGGGAGACCATAAAAAAGATTTCTCAATCAAACTAGATTCTACAGCCTATTTTAGAGAATGGGTGAACACCCTTAGCCACAAATAATTAAATAAAATATTAAGGTCCCAAAGTGAAAACCTCTTTGAGGTGTTTTTATACAAGGGTAAAAGTAAAGATAAAGACCAATATTATTGTGAAAACATGTTTCAAGCACCATTGGATGGGGGTGTTCAAACTTCCTCAAAAATATCTCAAAATATCACGAATGATGAACTTGCCTATGGGTTTGAGTTCAATTCTAAAGAACAACATGCCTTTTACCAAATCATTTAAGAGTTTCTAATAGTTTTTGTAACATGGCCATACTTACCATTGAGTGATTCACACTCTTCTTGCCTAGGAGAACTTGAAGAGGTAGTTTAAATAGAGGAGTCTACTACTGCAGGCTAATTTCATTCATTACCAACCATTCTAGAACATAGTTTGGATCTTCTTATCTAAGACACAAAAGAAGTCAATATCAAGACTCTAAATGACCTAAAATTAATCAAATTAGGTACATCCATCAATTAGGAATAATGTGAAACATTTACATCCCTTTTGAGGGAATTTGTTAACATATTTGCCTGGGCTTACTCTGACATGTCTGGTTTAAACCCTGCCTTGGTTGTAAACCACCTTGTTGTACATATTGATTCCAAGCCCATGAAAAAAATTGCACAAGAGACATCCTCCCATTTTTATATTAATAAATAAAGAGTTGAAAAAACTCTTATAATTGAGATGTATTCGAATGATCAACTACTCATAATGAATCTTGAATATTATTCCAATCAGTAAGAAGATAGAAGAATTAGAATCTACATTGATTTTAGAGAAATAAAAAAGGCTTGCCCTAAGGAAAACTTTCCTCTACCAAACATTGACATGATTGTTGACTCCACAACTAGGTATGAAATGCTTTCACTAATGGATGGATTTTTAGGATACAACCATATCTAGATTGTACTAGAAAACTAGCATAAAAAACATACACCACTCTATGGGGATCATTTTATTATCTGGTTATGTGATTTGGTCTCAATTTAACTAGAACCACATACCAAAGAGACATGACCATCACATTTCATGATATGATGCATGACATTTTTAAATACTATGTCAACAACATACTAGGAAAATCAAAGACTAGGGCCAATCGTCCAACAACACTACAGATAATATTTGAGAGACTCTATGAAAATAAGGTCAAACTCAATCCTAAGAAGTTTGTTTTTGTAGTGAATTTTAGAAAAATTTTGGGATTTATTGTGTCTTACCAAGGCATTGAAGTCAATCTAGCCAAAGTATAAACCATTATTGAGATTTCACCACCTTTTAACTTGAAGAAGATCTTAAGTTTATAAGGCAAGATTTAGTCTATTAGGTGCTTCATTTCTTAGTTGTCCAAATAATGTCATCAATTTACACACTTTTTGAAAAAAGGTGTCACATTTCATTAGGATAATGAATTCCATAAAGCTTTTCAACATTTAAAATAATACCTTCTCAATCTACCTTTTTTATTACCAGTAAAGCTAGGAAAGTCATTTTTACTGTATATATATATATATATATATATATATATATATATATATATATATATATATATATATATATATATATATATATGGATGGCATAGATAAAAACCTAGGGGCACTTCTAGATCAACATGATGATAAGAGAAAAGAACATGTTGTGTACAATCTAAGCCACATATGAGCATATTTATACGCCTATTGAAAAATCCTTTTTAGTTATGGCCTTTGCAGCTAAAAAACTATGACATTACATGTTAAACAATAAGACCATGGTAATTTCCAAAGTAGATCCACTCAAGTATCTACTATATAAAATAATTTTACAAGGATGCATGGCTAAACGGATCATATTTCTATGTTAGTTTGAGATCAAATAAATTAATTAGAAGGTTATAAAGGGATAAGTTCTTATAGATAAGCTTGCTAAAACACCCCTTTCCAATAAAACACATTTTATATTTCAATTCCAAAATGAGTCCATCATGTCCACCATTTAAACACCTCTTGAGGTGTAGCTCTAGAAGCTATATTTTGATGGATCATTCATAGTAGATGGATTAGGGGAAGACCTTTTGTTTATTACACCATAAGTGGATCTAATCCCTAAATCTTTCTGTATTATATTTATTTTTACCAACAACATGGTGGAATATAAAGCACTTGGTGTAGGGATTAATCAAGTATTATAATGGAACATACAACATCTCAAGGTTTATTGTGATTTTCAATTAATCATCAATCAAGTTACATACCACTTTTAAACTAAAGATGATAAATTGGTACCATACAAGTCAATGTTCAACACTCTCAAATAGTAGATTTCTGACATAAAATTTGAATACATACCAAGGTCCAATAACAGAATGTCAGACACCATGGCCACCACTAGCTCTTTAATCTATCATTTAGAATAAGAAAAATAAAACCAATTCATTATTGAAAATCTTCTAGTACCTACTTATGAACCTTCAATGATCATAATGGTCTATGATATCATTGGTCCCAAATTTATATGGTATTCAAACCATTTTTCCTATCTTCAAGTCCATATTATGCCAATAGATTTATCTTGTAAATAATCTAAGTCCTTTATCCACCATGCGACATGTTATACCTTACTTGGACCAACCCTTTGCTATTTCAACATTGATGGAACTCTAATTCATTATTTAATTTCAAAAGAATCAACATTAACATTAGGAAAATTTCATGAAGGAGTATGTGGAACCCACACAAGTGGGTATGTCCTATCCAAAAATCTCATACATACTGGGTATTATTGGCTTAATATGGATGTAGATGCAACTGTGTATGTTAAGAAGTGTGACAAATGTCAAAGGTATGCCAGTTAGATTCGTGCCTTGGCCAATAATCTAAAACCAATGCTTACACCATAGACATTTTCTACATGGGGCTTCAATCTCATTTATAATATTAACTTGGCCTTATCTAATGGCCATAAACACATCCTTACCTTAACCAAATATTCCAATGAGTGGGTTGAAGCTATACCCCTCACGTGATTGGAAAGAAAATTTCCAAATTCATATTAAATCATCTCATTTTCTGCTATGGTATCCCATCTAACATTATATCTAATAGTGGAAAATCATTTAAGAAAAAGGATGTCAAATCACTATGTATCAAGTACAAAATTACTCAACATTTTTTGACTACCTATTATCCATTAGGTAATGACCAAGTAGAAGGATCCAAAAAAACCATTATCAACATCCTTAAAGATATTATCAATAATGCTAATCACAATTGGCACCTCCAAATATTCCACATCCTCTAAGCATACCATACCAATTACCATACTCCAACAAGAGCCACTCCATTTTCACTTATTTATGGCATTGAGGCCATTCTTCCCATTGAGGTTGAGTTACCTTTATTGTTCATATATTTGAAATATGTTATAGATGTCGAAGATTATCGAGTAGTTAACTTATAATAACTGGAGTTACTTGATGAGAAACACATGGCTTCAGTCAATAGCCTAAAACCATACCAAAAGTAACTTTGTGGCCACTATAATTGGCATGTCAAAGATAGAGAATTTGAACTTGGTGATCTTGTTATCAAATAAAACCAATAGAATACCATGAATGAGAATTTAAAAAGTACATTTTCAAACCTAACTAGATAGGCCCATTGAAAATTATTGCTAACTATGGTTATGGATCATACATGATATCTAAACTAGACAGGGATGAAATTGATGAACTAATGAACATAATACACCTCAAGTGTTACTTCACTTAAGAGACGTGATATATTGTCTATGAGGTCCATTTGTAGTGTACCATAATATTGACATTCTTCTTTATACCATAACCTTATATCATATTCCATATACCATTCTACCATGCCTTTTCTATTGACCAACATTGTTTCCCTACCCAACCCCCTTTGACCTTGGTTTTATTCCATTAGTTCCATAGGCACTTTTAACAAGAAGATTTAGATCAAGTTTTAGTAGTTGATTCAATATTCTAGACATATTTCATATTTTGGAGTAGTATGATAGTGGTTTGGTAGTTGAATCCTTCATTATTATTTCAATCTATTCCAAGTACTACTTATTATAACCACCTTTGGGAAAATTATAGTACCACCATCATACTACTAATTATAACCATCTATGGGTAAATTAGTATCATTGACCTATGCCATTATTTACTAATTATAATCTCTTCTAGGCAAATTAAGATCAACAACTATTTACCATGCCTTAAAGTACCACATTGTCATTCATATGATGTATTATGCCATTTACCTCGTTTGTCTATTTTGTTTGAGATTTTCCTACTACTCAGTTATATTTCTCTACTGAAAGGTATAACTATAGTGACTTGAGGTCCCATCCTAGGATTATTTAGGTAACACTCAATTTATGTTGAGGTTATCACAATCACCCTTTGTCACACTCTTTCCATTTTATGAAAAATTTAAGTTTAAATAATCTCTCCATTTTGCAAGCACTTCCAATTCTTAATTCTCTCACCATTTTATGAGTTAGGATTTTTAGTATCTCATAATTCTCTATCGAGTTGAGATACTTTGACAATTCCAAAAACATTAAAAACAAATCTAGGAAATCCAAAATTACCACATCAACCACCTTTTTACCTTAAGGATTTTTGGAACCATAGATATTTCACAAGAACCACTTGTCATTTAGTTTCCCCATCCTTATTGGCCTTGTGTCCCATGCTTTCACCATCTTGTGAGTTCATTCCCATATTCTGCCACAACAACCATCATGTTTTCTCCCACTCATCATTTTATTCTATCCCATTTATTGGGAGAACTACATTTAGCATAATTTTTTTATTCGACCTTGCATCCATAGAACTATGTAGGCAACATCCACTTGCCTAGTGCATCTAGATCCAGCTTGGCCACCACCTTCCTTTTCTTCTATTCCCACACTCTATTTGTTTGTTTCATTATCTCCTATATGCTAGGGGAAAGTTTCATCATCTTATTTGTGTCATTTTGTTTTCACTAACATTGTGATTAACCATTGTTTATTTTTTATTTCATTTTATTCTCTTTATTTTATTTTATTATTTATTTTTATGGTATTTTGTTTGTTTGTTTGCCTATTTGTTTGATTTCTTGTTGTTCCTTGATTTAATCTAGGTGAATTCATTGGGTGATTCCTTAGACATTATTCTTGAATCTCTCCATATTCATATGTCCATATCATCATCATGGTTTTTATCGTTGGTACATTATTTTAAATTACTTATTAGATCATGTGTCATTCCTTATGCCTATTTTAGATAAGTCATCATTGTGTTCTATCATGATTCTTACCATCACATGATACAACAAAAATTATCTCAGGATGTCTTCCAAGTAATGCAACCATGATATGTCTCCCTGGCACCTAATTTTTTTTATCTATCCAACTCATTCCCACACACATAGCAATCAAATCATGAAGGAATTTCAAGCCTTGATAGTTCAAATGAGCATCTCCATACTAGTATGTTGATTAAATTCATCTTTCTCCTTCATACCAATTTGCCATCATGTTTCCCATAATCAAGGTGCTAATGGTTATAACTACCTCTACACAAATCATTATACCTCATCTCACTTGAGATGCAGATGATTCTAACTTCCTTTAAGTAAATAATTGTATATCATCCCACCCATTAATACAATTATTATAACCACATATGGGCAAATCATTGTGTTTTGATCAATCTGGAGGTTAATGATTATAACCACCTATGGGAAAATCATTATTTTCCCTTTTAATTATTGTAATCTCCTTTAGGAAAATCATTCTCTTATTACCCTAAACCTTTTTCAATGATTAGAATCTCCTTTGGGAAAATAATTACATTTTTTTCCCACTTATGTCCATGATTATAACTACCTATGGGCAAATAATCATGTTTGTTAGCCCAATCAGGTTAGATCCATATGCCACTGATTATAATTACCTATGGGCAAATTAATCTTTTCCACCCCATTTTATCCTTTTGGTCTCATTATCTCCTTCTGAGGGACTGATTGTCAACCCTTTTTTTTCTCACTCTCTCAAGGGGGAATCTATAGTTCATCCATTACCATTGAATTCAAATTCATATAGGACCTTTTCATTCTATGAGATTATGTTACTATGCATATAGATTATAATGATTTCCCAAATAGGGCTAAACTGTAGACATCTAAATTGGCCACAACTAGCTTTTGATTGTAATTCAAACCAATTCTTACCAACCATTTCAATGTAAGCCTAAGAATCACTAAATGTACCAAATTTGTATGTACACCATTTTTCGAAGCTTAGAATCATGTTAAGACATCCCTAATTGAGGTGTTCTATTGTATACAAAAAAATCCTATCATAGATTCATCCCTAATCACTTTGTGGCATAACAATAATCAATTTAGCCTATGGACCTATTAAGTGGGGCACTTTCACACTTAAATCAAATATTATAAATGCTAAAAGGATAATCAAAATTAATTAACAAGATAAACCTAATTAAATGCCTATTTGAATTACATATTTTTAAATAATGAATATTTGAAAAAGGAAATTCAAAAATTCAAAATATATAGGCCTTTCATAATTACCTTTATGAGTTGTCAAGCTCTTTCAAAATATCTTAAAAGATTTATTTTGAGAGCCATGTCTAGTAATTGAAAATCATAATTACTTGATGACTATTGACTCTATTAGAGTTATATTTGACTCACCTAGGTTAGGTTTGAACCCATTCCCAAGCTTAAATCAACCCTAACTCACCTTGGGTGAGAGTTAAATCCTTAAAATATAAATATAATTCCATGCCTCTTCATTTATAATATCTCACAATCCAAATTTATAAAGGAAATTTGGAGAGAGACATAAGATATCTTTTTGAAAGTAGTGTTATAATGCCAAAATCTTGAGCCAAAGCAACATCAAGCCACATCAAATCCATATGGTGCCAAGGAGAGAAGGAGATAACAAGCTTTATTTTCCAAAGACTTCTTGATGCATAATTTGAGCAAGCCACTTAACAAATCATTTAGATCTCCTAAGGAAGGTAAAATGATTTGTCTTTTATGTTGTAGTTGTGCTTTTATATAGCTTTTGTTACTAATCTCTCCCTAGGTTTTAGTCTAAGAGTGTAAGTTTTAGTATATTTTATTTGAGTTTTTGTTACTTGAAATAACACTATAATAACTTCCATTATTTTATTCCTACGATCACACATTGAATATCGTATCGAATGATTTCTTGTCAAAATTCCTCTTTACTTGAGACTAATTTGATTCTAGAACTTGCATTGACTAGTTCTTGACCTCTTTCAGCTCTATGATTTCTACCAACCACATGGTCATTACATCATCTTTAATTAACTATAAATATGGAATAATTTCTAGAGATGGTAACTATATTGATAGAGGAAGTCTAGCTTCCCTTACATATACCAACAAGAAAGGAGAGTTTCTAATGTCTCTTTTGGGAATGATCCTATCAACCCAAAGTCCTCATTTCAACTTAATATGCTAGGTCCTTTGGTTATCCTCCATTATCATTTTTATAATCCTTATGATATTTTTATTGGTTGATTCCTCCAATCCATTACCTTATAGGTAATAATTATATGAGGCCTTTAGGTAGATGTTATGTTTTAATGCCCATTTTCTCACCTAAGTGCCCACAAAAGCTTTGGAATTATCTAAGATAATGGTGTA
Source organism: Torreya grandis (assembly GCA_037957365.1). Lineage (NCBI taxonomy): Eukaryota > Viridiplantae > Streptophyta > Pinopsida > Cupressales > Taxaceae > Torreya > Torreya grandis. Next base: position 196,401 of record JARHVA010002651.1, read on the forward strand.
AGGAAAACCAAATCTAGTGATAATATCATCTATGAATTCTAAGATAGATGTTTCTATGGCATCATTTAATTCACCCAAATAATTCCATCTAGTGAAATAATAATTTGTTGTAAGGACCCATTTGTGGCTAACACTTGATGGTGGATTGATCATGCCAATAAAATCTAGTGCCCACTAAGTAAATGGCTAGTCAGCTTGTATTGGTTAGAGAAGGAGAGTTGTTAATATTTTATTGCCTAAAAAGTAGGCCCATTTCTCATAATTTTACACCCATCTTTGTGTATCTTTGAACAGGTTAGGCCAATATTATCTTTCCCTAATTATTTTGACAGTAGTGGTCCTTGCAAAAAAATGCTCACCAAATGAGCCATCATGAAACTCTTCAATAACTTTGGGGATTTGATCATGCTTGATTCACCTCAACATAACTCCATTAATATCTATATTAAACAATATCCCATCAATAAGAGCATACTAAATAGATTGGAGCCCAAAGTACCTCTTTTTGGATTATTAGAGCTTATGTGGATATTTGTCAGTTTGTAGGAAGGTAGCCATGTCATTGATCCATTTGTTGAGAAGATTAGGATTGGTTGGTTGTTATTATTGTTAAATGTATAGTATATCAATAGCCTTAATATTTGAATCAAGTTTCTCACATAAGCCTTTTCCTCTTACAAGCTTAGTTATTTTAATGACCACATCATATTAAATAATTTTCATGATCCAACTTACTCTTTTTTCATTTATTTCTTGGCTTAATAAGAACTCTTTTATGCTCTGGTGACTAACCATCAGACTAATATTATTATTTTAGAGCATGTTCCTAAATGTTTTGAGATCTTTTATTATTTCATATACTTCTCAACAAAAATATACATTTCCTCATAATATATTAAGGATTGACTAAAAAAGGCTATAGGATACTCCAATTAATCATTGTTTTATTGAGTTAGAATGGTTGATACATTACCTTCCCCTCCAAAATCATAGATAATAAAGTCATTCTTGTATTTGGGATTTACAAGGGTTAGAGCTTGAGAAATAGCATTTTTGATGGCTTAAAAACTATCCTTTCCTTATTTTATCTAATTGAAACTTACCCCATTTTAAAGTGTAATAGTAAGAGGTTTAGTCATGGATTCAAAATTTTGAAGGAACCTCCTCACAATGTTGATCTTCCCCAAGAAACTTTGTAACACTTTTTTATGGCTTAGAAGTGTTAGTGAAGATATAACATGTACTCTCTCTAGGTCTATTGTAAGACCTCATTTTGAAACTATGTGTCCTAGTAGTTTACATTAATGAAATATTAATACACACTTCTTTGGATTCAGGGAAACTCCAAACTTTTTGCACCTTTCAAAAACTTTTATGAAGTGATCTAGGTGGCCGCTAACCCATTTTGAATAAATAATGATGTACTATAGATACACCAAGATTATCTCATTGATTTAACCCTTTAAATCCATATGTATGACTATTTAGATGGTAGGACCAAAATTAATTAGACCAAAAGGCACATTCTTGTAGGTTTATGTGCCCCATTTGGTAGTGAAATTAGTCTCAAACTACTCAAATTCCTAAACTAGGATTTGGTTATATCTAGAATAACCATCTAGATTGGAAAATTGCATAGATCCAACTATAATTTGGAGGATTTTCTCCATGGGTGGAAGGGGATAATGATCCTTCAAATATTCTTTTTTTAGGTCCCTAAAATTTACACAACCTTATTTCACCATTATTTTTTCCTAATAGGGACCAAGTTAGCAACCCAAAATGAATTTTTGATAAGGAATATGATGTTAGTTTTTATCAACTTGGACATCTCACTCTTCATCAGAGGTTCTATTTTTGGGTTTATTGGAGTCTATTTTTTCCTAACATGCTTAGTATTTGGGTTGATCTCTACTATGTGTTGGGCCAAGCTAGGGTCAAAATCCCCTAGTTCTTTATAACTCCAAGGGAAGTTATCATTAAATTATTGACACAATTCAATAAAATATTGATTTCTAGAAGTGTTATATACCTTTTTGATTTTCAAAACCTTACCTTCTAAGATGAATACTAGATCATAGTCTTCTTCCTTGACTATGATATTTTTTCTCACCCTTCAGCTGATCATCAGAGTTGAAGATACTTTCTAAAGTGACAAGACCCATGGGAAACTTGTTAGTCTTCAACTGAATTAGTTACTCCCCATATTTTTATTGGAGATTTTATTGATTTTTGTTGGAGAATTTAACCTCATCTCATAGAAAGATAATAATTTGTTGATCACTATCAAAAACTTGCCAATTGATTACTTTATCAGGGATGGATTGTCTTACTATTATCTTTACATGATGGCTATTATCCTTCTTAATATCTTCAAGTAGACTATATTGAGAACTCATTAATGCCATGTGATCAACATATTTGTTTTATGATATCAATATCACTTGAATTTTTAAATAAATAAAATCTTCCAATAGGTCCCAAACACTATGTTTTTAATATCTCAACAAGTTATTCTTGGTTTTATTTTTTGATCTTACTTGATGAACGATTAGTTCACTATCATCAAATACTTATAGTAACTAAATTCACCTTTCCTTGTCCAACAAGAGACCTAAAATAAATTCTTCATATTATACCACACATTTAGTGAAACTAAACTAAAGTCTAAAATAATATAAATAACTCTCCTTTTGGGGAGAGATGAAAAGAACACCTTCACCTTCACCATTCTTGCTCCTTGAGCTGTCAAAGTATAGTTACCACATTCCCTTATGATATTGAGTTAATTTAAAAATATTTGGGATGATTTCATCATCTTCATGGATGAAATACATACAAAATCCCATTTCCTTAACATAACCATAAGGATCAAACTAGAGAGTTGATACCCATTCATCCAGGTGAGTATCTGGGATTTCTTCCACTAGTGTTACAACTTGATGGTTAATCCCATATTTCTTGTCTTAAAATGTGTAATTCATATCCATAGGGATATGATTGTATGTTTTAATATAGTATATATAAATTGGATCATCTCTTATGGTCACTATAGTCCCATATTTTATCCTGAGCAACATATGTGACCAATCATCAAATAGGTACCCTCCCATTTTTATAGTGGAGTCTTGGGAAAGGAAGATGTAAAAATAGGTGGTAGGTCAATAACTAATATGTCTTTGGATATGGATAATATTATAAATTAATGGATATTAAGGTTTAGACCTTTAAAAATTATAACTTTTTTGACAACATTCCCCTCCAATTGAACCATGCCTTTTGTGACTAGTGTGTATTTAATACTTATTGCATCTACTATTTTATTACACATAATAGAGATGTTATCCCCTAAGTCTATCATATAGTTATGTAAAATATTTTTTAAAACTATATGGAGAAGTTAAAAGGGGTAAGCTTACCATTTTACTTGATTTTATGTCCATTTGAGGTTGACACAAGTTAACCTTAGCAATAGGTCCCTTAATTGAGACTTTCTCTATTAGTTGGAAGTTTTATAGAGATTCCTAAAGTGAGTCCCTCTGTGCTGGGATGGATAGTGGTTCCCACATTATAATATCCAATTAGTCTTTTTAATCTATTCTATAGTACTAAAAGTAATGATACCAACCTTTTCTTATGACTTTATGGGAGCTATGTCTTCTTTTATGAAATTTGGGGTCATTAATTTTAACTTTGGCTAACCCATCAACATATTGGGTGGTTTTTGAACTATGTTTCTTTTTTCAACCTCTTGTATAACTTTAGAAGTCATATCCTAGTCAACTTTGGGGGTTTATCACCATATATTTCCCTCTTATTAGAGCATGTATTTGTTGTTACTAAACTACCATAATTAGTTAGTGCTTATTATTGATTTACACCACATAAATTCTCCTCTTTCTAGTTTAAAAGAGTGGTCTCATTTTGAGAAATAACTTGTACCTCTTCCTACTGTGAAGTAGCTTCCTCTTTCTACCCTTGGGGGTTTCATATGCTTTGTACCATTAAGGTGTGATTGATGACACCATGAGGGAAAGTAATTTGATTATGTGGTTGAGTAAAATGATAACACCACTTGTATTCTTAAGCGAAGTTATACTAAATAGGATTGATGGCTTTAGAAGTACTTGGGGAAGGTAGAGCATAGATATGTGGGGAATTTAATTGAATGATTTGGCTTTGCAGTTGTGAATTGCCTTAGTATGGTTGCCTATTGGGATGATATACCAAGTTATCTGGTTGAAAAGGCCTTTAATTTTGGGATTGTTACCTTTTCATGGCTACCAACTCATTACCAAAGATTTTAAGAAATGAATTAAATTGATACATATCATCAAAAGGTACATGAGACAGAGCTATCTAATTAATTGTTATGGGAATTGGGGCTATAATGGGTTTCATAGGAGGTAACTCTAGGAATAATTACATTAGAGATTGAGGAATAATATTTCTGGCTTAAATGAGAAAAATTTTACTGCTTCTTGCTATATCATAAGAATTAGGGAGTGTGGTGCCACCCATTGATTAGATAATAATAGCTATATCACTATTTAAAGCTCTTAAATAGTAAAAAAAATAATTGTTCAGAGATGGCTTGATTGAAACTAGGATTATATTCCATATCTTTTGGAAATGAAAATTAAAATCACTCATGAACTCATGAGGATCCTATTTAATTGTGGTTAATTGCTCAACTAGCAAGAGGTGGTCATTCTTATCCTAAAATTATATACATAGGTCAGAAATTAGATCATCCAAAACATGGTTGGAATTAAGAAGTAGACTTCTATACCACTGTAAGGATCTACCCTTAAATGAGGAGGCAATAAGTTTGATAGAAACATTTTCTTATGCTATGTTCTAAATCAAACATATATTAGCAACATTCTAAATATGTTTGATGGGTATAGTGTAAGTTTCACCAATAAAATACTAAATGATTTTTAGATCCAAGGTGGGTATATCATCATACTGGGCCAATATAAGTGGGCTACCTCCATTGGGTGGTATAAAATTCCCATTTATTTGGGCCATAATGGGAGGTATAAAACAACTTTGGGTATTTGTGGGAGATGTAGAAATATTTATAGGATTTATTCAAGGGTTAAGTAGAAATAACCTTGATTTTTTTTTATATGGAAAAGACAATTTAGCAAGTTAGTCCTCTTACCTTTAGTAGATGATCTTGTCTGTATATTTGGCATATGTAAATGTGAATTTCTTGAATCTGTAAGCCAACATAGTTTCCAATTTATTTTGAAATGTATATGAAGCATGCATAATGATTGTTGTGAATAACACCAATTTCTTATCTATAATCTTTAGGTCCCACTGAGCATGTTAGAAACTATTATAAATTAGTTTTTTCACTTGTTTGGTTGTAGTATGGTATGAATTGTAGTATGTGGAAAATCCATTGACACAATGGGATCACCTCCAGGCTATGGGACCTTGAAAAATTTAGGTGGACCTATAGATAAGGATAACATCCTTTCACTAAGCTTAGTACAACTAATATATGACTAGTTCACTTCAAACTATAGGTTTCTTAGTAATCTTGGTCCTAATTAGGGCTTTAACTTATGATGAAAAGAGTTTATAAGGAGTTTTAAAACTAGAAAATGGTGATGAACCAAAGGGTTTTAGTGGAAATTAATGATTTATTTGATTGAACATAGTTGAATAATAATATATTGAAATATCTTTAAGAATAATCTTACATGAGTAAGAAATCAAAGGTAATATTGGGTATTTATTAAGAAAGGAACAAAGTTCTCAATTTTTCATCAAAAAAATTTCACAAGGGAAGCATAAATACCATAGATGATATTATATGAGTGAAAAATAGACTTTAATCATTTACAAATGTAATAAAATCCATGCATACACAAAGATAACACAAGAAAAGGAAGGCAAAATATTAGTGTATTAGTATTCTCCAGGTTATAACATGCAAATAAATTCCTCAAAAATATAAAAATTATCTATTGGTAAAAATATGTATGGAATACATATAAAACCCATATTTATACAAAAAAATCAATCCCTTGATAGAGAAGAAGTTAAAAAACCCTTACACTCAGTTCTGGAGCAAGAAATCATGGAATCTCTAAACAAATCTCATCATTCCCATCTTGAAAAGATGTCTTTGGTAGTGTAGAATGAGGAAAAGAACTCTAAAATGGTTAGGAACATTGCTAAGTGTTGAAAATGTTGTTGGAGTCTTCCAGTTGAACCATCTCTCATATATTTTAGTTGAAGAAATATCTACATAAGAAATGGGGTACAAAATGAACTCTATCACTTGATCAAAAATTGAATGCTTTTTAATATTTGGATATTTTAAAACTAAACTTGAAAAACCTAAATTGCAATTTATATTTGAGACTTTTACAACTTTTAAGTCATTCAAATCGACAAAAAGGGATATGTAAATTACAATGTGAGATTTTACAACTAAAGTCATTCAAATTTTCAAAAACTAAAAGTGTAAAATACAAGTTGCACTTTTTCAATTAAATATTAACAAAAATATAATTGAAAATTACAAGTAGCTCTTTTTCAACATAAATCTAAAAGTTGTCAAAATGATAGTTGTAATTTTCAATTTATAACTTTACAATGTATCTTTAAAAAAATAGTTTACATAATGTATTTATAAAATAATCAAATAATCAATCTACAATAGTGACTTTGGAGGATTCTTTGTACTTTTTTATTATATCTTGTCTATATAAGCATCAAAGTTATTAAATATATATTGTAGGCAGTATTCATTTGGACTGTGTAAAGATTACTATTGTCACATTCTATAGTTACCTTAGAAAACTCTCTAGAAGAAGCTATATAGACTTGGATATCCTTTCCCATGTGATCAAGTATATTATGATACTTTATGAATGAGTGAATGGAACCCAAATTGAAAGTTGTATAATGTGTTAAGTCCTGTTTTATTACCTCTTTGAATTTATCCTAGACATTATGAAAAGGAAGAGGCTTATCTTAGTAATTTTTTTCATCACATGAAACTTTAAAAATTGAATCTTCAATGTAATACATTGCATCTATGGCCTTATCACATGTGTTCTTAGCCTTATAAATATTTTCATTGAGTATTCTGATTCTAAATTTAGTTGTTCTCTCCATCTCATCATGTTCTAAAAGGTTTTTTATTATCTTTTCAGACATGATGGTGTCACATTATTCTAGTCATTGGCCTAAAATTTAGGAAATTAGAGGTTTAGATTTTCAACCTCTTCTTCATATTTACTTATCTCTACCTTTAGAGATACAAGGTCATCCTTTAATGTCTTGTAGTAATCCATAGTCAACCCTATTATTTTGTTCCCTTTAATGATTAGTTCCTTAGCCTAATATTTTTTAACACTACCTAATCCATCAACTGTATCCATTCCCACTAAATTAATAGATAATTTTTTTGCCTTGGACACCACCCTTCCACAATTTCCCTTGTTCTAACCACACAAGCCTACCTCTTTACCTATGTCACTTATAGATTCCACACCCTTTGTAAGCACATATAATCCACCCATACAAGTATATTTACCTTATTAAACCCTCACCTTGATTCAAAGTCCCACCAAAGAGGTAGAAACAAAGATTTCCACCGACACAACTATGGCTACTCAACCCACCAATAGGGAAGAGATATCTAAATAATTAGCTAGGAAATCAATGGTAATGTTAGTGATAGATAAAACACTTGTTATGGTAACTAATAATGTAAAAAATTTAGTTGTAGACTCGTAGGTAACATGGTATTTGTAATAATATAGGATTCATTATTAGCCACTCCAAGTTTGCTAGCATAATCAATGTCAAAGAAAAGTAAAAAGATGATATCTCCTAATACATTGGATTTTGGTCTATTGGAAGCATACAAATGACCAAAAAGAGGTCCCAAGACCATATACAAAACCTCACATGTTGTAATATGGGAAAAATATGTGGAAATAGCAATTCTCCCACTTGAAAAATGAAAACAAGATTTAGTGGTTGGGGATTATCAGTTATCCAAAGTACACCTTGGTTTTTAAGAAAAAAGGGACTAAAATATGATGTTTAGACAAACATAATTTCTCTCTTTGAGAAAATGCATAGTGACAAGGTCAGTAAATATGAGCTAAATATTAAGGTTGAGAAATTGATAGTTGTTTTAATAAAATTTATAGACCCAACAAATTTCAACCATATCTCTCTCTCTCTCTCTCTCTCTCTCTCTCTCTCTCTCTCTCTCTCTCTCTCTCTCTCTCTCTCTCTCTCTCTCTCTCTCTCTCTCTCTCTCTCTCTCTCTCTCTCTCTATTCCTTGATAAAGAAACATTTGATGCAATGGTAAAGAATGGTACCATGGGAAGAGCTAAAAAATATTGGGCTAAAGAACTAATTAGAAAAGGGAATAAAGTAATAGGGTTTGCCATTGAATACTACAATGCATTGAAGGATGACCTTTCATCTCTAAAGGCAAAGATAAGTAAATATCAAGAAGAGGTTAAAAGGTTGAACCTCTACTTTCCCAAATTATAAGCCATTGACTAGATAGAAATTAACACCCTCATGTATAAAAATATAATAAAAAACCCTTTGGAACATGATGAGATAGAGAGGTCTGATAAATTTAGAATAAGAATACTTATCAAAAATGGAGATAAGGCCAAGAACACATGTGATAAGGCCACAAATGCAATCTATGACATTACAGATTCAATTTTCAAATTATCATGTGATGTAGTAGATTACAAAGATAAGCCTCTTCATATTCATGATGATCAGGATAAATTAAAATAGTTAATAAAAAAGGATTCAACACATGATACAAATTTCAATTTGTGTTCCATCCACTGGTTCATCAAGTATCAAAATACACTTGATCATATGGGTAAGGATATCCAAGTCTATAGAGCTTCTTCTAGAGAGTTGTCTAAGGTAATTACAGAATGTGACATTAGTAATCTTTACACATTTGGTCCTGAAAAGAGTGCCTACAAGAGATATTTGGTAGCTTCAATGCTTATATAGAGAAGATATAGGTAAAAAAGGACAAGGAATCCTCAGAAGTCACTGTTGTAGATTGATTATTTGATTATTTGAAAAATACATTCTACAAACTACAAATTTTGTAAGATACATTGTAAAGTTTCAATTTAAAAATTATAAATATAATTTTGACATATTTTAATTTCAATACTTGTAATTTTCAATTATATTTTTGTTAATATCTTTTTGAAAAAGTGCAACTTGTATTTCACACTTTTATTTTTTGACAAATTAAATGGTTTTAGTTTTAAAATCTCACTTTTTAATTTTCACATCCATTTTTGTCAGTTTAAATGACTTAAAAGTTTTAAAAGTCTCAACTACAAATTACAAGTTAGGTTTTTCATGTTTAGTTTTAAAATATCCAAATATAAAAAAGCATTAAATTTTTAACCAAGTGATAAAGTTCATTTTGGCACCCCACTTATTATGGAGATATTTTTTCAACTAAACTATACAATAGATGTTTCAAATGGAATACTCCCACAACATTTTCAACACTTGGCATATCACCTAGCTGATGTAGAGTTTTTTTCCTCTTTCTACTCCACCAAAGATGCCTTTTCAAGCTGGGAATGATGACATTTATATGGAGATTCCCTGATTTCTTACTCCAAAACTAAGTGTAAGGATTTGTTGACTTCTCTCTCAAGGGAGTGATTTTTTGTATAAATATGGGTTTCCTAAGTATCCCATACATATTTTTATTGATAGACAATTTTTTCTACCTTTGAAGAATTTATCTACATGTTATAACCTAGAAAATACTAATACATTAAAGTTTTGCCTTCCTTATCTTGTGTTATCTTTGTGTATGCATAAATTTTATTACATTTTTGAATGAAATAAATATATTTTTTAGTAATGTAATATCATATATTTTATTTATTCTACCCTTTTGAAATTTTTTTGATGAAAAATTGAGAGCTTTATTCCTTTATTAGTAAATACCAAATATTACCTTTGATTTCATACTCATGTAAGATTATGCTTAAAGGGATTTCAATATATTATTTTTCAACTATTTTTAACCAAAGAAAGAATTAATTTACATTAGAAATCTTTGGTGCATCACCATTTTATATTTTTAAAAATCCTTCTAAACTCTTTTCCTCACAAATAAAATCCCTATTTAGGAGTAAGATCACTAAGAAAGCTGTAGTTTGAAGAGAACTGGTCATATATTAGTTGCTCTATGATTATTGAAAGGAATCATACCTCATATAAAGGATCATCTCAATTTTCAAAGGTCCCATAGCTTGGAGGTGATCATATTATGTCATTAGATTTCCCACATACTGTAACTCATAATATACTACAACCAAATAGGTGAAAACTCTATGTAATAAAGTAGAGGTTTAGGTGAACTTTACAAGTTAAAAATTACATATAAATATTTTATTTATGATTGGGTCTTAGAAAAAAAAATTTAATTCATTTTCAGGCTTTTATCCAAAAAAATAATATGACTCCTCTAAGGCACAAGGTGTTTTGAGGTTTTTGGCCTAAAAATATCAATAGTATCCTTTGAGAGTTATGTCCTGAAACTTTAGGTGAAGGTGTAAGGGGATAAAGGGTATCAAAAAATGGGATTATTTTTTATTTAATCTCTATATACCATTCAAACCTACTTGATTTGAGTAAAAAGAGAGCTACAAGAAAATAGGCCTTAAGGAGAAAAGAGTGGATTATTTGAGAGTTATAACTTGGAGATTGAATATTCTAGTTAGATTTGTAATGGGAGTGAAAATAATTAGTTGAATAGATAAATTATCCCATTTGTGAAGAAAATAACCTTGAAACCATGTATTAAATTTTTAGGCCTCTCAACCTATATGAAGATGAACAAGCTTGAACCAATAAAAGAGAGTGAGGTCTTGAAAATTGTGTAAGAGAGGATGGTATGTATACTAGAGGAGAGAGTAAAGAGGGAGTTTAAGGGTATTATGCCTTATACAAATAGAAGGAAACTATTTATGCAAGGAGACTTAGGAGCCTAGTAATGCTGAGAGTGATTAAGGGTGTCAAGAGAGAAGTTGAGTACCTATTGAAAGCAAGAAAATTAGATATTAGAGAAAAGATAAAAGGAAGGTAAATGCATGAGATTTAGTGTACCTCTCCCCTACATTAAGTGGTATTATAGTCTATACATAAAGTGGTATTAGATCAGGTAAGCTCTTAGAAAATTTTATGATTTTGAGTATTAAAGGTTGTTAATTGATCTTGTAGGAATACAGTAAGAGAGGTAGAAAGGTTTGTGAAACCTAGAAGGTAAGAGTTTGAGTGGAAAATAAACCATAAAGCCATAACATCTTGAAGAGAGTAGAGATATAGTAGAAACATGAAATATAAATCTCAAAAAGAGATTAATGAATAAAAATAAGTCTTAAGAAAAGGAATAAGAGTACTACTAACCTAGGGTGAAAAATATCTAGGTGAGGTGTTAATAAGTAAGTAGGATATACTCTCTAAAATAGGAAAGACATAGTGAGGCCTAAGGAAAGGTGAAAATTAAATATAAGAGAGATAAATAATGAAGGTATTGAACAAGGAAAATTTACACAAGAATATTGAGAGAGAATAAGTAAAGAAAAGAGAGTTAAATATAGAAAGAAAGATAACTAAGATGAGGACAATCTTGGCAGGTAGAGATCAATTAAAACATGTATTTAAAGAGACAAGACAGATATTTAGTGTACCCCTTGCATCAAGTGGTATTATAGTCTCTACATCAAGTGGTATTATATTAGGTAATCTCTTGGAACATTTTATGATTTTGAGTATTAAAATTTGTTAATTGAGGTTGTAGGAATACAATAAGAGAGGCATAAAGGTTTGTGAAACCTAGAAGGTAAGATTTTGAGTGGAAAATAAACCATAAAGCCATAAAGTCTTGAAGAGAGTAGAGAGATAGAAGAAGCTCAAAATAAAAATATCAAGAAGAGATTAAAGAATAAAAATAATTCTAAGAAAAAATACTAACAGTAATACTAACCTAGGGTGAAAATGATCTATGTGAGATGTTAATAAGTAAGTAGGATATACTTTCTAAAAGAGGAAAGACATAGCGAGGCCTAAATAAATGTGAAAAAGTAAACAAAAGAGAGAAATAATGATGCTCTTGAAGAAGGAAAGTTTACACAAGAATATGGAGAGATAATAAGTTAATAAAATAGAGTTAGAGATAGGCCTCTCAGAGAGATTATGAAGAAGAAGATAAGATATCAAGAAGCTATCCAATTGAAAAAATATCCAAGGACATTAGTAAAGTAGTATAAAGGATAAAATAAAGAGGCAAACAAGACTCAAAAGTTTTTATTTGATGGTTTCTTATAATGTGTGTATGTAGGTACAAAATTGAAGCAAAAAGAAGTTAATTTTGAAGACATAAAAATTGAAATCATGAAGGAGAGCAAGCATGAACAACATGGCTATGTTGAAGAATAAATTTATTGGTTAGTAATGTATAGAGATAAAGTGATTTGTTACCATAAAATAAGAGAGATTCTTGGAGAAGTAAATCTTAAAGAATAAGGATGCCTCATTAGAGGCATAAAATAAATATAATTTAATAAAGATGGATTCAAGAGTTATGAAGATCAAAAATTAGAATTTTTATTGCATGAAGAAATCAAATAGGTATAATATCAAATTTTTCTCTTGAATAATGATTATATATTAAATGTTGATGATAATGTTTCAATTTTTTATTAAAATAATATCTTAAAAGTTATAGAGCATCTTGAATAGGAGATTGTAGGTGATGAAAAGTTGTTAGATGACCTACAAGGCGAATTATTTATTTATAATTTGGGATCAATTACAAGTATATCTAGTATATTTAGATCATGCCATAAATAATGAAAAAAATGACAAAATATATCCTAGAACATAAGTTGAAGAGATGAGCAACTGGCATGAGTTAATGGAGTCTCAATAGAGAGAAATATCGATGGATAATGCAACATACATCATGGAGCAATAAGGATGGATACTATAAGGATAGAGAAAGACTCAAAAGTCTCAATTTATAATATCAAATACATCATTGAACTATACATGTCTAGGTATACAAACTGATTTATAGAATTAAGGAGTGTCTAGATTAACACATGATGGAGATGAAGCTAGAGTATAAGTTATGGTACAATCTATGAAAGATTAGAAAGAGGAAAATGAATTGATATGGATAAATTTTATGTAAGAGGATGAATTTGACCTATTATATTTCTTGATTTAAAGTAAAAATAATGTGAGAGATATCATAAAAGAGCTATAGGTAAAATTAAGAGATGAAGAAAAGATATTTCAAATACAAGTAGAATTTTACCCATGGGAAGACTTCAAGAAGATGAAATTATAGGTCATGTAAGGGAAAAAATTAGAAACAAGTAATGAGTTTTAGGAAAGAACATGAACACATATTGGTACAAGGGGAATCATACCAAGTTTTAATCTAAGGCAAGCCTAAAACTATGAACAAGATGAGCATAAATTCATGTGAGTTGATCAAAGGAACATGTATTTGTAGCTAATGATGCAAGTAAATAGTAGAGGTCAAGAGGAAAATATAATGAACTTAATAAGATGAAAGGCATGCTTAGAGAGGCTTCAAATAAGAATAGAATAATAAGAGAACATGGAATGGACCATGAGATCATTGAAGAGAATATCAAGTCTCATGAATATAATTTGATATGTACAAATCATGATGGTGAAATAATGGATATGAAATATAAGGATTCACTCCATGATCTCATGAATAAAATAAGAAACGAGCCATAAAAGATCATGATAGAGCAAAGGAAAGAAGAAGACAACCATGTTCCTCATAAAGAAGATGATTGGATGAAGAAAACATGTTTAGAGGAGGAAAATATCAGTCTAAAGGTGACTTAAGGAAGGAATAAGAGCATTTTAGCATTGAAATAGAAAACATGGGGTATTCTTAGCCAAAGAACTAGTCTAAGTAGTATGCCAAGAGATTAAGATCAAAAACTCATGGAAGGAGAGATACAAGGAAGTGAGAAAGAGAATAAATAAATGAAGAAATATTAGGGTAATAAATCAATATATTTAATTGGTAATGTTGTATTTGAGTTATTTGTATTTATACATTATGATATAAAGATAAAAAGTTGACAAGTATTGTGTTATGATGAACCTAAATTGGTCAAGGAGATGTCATTGCAAGATGAGAAAGAATACTATGAGAGGACTCATGATGAGAATGTGGAGTATCATGAATATGCAGCCAAAGAGTATATAAAATATATTATAATAAGGTTGAAGGAAGAATATATGCATGATAATTCATTATAGCATAAGGACAAAGGAAAAATATTTGTTAAGAATATAGAATAATAAGGAGTGCATGAATGAATAATGATAAATGTGGAATAAAGATATGGAGTAGGAGTAGGAGTGAAGAGTAAGAACCAACCATTTGAGGTAGATTAATATTAACATAAATTATATATGGAGGATATGGAATATGAATAATAAAAATATTTAATTAGATCATGTAATTCATGAATGTTGATGATAAGTTGGAAAAGAGGCAAGATAAGGAAATGATATAAAGCCACAAGAACTAGCCGAGAAGAAATAAGAAAAATTATAAGATCAGTAGGAAAAAAAACTTATAAGATCAGTAGGAAAAAAAACTTATAAAATTAGAAGATAAATAATTTTAAAACATGGAGGAAGTTAGACAAGATGAATTTGAGTAGGATCTCAAATTTTCCCACTTAGGGAGCTTGATGTAGAGCATCGTAATGTAACAAAGAATGTTAATGTGTTTTAGAGTTCATGATAGCCATTTTTGGTTTGACATGAGTGTGATAGGTATTATATGGTCCCTTAAGGTGTGTTTTATTCATTATTAATCTTGGGTTTATGTGTTTCTAGCCCATTTTGAGTTTCCCTCCAAAAATGAAAATTTGAAAATTTAAATTTATCATTAGGATTTATGTGGTATTTTGGGTTGTGTGTAATATTGAAATGTTCATGAATGTTTATGAAGTGTCATATTATTTCCTAGAAGTGGGTTCAAAGGTGTTTTCACTTGAATATCATGGAAAATAGAAATATAAATCCAAGAAATTAAAATGTAACTACCACTCTATGTGGAGTTAACCTTATAAGGAAGTTGGTTTGCATGTTTTGGCATAATAAAAGAATAAAATACATTTAGGTGTGTGAGAGAGTGTGGTATAAGGTTATGAGTATTAGATAAGTTTTAAATATATATATATATATATATATATATATATATATATATATATATATATATATATATATGGAGTGTGTATAACCTCAATAAACTTAATAAAAGTATCAAGAATCTGATAAATAACTTTGTTCTGATGTAGGTATGTTTATGATGTATTATTTGATCAATGAATGAATAGAAAGGAAATTGTGTTGTATATTGATGAAGTATATGAGTCTTTATTAAATTAATTTAGGATAATAACATCATTAAATATTTATATATTGTGTGTTTATAATCAATTTTTATTCTATAAGTTATTAGTCACAGTACATTTAAATAAGAAGTAATTTTTCTCATGTACAGTCAAGAATGACAAGTCTTGTATTATTGGTGGTTATTTGAGTGGTTATTGATTTTTTTAAATTAAAAAAAATAAATATTATAATATTAAATTTTTATTCTCAATAATATATTTATAAAATCAATATTCAAAGGAAACCTTCACACATAGTCTTATTAAGCACTCAGACTTCTACAAATTAACATTGGAGAACCTTTTGGTGATTGCTCATGATAAAATAACTCTTGGGGTAGGTTAATATAGTTATGTAATATATTATTAAATTTTAATGAGTGATTTATAGTTATTTAAACTCATTTTAACCCATTTTTAGGCTCTCAGCCTTACATAGGACTATCAAAACCTGCGTTAGGGTTTAAATCTTACAACTTGAATAAAGAGTGTTTCCACTAGCCAAATTTAATAAAACTTGGTGATATAATTTATTTTTATATGATATATATTATTTTTATGGTTTTATTTTGTTACATAACCATATAATATGGTAACCATGACTTGATCATTGAACTAGGCCTAAGAAGACCTAATTGGTAGGAATGTGTGTTGAGTTAATAGGTCTCCTTTGAGAGTTGTGTCTTGAAAATTTAGGTCAAGATATAAGGGGATAAATGGTATAAAAAAATTGTATTAATTTTTTTATAACCTATTTATATCATTTGAAAATACTAGATTTGAGTAAAAAGAGGGCTACAAGAAAATAGGCCTAAAGGAGAAAAGAGTGGATTGTTTGAGATTTATATCTTGGAGATTGAATATTCTAGTTGGATGTTTAATTGGAGTTAAAATAGTTAAGTGGATTTCCATATTATCCCATTTTTTAATAAAATAACCTTGTAACCATGTATTAAGTTGTTAGGCCTATGAACCTATATGAGGATGAATAAGCCTCAACCAAGAAAAGAGAGTGAGGCCTTTAAAATTGTGTATGGGAGGATGGTGTTTTCACTAAAAGGATAGAGTGTTGAGGGAGATGAAGTTTATTATGTATTTTAAATATAAAAGTGAAACATTTATTTAAAGAGGATTAGTATCCTAGTAAGGCTAAGAGTGATTAAGAGTGTCAAGAGAGAATTAGAGTACATGTTGAAAGCAAGCACATCAGAGACTAGAGAAAGGATAAAAGATATATAGTAGATCTAGCTGAATGCATGAGGTCTAGTATAGCTCTCCCCATACATAAGGTGGTATCAAATCCTAAATAAGGAACCCTCCTCATAATAATACTAATATTACACCTCTTACCACTAGTAATCAAAATCCACTCATAAATACAACTCAAATTCTTTCTTAATTGGTTTAAAAATTGAATGTTATGAAAATAAATAAAAATTACCAAATGCTCAAAATGAAAATTCACATCCTATAAATGGATAGTAAAACCCTTATTATCATGCCTCAAAATAATCAAATTGTTGTTACCCCTCCTCTTAGAGATGTTAATGGGAATATCATGCCTTAACCTCTCATGTAGAACAAAATGATCCAAAATCTTAAAAATGAACCATTAGCTCCATTTATTATATCCATGTATATTAAAAACATCCCTCCTACTATTAAGTGTGATGTAATTAATGACCATAATATTTACCTTAAATCATTTGGTAATATTTATAATGAATGGGTACAAACCAATTCTTTCGCTACCACTAAACTTATTGTAAAAATGTTTACGATAGATGCTTTAGAATGGTTTAATCAACTCCCCCAACATTCCATATGGAAACTAGAGGATATTTTAAATGCTCTAGTTAAAGAGTTTCAATGACAAGATCTTCCTAAAAATAGTCTTAGTCACTTCATTGATGATAATAAATTACCCATTGAATATACTCATACTTTTATCAAAATATGCAAATCATTAACTCACAATCCCAACCATAACATGAGTGATGATAAAAAAATTTAAACTTTTCATTACTACCCTCAAATCCCCTCTTAAATGTAAGGTTTGAATCTTTTCTTCTTAAAACTTAGAAGAGGTTTTTGATCAAGTTAAAATATAATATTTCCTTATAAAATTAATTTGAACCATCTCATAATTCAATTAAGGTATCTTTCCCAACTTAAACTAATGAAATAAACATCATCAATTCTCAATCTAAATATCCTAAAAAAATGGGAGCAGTCAAATTAGATATTCAAACTCACTCCCACCCACCCTTGATCATCTTGAAAATGCAAACATTATTATATCTATATAAACCTTTCATCTATAAAAATATTATTCTCCCATGATGGTATAGTCATAATAAAAAAACTGGTTCCACACTAACATTTGTCATTCTCATAAGGCATATTGTGCACTTATTTAAATTTTAGTTTATTTCATGTTAGGGAATGCATTTGATCATGATGCTATTATCAAACTGTATCATACTAATTATCTCAAAGCTTCCTAAAAGACAAACTTTACCAAATTTACTACCTAAAATCACAAAAATCTTATACTCATTCCCAACACATAACACTATAAAATATTTGTGATATTGATGTTGATTATAATCAATCTTATACTAATAATCAATATGTGAATGGGGATAAATTTAATTAAGTTTGCAAACCTACTCGCAAAGACCTTGCTACCAAAACTCAAAATCTTTCTATCAAAGACCAACTTCTTAAATATATTACAACTTATAATCTCTGATCTTCATAACCAACCACTAGTGATGATCTACCTCCACTATAATAACCTCACATGATTCCATTAATTACTACACTTGATTAATCTAATCCTCAAAATCACACTTATTTTAACCCTCATTAGAATTTCTTATATGAAATTAATTGTACCTTGTAAAATTCGTCTATGGAGTTAGTAATAAATTATACTTATCAACTTAAGTTTATTATGTAATAACTAAAAGACATAGAACAAACTTTATCTAATGAGTCTAAGTTCCCTCATAGTGTTCCTTAACCTACAAAGGTACATGCTATCAAAATAATTTATTCTACCAAACCCTCCATAGAATTTCCTAAAGATGATAGGATCAATAATGAAATTATCTTTCAAGTTGATGATCCACCTCTTTTTTATCAAAATTGGCATCAATAATAATTTAATTTTAAAGTTATTAGTTGAAAAATGATATGGCATTGATGTTACTTCTCTTTGGTTATTTCAACAAATTGGATATTCCAAAGAAAATCTCTAACACACCCAACTCATGTGTCATCGATTTGATAAAACCAATAAAAACCACTTGTGTTATTTATTTAGATCTATGTTATTATTAGACCCAAGGAAATCGTACCAAGCTCAAGGTTTTTGATCTTCCTTTATCTTACAACATGCTCCTAGGTCATCCATAGACTCATAATATGTGATCTATTGCATCTTCTAATATATAATGTATCTAATTCATACATAATGGGAAATGTTAACAACATGAAGTTGGTCCTCCTAATACTTAGATCATCCAAATTCCAAATCCAAAATCTTAATATAGTATCCTTACCATTACTCAAATAAATAGTCTTCCTTTTCTTGAATTTGTTAATATGCATTTATATCCACATGTAATTCTTTTAGATTCAAATGATGACAAACCCAATGAATTGCAAAATATTTTCAATACCACTTGATTACCTTCCTACATCATGTAATGGCTCCCTCCTTATATTCATCCATGACATCAAACCATTGCCTTACTAGATATTACTACCAACATTCCTCCCCCATGTAATACACATGAAGCCTCTTCTACAAGTTATTATTTTTATTGTAATAAATATGGTGTGGTCAAAATATTTCAATATCCTTTATCCATGTCCCCCCATACTTTCATTAATATGTAAATATACAATATAAATTCTTCTAATGAAATGAATATATGTGTTATATCTCCATCTTATGATGATACTTAAATTATGGATCAATCTTAGTCACAATATTTATATGTCTTACATTATCAAAACATGTTAGCAAAAATAAAATCATGGTATTCACATATCCTATAATAGTGAATCAGAGCTTAAATGTTATGTATTACCTATTAATTCATATTTTATAAATACTCCATGGTTTATATAATGAATTAACCAATTTAATACAATCCAACCTAAAATTCATGATTGCATTGATCATTTGAATCTAGTGAACCAAGATTTATTACCTTCAATAGATCATATTGACAAGATCATCTTCTAAGGATTACTAATAATTCTATCACCATAATTGATAGTGTTTATCATACTATCTTGATACTGTATTCTATTGACAAACATTCTACCTATACTCCTAAAATTAACTTATATGCACAAGCTTCAACTATGCTAAATATACATTCAGAGTTTGATGATCACAAAAATTAAATTTTAGATCTTAAAGTTGATGTTGGATATTATGGACCTTTACCCACACTCCCTACTGATGAATATATTTTATAACTAATCCATGCTTGTGAACCTCAACTACCATGCTAACATCATAAGTTTGGTCATTTTTTATAAAAAGTCTCCTTATTTTAATAATTTAATTGCTAGTGTCAATCCTAAAATACATCATTGTTCCATGCTTCCTCCTGCTCCATATCATTGCCAAGATAGAAATGTTATGATTATTGATGAAAATATTATAATTATTTATGAAACCATGACTATTTCTCAACCTATTCTCATATCCAAATAACTTTAACCTATAGAACATGATAATTTTATTCTATTTTTTTAAAATATCATGAATCTTTTTCATGGTTATATGAAGACATTCCTAGTATTGATCTTAGCATATTGGTCCATAATATCATTACTTATCCTGATTAAAAAACCATACATCAAAATCAACTTAAATTTAGTCCTAATATTTATACCTTATGTAATAAAGTGATCATCAATATTTTAGGCACCACATTCATCAAAATTGTATATTATTATGAATGGGTATCCAATATTTTTCTTGTGCACAATAAAGTGACCATGGTTATTCACATCTATATAGACTTTCACAACCTTAACTTACCATGTATCAAATATTACTTTATTTTACCATAAATCAATTCCACTATTGATTACAATGTCATCTATGAATTTTTTTCTCATAGATGGTCTCTCAAGATGTAATCAAATTCATATTGATCCTAAGGATCAACATAAAATAACTTTCACCAATGAATGGGGAACCTATTTATACATTCTAATGCCCTTTGGTATTTAAAATTTTGGTGCCACTTATTAACATGAAAGAACCCATATATTTTATGATCTCATTCATAAAATGGTTTAAAATTATGTATATAATTTTATCACTAAATCCAAGCATCATTAAAATAATCATCATGATATCATTATCATTTTGTAACTCCTCATAAAATAGAAAGTTAGACTTAATCAATGTGAATGCATTTTTAGTATCACCTCAAGAAAAAATTTAAGATTCTTAGTCTATTTACATAGGATTGATGTATATCTTCTGAAAATTAAATACATTATTAACATTACCATTCCTCACTACATTCCATATATATGAACATACCTTTGTAAACTTAGGGAAAACTAATGATTTGTTCCTGAGATGGATTACCATATCTATTTAATTAATTAAATTATTAAGAAAGGTATTAATTTGGAATGGATTGATTCATGTCAAAAATCATTTCACAACATGAAACAATAATTAATGCATCCTCCCACTCTTCAACCACCTTCCAATGATCATCATATCATCTTTTACACTTCCTCTACCACCATTTCAATTGGGGAAATGTTTGCCCAAAAATATGAAACACGTCATGAATATGCCATATATTATATTATTTTTGATATAATAGACTATGAGACATGATATACCAAATTATAACATGAATGTCTTGTTGTTTATTTCCCAATTAAAAAACTTCAGCACTACATGCTTTATCAAACCAATTATGTCATTATACATTATGAACCCCTTCATAATTTTTCTCCAAATATTTATTACTTGGAGATAAAAGTGTTAAATAGATGGTTATATTTATGGAATTCAATTTGAAAATCATAGCATAAAAATTATTTAAAGGCCAACTAATCACCAATAACATTTTGTTTCTCCTATACCACGTAGTGCTCACCTTCAAGATACTCATCCTGATGAATCCATCCTTTACATTGAAGGTATTAATCAACTTATTTCAATTAAATATTATTTAAAAAAATATATAGTTTATATTGAATAAAATAATCTTAATAAATAAATAAATAATTCTAAACCAAAATCTAAAGTCATAATCAAATAATTCCTTGAAGTTATAATTGATCTACATGAAGACACTTGGATTCTTCATTTTTGATGAGGTTAAATGTCTTCGAGGGGAAATGGTAGGATGCATCTTAGCTAAACCCCATGGAAATATCATACCTCTTTATATTTTTTTTCAACTTTGACATTAATAATAACATGTCTAAGTATAAATCTCTCATTTTAGGCATGCAAGCTACCATTGATTTAGATATACCTTACCTACATGTTTTAGGTGACTCACAACTTGTTTTTTGTCAAGTCAATGGTGAATATTGATTAAAAATTTAAAATATTATCTCCTATCATAAAATTTACACCAATATTGATAAATAATTCAAATCCTTCACCATCAAACCAATTTCATAAGAGCATAATGCTATAACTAATTCATCTGCTTCATCTACTTCTCTTTTCCACCTTCATCTAGCCCTTCATAATTCATAATTTATCATAAACATATGTAAATTACCATTTTTATTAAAAACCACAAATGATTTTCATATATGTGATATTGAGGTTATCACTCCTTAAGACATCTAGTAATACAATAATATCACTCAAATTATCGAGCACCATAATTATCCCCCCAACACTAATTCTCATGAAAAGACTCGTATTTTCAATAAATCCTACAAATATGTCTTATGTTATGACACTTATTACTACCAAAATGTTGAATTCTCTTTTCTCCATTATGTCACTCAAGAGGAATTCACTTCTCTTATTGAATACGTACGTGGAGGAATTTTTGGTGGCCACTATAGTGGATACGTAACTACACAAAAATTCCTTCCCATGGGATATATTTAGCCCACTATCAAAAAATATGATATCACATTTGATAAAAATTGTAATCCTTACCAACTACATGATGATATTATTCACTCTCTTATGGTCAAGATTCAAACATTAGAATCTCTTTGGCCTTTTTCCATGTGGTGATTAGATCTCATTGGGAAATTACCTTGCTCTCAATATGGTCATGCCTTCATCATTACAACCACTAAATATTTTGGTAAATGGGTCAAAACTATGCCCTTTTTTAACATTATAGTTATAATTATATCCAAATTCATATTGAATCAAATCATTTATCATTTTGTAATTCCCCACACTATTATTTCTGATAATGGTGGAATTTCAAAAATATGGAAATGAAACAATTGTGTTAAATTCAAAAAACATAAATTTCTTACACCTTATCATCCTCAATGCAATGGATAAGAAGAGGTCACTAAAATAAATATTAATAAAATATTTCAAAAGACAATTCAGGTTTCTCATTGACTAGAATCTCAAGTTTTATCCTACACTTTGTGCTTATCAAACTAACATTCATACTACTACTAGGGTGACCCATTTTTACCTAATATATGACTCTAAATTTTTATTATCTTTATAAATTTAACTACCATCCTTATTAATATCTATTAATGTAATTATTACTAATGAATTAATCTATGAAGCTCACATTCATGCCTTAGACCTTCTTGATGAACATCATATGGGTAATTTGTACATAACTTATAACATTAAGCTCTAATTTATAAACAACATAAAAAAGGTAAAATTTTTACCTTAATTTTTGGTGATTTATTCCTTAAATAATATTTTACCCATGATAAAAAAGGAAAGTATTTACAAAAGTGGTGGGTCTTTATATGGTCAAAGACATTTTTAATCCTAACACCTACCACTTACAAATTAATAAGGACCATATCCTCAAAGAACCAACTAATGTTCATTTTTTAAAGAAGAATTTTTCTTAAATTTATACTTCCATTTAAAATACTATTTTTATCTTACATTTCTTATATATTATGGTGCTAACACTTCTTGTAGGTTTTTCATTTCAAAGCTTCCTATTGTCCAACATTACATAAATTTAAATAGCCTTAGTTCCTATTGTTGGTACTTTTATCTATTTATAATAATTTACATATATTATTTAGTTCAATAATTTTTATCATAATCCCATGGATAGGACCCATCCATTCCTCATAAACATGTTTCTTCTCTTTCATTTTGTTAGACAATCTTCAAGTCTTTTTGAGTCTTTGGTTTCTTGCTTCAAAAACCTTATGATATTTTATTTATTACTTTTTACAACTCTTGGATTTATTTTAATTTTAATGGTAGTACCTTAAATAAGTACCTCCTTAAAAATATCCATTACTTTCTTCTTTTTATAGCTTGGTGCTTGCTTCTAACCTTAGCTTAGTGTTTTCCTTGAATGATAAATCAGTAGTTACGACTTATATCTTCTATTGTTTATAATCACTCATATTATTTTAAGATAACATTAAAAAATATATTCTCATGTCTCTATTCAAAATATAATATTTATTATGATGATGATTAATACTAACCTATCATTATGCCATTTTAAAAATACACATTTTTTGTGATTTGAGGTAGTTTAATCATTCCATGTTAATTTACATTCTCTCCCCTATTCCATCTCACTATGGGAACATCAAGTTAGGTTTGGAGATCACACTCTTATCTAAAATTTAAGTAAAGGATCTTAAAAACCATGCTCTCTAAGTTTTTTCCCTAGCCACCAATTGTAAGTTCTCTAGTGATAATCATTTTTAGCACCCACATTTGATTTTTCTAAACCTATATGGAGGAGGACTACACAAAGGACATAAAAATTAAAATAAAAATAATTAAAATTAAATTAAATGATCAAAAGGAAAAAATAAATATTCAAATGTCAAAATGACACCAACATATGTGATTATTTTCACATACACCTATTCTAGTTGAAGCTCAAATCCCACAATTTCCCTCATGATAGATCTAAGGTAAATTAATGTGTGTTAGGACAATATATTGGGGTAGTATATCTCATACTTTCAAAAATATGTATAGTGTGCCACATACTTTTTCACACAAGCACCAAATCTTCAGAGTAGACCAAGAACTCTATAATGGGTGTTGAGGAATAGGGAACACATTGTGGGAAGTTATGTCCCTTTTAATTTTATTTCATATATAAAATTCATGGGATGATATTTATACTTCACTCATTGAACTATATTTTCATGGATAGGATGAGTTATCTAGGGTCCCTCTATCTTGATAATTTGATTTGAGTGTCTTGTCTCTTGTAAAGATTATATATTCAATGTGGTGTTTACTTCATTTCCCCCACCACCAATTTAATTTCCCCCCATTAAAATGAAAATTTGTTTCTTAATTTTTTTTGAATTTCTATATTTCTTATTCTTCATCTCTTTTAGGTATGCCTAAAATAATTTTTTTTAGTTAATACATAATTAGACTATAAGTTGAATCTCAGTATTGGCATTGGTGTTAAATACTCTCTTTTATAGTTTCCTTATCTTCCTAGGATCTCCATAGGTTATGTTTGGAATGAGAAAGTATTTGTTTCATCTTTATCTAGGTTTATTTTTATCACGTTTAATTTTATTTTTGTCCACATTTTCCCATCTTTATTTGAGTGTGGATTGTTACTTCTATTACAATGATGTCAATTCCATTATTCAATTTCATGTCTCCCTAGTTTGATCTAGATTATTAATTTTCATACTTATGATGAATTTGTAGGGTCTTTTGGTCATTTAGTAGCATTGGATTTTTGGTTAACCCATTCACCCTATTTTATTCATTCTCCTTGGTATTTTTATTTATAACTTAGCCATTATCATCCCATCTTGCCAATTTTCCATGTGACTCATTTAGTTATGAAATTTAATCATTTATTTTGTTTCTCTTGTGATTATTTATATTTATTTCTAGCTTTGTATCCTTAGGGCTTGACCAAAGTAGTCACTACATCCTCCATGTTCAATATTATAAATGTATAAAATAACCATTAAAATATTAAGGTAAATCAAGTTATGTATATGTTACTTTAAATTATTTCAAAAAAAATTATTTATTGTCTATCAATTTTTGCATTTTACTATAATTTTTTAGCTCAATTACATGCATTTTTATGTTCTTTCTCAAAGCACCATACGATGTTACACTTTTTTGAAACATGAATAGCTTTAAGTGGGGCATATTTATACACACAATATTTTAAATTTTTTATAATTTATTGATACTTTATCTCTTTTAATAACCTATCAAGTTTCAATCTCTCAGAGTGCATGCATTAAAGGGTGCATCAGAAAAGGGCTAGGAAG
This sequence comes from Torreya grandis, assembly GCA_037957365.1. NCBI lineage: Eukaryota > Viridiplantae > Streptophyta > Pinopsida > Cupressales > Taxaceae > Torreya > Torreya grandis. Next base: position 222,414 of record JARHVA010002651.1, read on the forward strand.
ACCATTAGTGATTTACAAGACTATTGGTTAATTCTATCCTACCTAAAGCAAATACAAATCCTAATTATTGAAATAACTAATAAATTATCCTCACAATATCCCTTAACTAGTAAAAAACCATTTTTCCTACTAGGTTAGCCATTGTTGACCCAATTGTGAAAGTTACAACCCATATTACATGATTAGATTAGCCTAGGTCAACCTAGTTTGAGGTTGAATGGAATTTTTTTTAAAATTGGTCATGGAGAGAAGACCTTATCAGATAATTTTTTTTAAGAGTTAGGTCATATTAATTAGCATATATAAAACCTTCACTTCGGTCTAATAGGGAGGAACATTCATTTTCACATTATTACATTCTGTAATTCTACCATATCTACATTTGAAGGATCCATTTCTTATGGTTTTCCTTGGAGGAAAGATATATTGTTTATGTAAAATATTGGATGAAAGTAGTAATATTTTATTATAGATATTATTTAAAATATATTGTGATCCTTATAAATCCATAATAATCTCTTGCAAAGCACCATTGGCCAAATGATAAATTGAGACTCAATAGGATCATCCAATCGTGAGTATATCTAACTTTTTGTTTTTCATTTTATAAATAGATATTTCATAAAGTAATAGGTTTTAATGTATAATCCTTTGATTAGATTACCTATACACTTAAAATTAGTGTAGTTATAGGGTTTTCTAGGCTTTCCATCTTACACCTTAGGTGATATAGGCCCCCATTTACCTACCATGATCCCTTATTTGTTTTGTTTATTTTAAAACATCCCCCTTTGTTCTATAAAATTTGATGACACTAAATTATATTTCCTTTTATGAATTATAAGACATATATAGGGTTATTACACAATATTATTTTCCTAAAGGCTTTTGAACCCTCTCCTTTAGTATTATGTGATATGTTACCCCTTATATAGGTCTATCAGATCTAATTTGGTCATGCTCCTGATATGAAAAGTATCACAATAGATATTAGTTTATTACCTTCTCCAAACTTGGATTTACTAAGTAGGATAAGTTGTAGATCTATCTTAATTTATTGCATACACAACCCACTACTCTTAAAATTATAAAGAAAATTCCTACATGCTCAAGAAAATATGAAATTTGTTTGAAAATTATTTTAGGCCCTTTTCTACCTCAAAAAAATTGTTTGTAAATTTAAGGAAAAGAGGATAAATTCCTTTAGGACACAATTTTAAGATTAACTTTAAATTTCATATCATTTGTTTCATATCTCCTATTATTATTTTGTTATTATTATTTTTTTTAATAGAATATAAATGTTTAATTAATTATATTTGGTGTATTAGGTAGTGTTTTATATGCATAATAATTACCAAACACAAATAACCTTTTCAAGATCTCAAATTCTATAAGGGATTCCAAAAACTTTCAGAGTGAACTACCAATTAGTATTTTATTCAACATAGTAGGGAATGCATATTGTGATGTTAATAACATAAAAATGATTTAATTTTCACTAATTAATACTTTATTTTCATTTCATAATTCAATACAACTTTCCTTCAAGAGGGTGCAAGCGAGATAATCTTCACACTTTAATCAAATGATTATTACTACATTCCTTGAGATCCTCACATAATAATGTGTAATAAGGCTTTCAAATAGATCAAGATAAAATATTATAATTTATTTCAAACAATTTAAAAATTCAAAATTTTTGCTAGCTCTACATTGTAGACACATAAATTTGGTATTACACACTTAACAATGTCAATTTTGACTAAAATTTAGTATACATGACTTGTCCATACACAAATGAATCATGATCACACTCTCTCATATTTATTAACTTACTTATGGGTCTAACCTTAAAAAAAAATCATTATTCACACACAATATTTTCCTAGTCTCTACCTAAATAGTTAATCATCTTAAGCAGATTTTTACTTGAGATCAAATCATCTTTTGTCTCCTAGATGCCTCCAACCAAAGTTAGATAGATCTAGTTATCATATAAATATACTTTGGATAGATAACTATTCACACTCTCTAATGACTATTTTCCCAAATTTAAACTCTTACTTTGGGCCAACCCACATATTTTTCATGTCGGTTTAGAGGGAAATTAGCCAAATAATAATGTATATAAGCATATCATATCTTTACAATGGCACACTGATGAATACATCCACAACCCTTGAGGCACTATCATAAAATAACCAAATATATATACCCTCAAAGGAAAAACCACCAATCGAAGTTTGAATTATATTGTAATGTTAAAATCACAAGGTTTGAAGTTTCAAAAGCCACACAAATGATTGCATAACACATTAACATATAAATGATTGAGTATACACATAGTTTGGTGGGAGAAATATGTATATTTTGAGACCTATTTAGAGTATTATAGTTTAAATATTGTGTAACCACTTATCAAGGGATAATTGAGGTCAATTTGACCCATCATTTTTAACCCCATCTGACTAGAAAATCAAGTGTAAAAAGTGGAGCTAGGTTTCAAGGTTAAGGAAGACAAATATAAAAATTCATAGGATCAATCCTCTAATATTATATAACATATATTTATAGATAGGTGAAATGATATATGACAAAATATTCTTGTAATTTTAAAATGGATAAATCTATTAAAAATAAAATTATTCTAGTTACAACATCTAGGCATTACTAGATCCATCTAAGTAGGTTTAAATAGTAAATTTATAGATGTGAGTGACCATGAATACATTACAAACAATTTATAATGAATTTACACTGTCATAGACTAAAACAAAATCCTAAAAAATATAAATAACTTATCCCTTTGGTCACATTTATTTATAATAAGTGTAATTAATCAGCCAAACTCTGCTAGTTACATTTTTATTTAATTTAATTTAACATATATTATATAATCTAAATTAGTCACAAATTCTATCTTATTTAGAACACTAAATCCAAAAATAAGATAAAACATATTGGGGAACCCTTCATTCCTCGATTATAATAAACCCTAGGTTTCCTTTAGGGTTTCATTATAACTTCTTAAAGTTTTAGATTTTTATGTTAGGATTTTAGACCTAATTTTTTTAGTTCACCTTATCATATATGTAAATATAAAAATATGTTTTTTTCCTTTATATTTGATACTCATTTTCTTGTTATGGTTCCCTTTATTAGGTTTGTGACTTATATAAAAACATATTTATATTATATCTAATTCAATAATATTTTATGTTTGAAATTATTTGATGTTTTTTTTAAGTTGTGCTCATTAGATCAAAAGCCTTTTTTGGTTACCCTAAATTATATAGATTTTTTCAAAATTAACATTTTACTATTTTTAATAACTTTTTCTTAGAGGACAAAACACAATCTATTTTTTAAAAAAATTATAGAGTTTATTTGTCTACTCATATTTTTTAAAAACCTAATTTTGCTTCCCAAAAAATTTCACATTTTTCTTAAGATTGGTCATTCTTTATTTAAAGTATTGTATAATGACTATAATGGATATAAATAGTATATATTTTCTAATTCAATATATGATAGTCATAATTCTTTTTTTAATCTTATTTTTAATTTAGTTATATAAACAAGCATAAAATTTTGAAAATTTATATTGCATAATTTACACAACAATCATATAAAATTGAGTGTTTCCTATAATTTATTGTCCATGCTACATATAATATCAAGCATCTAAGGGATAAGAATTACTTAACTTTTTATGACTCATTTATGGGTTCTTTATTTTGTCACATATTTTTAGAAGCACTTTGAAATATATATGTTTTATTTCAAATTAGGAACACACTATAAAAACTATCAATCCTCCTCTAGAATCTTCTGAACACATACAAAATTATAAATCTATCTAATTAACTTGTCTAAGCTTTATGAGTCAATCTAATTTTGTCCAAGCCTATTCACCTATGTCTATAGATTTATTTATCCTATTTCATCACCTTTAGATATTCATAGATAAAACTATGTTCTCTTTCCTTTGTTTAACTCCTAGATTTTGTAATTTTTTATCAAGAAGACATGAAAAATGGTTAGTTGGGTTGAACTAACCTTTACCAATATCGATGACTAGCTGAGTGTTTCCCACATTTTTAATACTCTAAAGAGGACCCAAACCACATGTATTTCTCCCTTTAATGTGAGTTTGTGATAAATCATGTGTATTAAAGTCTAAATTCTATTTCACTTATGCCCTCATTGATACAAGTATGTAGAATATATAGTGACCTTTATAAACTTCATATTTTCAATAAAAAACAATTTAATAGGAGTTTTCACTTCACATTTAATTTTATAACAATTAATATTTTTCCCTCAAATGCCTCCTAGGGGATTTGTATATATATAGTTATCAATTTTTAGTTTGGGAACTAATGGCCTATAAAATTTGACCTTTGAATGCAAAACATGTAAGAGAAATATCCCCAAAGTGAGTATGCCCAAAGTAGAAAAAAAAATTCTCAGAGATATTTCTAGAATTTTATGATACCTATGCTACATGAAGTTGTCTATGAATTCTATAATCCTTTGAAATATATGGAAAACTCAATGGTAAGTAAACCAAAATGAGATATCCCTATGAAAAATAAAATGATTATGGAAATAATAAAAATAAAATAATACATTGTCAAGTAAAGCTATGAAGAGTATCAGAGACTAAGATGAATGCGTCAATTTGTTCCCTATTTACAACTGAGGATATATATATATATATATATATATATATATATATATATATATATATATATATATATATATAGAGAGAGAGAGAGAGAGAGAGAGAGAGATGTCAAATTAGTTAAGGACATAGATGATGAGATTTCCTATAGGTGAGTGAGATAAAAATATCATGGTTAAGACCCATAATAGGCATGAAGATGTGAAAAAATGGTGAATAAGAGTCATGTTTTCACGTACAATAAATGTAGGGTAAAGGTAATTCATAACTAAAATTTTCAAGTATCAATTATCAAATTTTAGTGAATTCAAATTCCCTATCCCTTTTTTCTAGTATTAGAATGCAATAAATATTCTAGAGTAGAAGGATAAATATGTACCTAAGTGTGTAAATCACACTTTGTCATTAGGAGGTGGCTCAAAATGTGCAAGTTGATCTAAGGAAAACCTTTAATGAACATATGATAGTCAATGTCCATAAAATGAAATATAGAAATGCATAAATTGAAATTTAAATTGAAGAGTAAGTAAAGAGTACACTTGTGTATGGGTGAACCATGTTACACTATAACTTGTTGAAGATTATAATTTCTTGTTGAAGTATTGGATTATGGTTCTTATTTATTAAACATTTTGGAGATTCAAGGATGATCAATAAATAATTTTTGTAACTAAGGTGAATGCCATGGATTGAGCAGGCAAATGTCCCCAATCATTATTTAATAAAAAATAGAGGGAATAGTTCTAGGTTGCCTTGTGATGTATAACCTCAATCACACTAACCCATGTAACTAATAAACACTAATATTTTAATCTCAAGATAAAATGTGGGAGCCAAATATTTGGATCACATAGTAATTTTAGTTTGTTGAGTGATGCAAAACCTCAACCACATTACTCTTTTACATGTCAATTAATCACTACATATGGACTTATAATTTCAATGTTGTTCAATACTCGAAATGTGCTTGAAATATATAAATTTACTTGATGTAAATGAGAAAAACCAATTTCATGCCATATAATGTGAACCACTTAGTGTTAATATTGGTAAACTATAGAAATGCACATGCATGAAGCATCTTTCATGCCCCATAATTTGAACCGATCAGTGATAATATATTATATAATGTTATGTATCTATATGCTATGTGTGTCTTTAATCTATTTTTGATTGAAACAAATCAAATTAATATATATTAAACTATTGAAATGTAAATTTTGGAATATACAAATATGATATTAAAATATAGTATGATACAAAATATTACAAAATTTAGAATTTGCTAAAAATATTAAAGGAGCCTAAGAATATGCAAATCTCCCTAAAATATATTTAATGTTAATTGTGTAAGCTAAATATTAATGATAATTGTTGTAAAATACTTGAAACCAATATTACATCTAAAAATATAATTATTAATTATGTTAGGATAAGGTCATATAAGGAGGACAAGGGCATAGTATGGCCTTATCTATTGACCATAGTTACATCCTAGTTGACCGTGTGACTAGTTTTTTATTTGAGTTTGTGTGCTTAAAATTGAGTGGTTCTTAGTTATCTATAGAATTTTAATACATGCATGAAAAACATGAAACCTTATTCCTTCACAATAAATGAGATAGAGATCAAAAGTAAAGGGGAGAAACATGTAAGGGGAATAGTTGAGTTATCCTCAAAAAATCCCACACAATTTCATTATTACATACATATCTCAAATGGGCCTTGGGATAATGTAGTTATTCCCCCTATGATGATTGTGCCACTATATAACTATAACTAGAATATTTATTGAAATTACTGATAATGGTTTGCCTTGACCTAAAATAAGAAAAAACTATAGTTAGCTTATGACTTTTAGAAAGTAGTAGAATTAAAATTGGAATAAATAGTGCCCTTTTGCTTAGTGTATAATAATTTGATATGAAATTTATAAGGGGTTTCAAGTGAATGATTTGATGTTATTTTTTAGGATAATATTGAGAATATTTTCACTAATTGAGTTATAAAAATGTGTGGGAGAGATATTTTGAAATGTATCAATATTAAATAATGATTGTTGGAGCATTAGGGACATCATGTTAGGGGACAAGGCCACATTTTATCCCTATCTAACCTAGCATGAACTTATCCCAGAGGACTAAAAAATACATGGAAATGTCTAATAGGATCTTATTGATTGAACAAGGATAAAATTGGATCAAATAGTTATGTCTATATGATATTTATGATGTTTAAATGATAATGAAGGCTCTCTTATAGATTGTGAGTTATTGAAATGGTGAATAGACCAAATAAGGTAAAGATGTCAAAAAAACATATTTGTAATCACTTTATGATTAAATTTGTGTTTACATTTCCCCCCACTTTATTCTAGTGATGAGACAAATTAAAATTACTATATTAAAGTATATGTGAACCTAAGTGTATATACACACACTTTGTCCTTGGATGCAAAAATTGATTATGTAAGAAGCCTTAATGTGAAACTTAAAGTATTTTTTTTTCATATTTGAAGATTGAAAATTTGAAATTTGAAAATTTTCAAAGAGAGTAAGGAAAGTATATCCCTAAAAGAGTGAAAACTAATTACCTTGTAAATTTAAATTGGAGAAGTGTTTCCCCCATTTTGGGGCATTTATAGAAATGTTGAACTTATGGTTAATTAAGAGTGATCAAGTCTCAATTTAAAATCTTTGAATTCCTTTGAGTTGTAAATATTTTATGTTCCAAATCTCATTTGACTGTGTAAAGTAATATGTACAATAATTTAAGGGATGAAACCACCAATGTAGCTCAATACATCCTAAAAATTTGTAACCATAGACATTGAGTGTCACTATACTCTAATATGGCCCACTTTCAACATGAATACAAATCAAAATATTGAAAACATATCTATATTATATTTACAACTTCGGAACTTCTGAATTTTTGAGAAATTTTGAAACTTTTTGAATTTGTGAACTTTGAAATTTCCATGTAGTAACTTTAACATGAATGATTATCATTCCCCATTTACTTTACTTAATATATATTGAATGTCATTTTTAATTTTTCAAGTATTGAAACCTATAACTATTTTGTAAACTTTTATATATAAGAATGAGAACACATGCATACCACATGCCCCTATAATGTGAAAATTATGAATCATGATATAATTTTTGAGACTATATAATGCCATAACTCTTAAATTTTGATTATGAAGACTTGTATTCTCAAGACAAGTTCATTTTGATGCCCCTTTTTTGAGATGAGAGATGTATCCAACAAATCACTTAGCTCAAAATAAGAGTTATGTAATATATGAAATATGTAATCATGTAGTAACACTTTAAATTTTTACATTATTTACATCATATTTTTTAATATAAATTTTAATTTTGTATATGATCATGTATTATAAATATGTAGTATTGAAGCACATAAGTAGGATGCCAATGATATAAATCATGGCACTAAATTAATATAATATATAATTAATGAATGATATAAAGCATGCTAATATAATAACATAAAAGTACATAAAATCAATGTCATATAATGTCAAAAAAATTTCATATGATGTCAAACATAAAGGCCTAAAGGCCACATAAGAGGGAATATGAATGTTGCATAATCACATAAGGCCAAGGGATACATGAAAATGGAACAATGGTTCCATACAATAAATAATTTTAACATACAATTCCAAGGGCCACACATAATAAGAAAGCAATCTATAACATATCATGGATTATAGTAAGAAAGAAGCATAAAATAAATGATGTTAGTCTACATCCACCATATAGATTTATGTGATTATTTACAAATAGAATTTTCATGTAACACATGTATGATATGATAAGAAAAACATATGTATGATATATATCTCGACATGGTGGAAAGTTTGTGGATGAATACGTGATGTTAAATTATTCATAGAGAATACAAATATGCCCCCAACTTAGAAACTTTTTTGGGTAATCAGGGAATATTGACATCAAAACCATGTAAAATTATGTCCTGTATCACTCTCAAATACCTTGTGAAAATCAATATGTATTTGAGAATTTGAATTATGATTATCTATCTAACATATAATAAATAACATATTAAGATCAATAAGATAGAAATAATTGAAGAATGTTTTTAGGTATTGATTTTGATTTTTGTAAAATAATTTTATATTTTTGAATTTTTGAAATATTTGCATACTTTTGAATTTATTTTATTTTTATTTTGAATTTTTGAAATTTTGAAAAATTTATTAAATAAGGTTAAAAAATAGAGGAATATGGAGTAATTTGAACAATCCACAATAATATACAAAATAATTATATGATAAAGAAGAAGGCATGTGCCCCCAATATATGTGTAAATGAGTCATAACAATGTATTTTGAATGAATAAGATAGATAAGAGTGTACAAAATCCTCATGAACAAGATAAATATGTGATAATGTAATTGTAATGAAAAGTATAGCATTACAAGTATGCAATAATGAGTAAGAATGGGCATTAAAAATTATTTTTTTGTATTTAATTTGGATTGTTCAAATTGATTTGAAAATTAAGAGGGAAAGTGTCCCAAGTGAAAAATATAGCTAAGGGATAGAAAATTACTTAGATAAAGGAAAAATTTATTAGCAAGTAAATAAAATAAAATAAAAATCTATATACAAAGGGTGGTGATACTAGATAACTAATGATAACAGTGATGGGCATGTATGCATAACCCATGGTATGATATGAAGGAATGGATTCCTATGAATAAATAAGTGTCAACTATAGATGAATCTAAATTTGAATTATGATAATATGTTGTACATTAACCCCTTTAATCACCACCCATATTCCCATATAAACCTATATCCTCATGTACCATAGAATAAGATGTAAAAACATTCACCTATGATGAAGGTCTATGAGTAACCTAAAATGCCTTATAATATGAACATTTTACCACTTAATTATTAGTATAATGTGCCATGATATTTATTACTAACTTAATATCATCATCTATAATTGTATCATGATCATCGATAAATGGATAAATTTATTATGTAATATTATCATTTTCATATTCTTGTAATATGCCTTGGAATATGTATATCATGTTCTTGAATAGTTTTTCAAACTATTTCATTACCATGTTAATTAATGATTATTCCAAGAAGTTATTTTATAGAATAATAAAGTATAATTTACTTCAAAGTATATTCATATTGTAGTTTTGTAATTTTTACCACTTGATTATCATAATATATCTGAGGAAATTATGTAGTGTATAAGGTACTACTATAATACTTTATATCCAAGGGTGTCTTAATAGCTTATGAAATACCCATGTGTTTGTAAGAAGTAATAATAGGGTGGTAACTATGAGAGGGGCCACTTGTAAATGTAACACTATATTCCAAAGAATAAAACACATATGACCATCAAAATCCTTGACAACTATGTAATTATCTTGTAAATCCTATTTTTTATAACCAAGAGAGTAAAGGAGTGTTATGGTACACACATTTTAACTTGATACATTATCTATCATAACACTATATATGTATTACTTATCATTATATGCTTGAATAAATAGTGCAAGTCTATCTAAATCATAGACAAAAAATTCACTATCATCAAATGTGATCATAGGTTGTGATATTTGTTTAATTGTAACTATACCAATGATAATATCAAGTGTATTTCCATATGTAAAAGGAAGAAGATAAGCATTATATGCATGATGTACTTTAGAATCATCCTTGTTATTTATGTCATTATTTGAAAAAGGATCTTTGTATATTTTTATATTTACATTGTCATTGTTTGTGTTTAGCCTTTTTATTAAGTGTGTCAATATCAATAATATTATCACTAATGAGATATTTAATCTTATGCTTAAGATTGAAGCATATGTTTTTACAATGTCAATATATATATGGTAGTCATAATATGCATTACCATAAAAAAAAGATTGAGGTCTAGACATGTCCACCTACATTGGTGGAGGAAGAGTGATTATATTTCATTCAAGTAGTATTTACAATAATACATGAAGAGGTGAAGGTAACCTTGAAAATTTCCTCCTTGGTTGAGCTTGTAATTGAATATTTTGTGTTGGCTATAAAATAATATTTAATGTAATATTATATTCATTCTTGATTTAAATTAGTTTGATCTTATAATTTATCTTGTTTTAAAACTTGAAATTTGAAGTAGAAGGAGAAATTTAAGTATACTTAATTTTTTTCAAAGTAATCAACTTGAACTCACACTATTTAACTATATGGCATAGTTAATCAAAAGATTTGAACTTCTCAAACATAATTGACCCTTAAAGTAGAGATAGTAAAATTTGAGTAAATATATCTTGGAGATTATTATCAACCATTTGATTTTTAATTTTTGATAGAATAATCTTGTACCTTATCACATATTCCCTAATTGTTTAATTAGACCTTTGTATGAGATTTAAAATTTGAGCATATGATAGATTTTCACCAATGATGATAGAAAAGTGTGTTAGAAACTAGTTTTCAAAGGATTCAAAGACTTTATTGATTGAAGAGGAAGATCATAAAACCATATAAGAGCATATTATTTTATATCTCTTGGAAATATATTTGTTAACAATTTATCATTATCTGCATAATATAGACAAGTTACATGGAATGCACGTAAATGTTATTCATGATCACCTTTGACTTTATATATATGAAGATTAGAAGCCACAAAAGCAAATAGTAATGGATGGGATTCAATTTTTTGTTTCAAAGGGTTATCCAATAATAAACATGAGTCTAAAGAGGGGTTGGTATGAGAAATTATTTTCTCAATATTAACTAGCTTATCTTGTAAGGCAAGAACTACATGTTTAAGAGTAACATTTATTAGGTAATAGGAGTATAAGTAGCATGACTAGGCATACAAATAGATAAATTTGTAAAACCAAGTGATGTTACCAAACCATGGGATGATGTTATGGGTGTATAATTAGGAATAAATGTGATAACAACATTAGAAGTACTATTTTTGGAAGCTTTATTTTATTCATCTATATCAACATATAAGAATGAATAAAATTTATCATGATGTTCACAAAGATATTTCATAAAATTTTCCTAATCAGTTGGACTATATTTTCTAAGTAGTGGGTTTGGAAATGATATCCATGATGTGCTTGTTAATAGGATGAGGGATATGTAATGGAGGATCCATTGAAGTTGCATATGTGTAACAATGTATAACATATGCTTCCTATTATTTCCATGTCAATTTAGATTTTTAAGAATCTATTAGAGAAGAATAGGGATAAGATATAGTAGTAAAATAATTCATAATAGGAAAATATTTATATTGAACATTATTTATTATAAATTATTAATTAATTCAATATTTAATCCATGTAAGATTATAATTAATAGCATGTTGGATATTAATACAAAATTTAAGAATAAATTGCATGGTCCTATGTAACATGTGAAATAAATATTTATTTATTGATCCAATTATAAATACAATACAACATGAATCAAGAAATTCTAATGAATATGAATATAATATAAGCACAATCCAATGTATAAGGGTGATGTAAGAAAGGGTTTGAATGATTGTGTGGGATCTCAAATATACTTGCTTGTTTATTTATTAGTGTCTGTCTAATATTTTAGATCACTAACTACCAAGGTAGAACCATGTTTGTATCCCACTAACATAATTTTCTAGGGTATAATTAGAGTAACTTCCCTGGGTAGAATGATCCTCTCAGGTGCACCACAAATCAAATAGCTAAAAGAGGCTTCCTTTGGTATAAATAAGGGATCCTATGTGTTTCAATATACTATAAAGTATGTGAAAACTAAAATATGTGTTTAGTGTTGTACAATGGCTATGAGTATTAAGTTAAACCACATATTACACAATTTTTATAAATAGAACACTATGTATCCCTTCATGACAATCACTAAGTAGTTTTAAAATTGTCAGCACATAGTTTCTAAAATAAGTAAAAGAAAATGAAAAATAAAAAGAAAATAAAATAAAATAATTTTTGTGTATATAAATCATAAAAAACTTAAACTAAGGTCAAAATAAATATATTTTGTGTTAGATTTATCCAAGGTGACAAGACAAACTTATTTAATGTCAGATTAAATCCAATATTAAAGAAGTTAAATAATTATGTGTCAAGTTTTATCCAAGGTTGAACGGTGTTTTATTTTTAGTGTCAAGAATTTATAAAAAAATTACTTAAATCCTTGGAAAAAAATCAAGCAAACAAAAAGCAAGAAATCTTCTAAAAATATAATTTTCACCAAAATGTTTAATCTATTTTGAATTGAAACTAATGTTGGCTTATAGGGTTTTCCTACACTTCTATTTAGCTTGCTTAATTGTGTTCTTTATGTACATTAGGGAATTTATCCTACATGTATGAGAAATTTGGTTTGATAATTTTATTCCACTAAATTTGGGAAATTTAGTCCCACATGCATGGTATGGTTGGGATTCACATAACCTCCACCTATATATACATCCTTTTGTGAGCTTTATTGGTCAAATATTTTGGAATTTTTAAGATTATGGTGAGCTACTTAGTTGTGATCTATGACAGCTTTGAGATATGTGAGCTTCAAGACTTTATTATTCAATCATCTCCATTTTTGAATATATCTACTGTAGTTTCTACTAATTCCTTATTTTTTAGCTTCAACATATTTGTGTGTTCAATCTTCTTGTCATCACTCTTGGGTGTCCATTCTTAGGTAAATCTTACATGGTATTAGAGATCTAGGTGCTAGTAATGAAAATAAATATTTTGGTTGTTTTTAATAATTGAAATATTGAGTTTGTTAATATTTTATATTCTTGTAAATTTTGAGAAAAAACTATAGATATGTGTGTTCATCTTTAGTTTTCATCCTCTAACAGTCAGCTAGCACTGTCATTTGCATGTGTTGATAATGGGGCAATCCAATATAATTTTTCACATTTGAATTCTAATTTTTTAACATTTAACTTGGTTTAAGAAAATTTCTTAATAGTTTATCCATCCACAACTTAGTTGGTTTTCTCTCCCAAAGCAAATTTATAAGGGTTTTATTCTACAAAGGTTAGAAGGGTAGAAAAAATGGGGTTTTTTCTATACTTCTATTTAGCTTAATTAATTTAGTTTTCTTTGTATACATTGGGGGAGTTTATCCATCATATATGAGGATGTTAATTTTATTAATTTATTCCACCTATTTTTGGGAAGTTCATCCCACATGCATGGTATGGTTGGTACTCACCTAACTTCCACCTATATGTAAACCCTTTTATGAGATTTATTGATGAAATATTTTGGAGTCTTATAGATCATGGTGAGATAATTAGTTGTGAACTATGATAACTTTGATATATTTGAAATATATGACATTCAAGCCTTTATTATGCAATCCATATCCTTTTTTGAATACATCTATTATAATTTCTACTCATTTCTTGATTTCTATCTTCCATAGATTTGTGTGTTTAATTTTCTTGTCATCAGTCTTGGATGTCTAATCTTGGAAAAATATTACAACTAATTAAACTAATATGAATTCAATTATTGAAATTTAAATGCTTGAATATATAGATTAGATATTAAAATACAACATGCTACATAAATTTTATAGAATTCCAAATTTTGTAAAAATAGTAAATGAGCCCAAGAATATACAGACATCCCTAAAATAGATTTAACATTAACTATGTGAGATTATTTTGACTATACATTACATAAAAATACCTTAAAAAATGTTACATCTAAAAATAGAATTATAAGCTATGTTGAGACAAGGTCATAGAAGGATGACAAGGGCATAGTATCACATTATTTGTTAACCATAGTCACATCCTAGTTGACTATGTGACTAACTTTTTTATTTGGGTTTATGTTTCTGTAAATGAGGATTATTGATTCTATATGGAATTTGAATAGATGTGTGAAATATCTACAAAACATAAATACTTATTATTTCAAACTAATTAAGATGGAGATAAAATGCAAAAGGGTGGAAATGGGTAAAAAGAATAGTTGATCTATCCTTAGAAAATACCACATAATCTATGTTCTAACTACATATCCCAAATGGGCCTCATGATGATGTAGTTATCCCTCCTATGGTGATGTAAGATATATGATTCTACAACTATATGACTATATATATAATATTAATTCAAAATTTTAATAAAATATGCCTTTGACATGAAATAAACAATATTTAGACTTGGCCTATGACTGTTAGAAACCAATAGAATTGATATTAAAATAAATAGTGTTCTTTTACTTAGAGTATAATAATTTGAAATCATCTTGTTATGATTTTTCAAGTGAATTCCTTCATGCATTTTTATATAGTAATATTTAAAATATTTTCACTAACTGATTTTACAAATGTGTGGGAGTGTCATTATGAAATATCTGATCTGAAAGACTAGTCATTAGAGTATGGGGGAAAAGGTAATCATGTGGCCTTATTCAAACTAGCATGGACTTGTCCTAGAGGAATAAATAATTAATGGAGAGGTTTAAAAAATATTGTATCTTGAATAGACATAAAATTGGTTGAAAGTGTATCCGTATCCAACCTAGTGTGGACTTATTCTAGAAGACTAGAAACTATAATGATAGGTATAATGAGATAATATGGCTTGAGTAGAGATTTTATTTTTAAATATAAATGTTTTTATGATATTTTTGATGTTTAAAATATATTTAAGGCTATATTATAGATTTGAAGTTAGTAAAATGGAAAATATACTAAGGTAAGGATGTCAAGAATAAACATTATCAATCACTTGATGATTGAATTTATGTGTCTATAGTATGTATCATATATGAAAATTCCAAAAAATAATAAATTATATGCTATGAAACAAGTGCATGTGTCCCCAAATGTATATAAACATGTGCATATCTATAAATCATAACCCATAGCTTGTGAAATAAATGCATATACCCCCAAATGTAATTGAGTTTGTATATAATTATCCCAATATGATATATGAACCAATATGAAGTCTCTATAATATATATAATCTATGCTACAATATATAATTTGTGTTCATATAGGTTTTTGTCTCTATGATAAATCTTAGGAATATGCCACCCTTTTTGAGATAAGTGATGTAGATTTCTAGTCACTCCTCTTAAAATAATGATTTAATCATATCATTCTATGTAAAAATAAGAAATCATGTATAATCGTATCAACATATAGATAATATATCATAATATAATTGAATATTTCATCATATAATTTATGAAACATATGTAATGTAATGGAATATAGGTGTCATGTCTATATGTATATAGTAATTAGGCACATAGTAAGAAGCCTAATTAATAACTATAATTAATAATATTTCATAATATGAATCATACCATCTAAAAATAAGCAATCTCAATAAGCTCAACAAGCAATTTCACATAATAGAAGTATAGACAATATCTCATCACGTAACACATAAAGCCAAGGGGAAACATACAAGGGATAAAATCAATGGGAAATAAATTCCATAAAAAAAAGGCTAACGATCCAAAATCTTGGGGAAATATATTTTACACATAAAATCCTAAGGCACCACAAATAAATCCAAATGGTTATATATAACATAAAAATAATAACTATCATATTATAAAAGTAATGGCATTAAAGAAGCATAGAACATACAAAGTAGTCTACATTATCCAAATATTTATATGTAACTACTATTGACAAGGTATTTTGACATGCAAACTTAGATAAGGGTTATTAATCCCTTTTTATATTGAAAGGAGACTTATGAAAATAAATATCCCTAATGTTTTGATTACCAGGTCTTTGTATACAGGTTAACCTAGTGAGCTCATTTTTACCATACCATATCAAGGATCTTAGGTGTGTATTCTAGATAGATCAATGTTCATAAAAATAAAGATATTGTGGCTAAGGAACTAGCTAAAATTATTTATCTATGAATAAATATTTGATTTGAAATGAAAATGTCAATTTCTTATAATTTCAACAATAAATAAATGGTAAATAGATTAGAGCATGCAATCAAGATAACCGTTAAAATCAGACTAAAAATCAAACAATAAACAAATCCATTGTTTCAAAAAATAATAAAATATAATAGAGAGGAAATAAAATAAAATATTATGATAATCAAAATAAATTTGAAACCACCAATTGAATTGAACACCCAAAAATAAAACCCTCATGTGACCAACTAATCCATAGTCACCATAAGAATGATGCAAGCATTTAAGAAGAGTGATAATATGAGAGGAAGAGAAATGACCACCATTCACATCTATAGATAATCGATAAACCTCCCTCATCTTATATAAATCAAGATTTTCATGTTGATAATAATGTTTTTATTGATTACAACTGATTACATCCAAATCTCACTAGCATAATACCAAGCTTAAAATATTTGGGTACATATTAAGCTAATAAAAAAAATGAATGAAAAACAAGTGTGATCAGATTTGGGTCTCTTTAGGATAAGAAAAGCCCACCCTTTTACAATAAAAATTCTTCTTTATATAAAAACTACAATCATCAAGGGGAAGATTTTCCCTCTAAAATGGTCAACCACCTCAATTAATTCTCACCAACCAATTTTCATAAAAAATTCACTCCACTCCATTTAAATTTTAATATTCATCACCTACACAAGACAAAAACTAGGACAATTTTATAATGGATAACTTATGTGTCTTTTAAGTGCACTTTACCAAGGCAAAAATACAATAGGGTTAGATAAATGGACATAAAAACTGATTTATAAACCTTATCAATAAACTAATTATATAAAAATATCTATTTGAAAACCACCTTTCTAATGAATTAAGTGGTTTTCAAATATGATTAATGGATTAAAATTTATGAGTAGAAAACTAACCCACTACCATAGAATGTCAAGGACTATATCCTACAGTGCAGGCATGAGAGTCAAATGATTAAAATGTAGTTGTCAGGATTTAATGACTATAATGCAGTCCCTATGGTCTAATATATGTAATGATTCATTTGTTTCTAATGGTTATAATGTAGCTACTAGGGTTTGATAGTTGTAATGCAGTCTAAAAACCTTGATGTATGCACAAAAGGTTGAAAACCTCAATGCTCCAAAAGGAGGTCAAAATTACATGTAGGGACCAAGTGTTATATATGAAAATGCATCACATATATTTGGTAATCAAAATGGGATAGCTTTTAGATAATGAAGTTAATATAAATTTAGATGACCCCCTAGAGTAGGTTAAGAAAGCTAAGAGATCTCGACTTCAAATATAAATTGGGAAGTAATAACTCTATTTTTATGTAAAGTGTAAAATACAAATTTGACTCACATGTATGTGGTATTTAAAATTGTCATGGTTTCTAGTATCATTTTGGTATGTAAACTGATATAGACCACTACATCCATGTTTTAGTGTTGAAACATATCTATTTAGCTTAATTAATTGTGTTTTCTTTATGTACATTAGGGGAGTTTATCCTACTTATGTAAGGATGCTATATTTATTCCTTTCTTCCACATATATTATAGAAGTTCATCCCATGCACATGGTATGTTTGTTACTCAACTAAGTTATACCTACATGTACATCCATTAGTGAGCTTTATTGATGGAATATTTTGGAGCCTTATAGATTATGGTGAGCTAATTAGTTGTGAACTATGAAAACTTTGAGATCTATGATAGATATGAGATTAAAGCCTTTATTATCTAATCCATATCCATTTTTGAATACATCTATTGCATTTTATACTCATTTCTTAATTTATATCTTCCAAAAATTTATGTGTTTGATTTTATTGTCATCGGTCTTCGATGTCCATTCTTGGAAAAATATTACAGCTAATCAAACTAATATATATTAAATTATTGAAATGTAAATGGTAAAATATAGAGATCTAATATTAAAATACAATATGCTACTAACTTTTATAAAATTTAGAATTTTCTAAAAATATAAAATGAGCCCAATAATACACAAACCTCACTAAAATATATTTAACACTAACTATATGAGTTGATTATGATTATAAATTAATTAAAAATACTTGGAAAGAATGTTGCAAATGAAAATAGAATTACAACCTATGTTGGTACAAGGTAGTATAAGGATGACAAGGGTATAATATGGAATTATTTGTTGACCACAATCACATCCTAGTTTCCTATTTGACTAACTTTTTTATTTGGGTTTGTGCTCCTATAAATGAGGGTTTCTTTATTTTGTGTGGGATCTGAATAGATGTGTGGAAGACCTACAAAACATAAATCCTTATTATTTTAAAATAAGAAAGATAGAGATCAAATTAAAATGGGGGAAATATGTAAGATGAGTAGTTGATCTATCCTTAGAAAAGACTACATAATCTAAGTTATACCTATATAGCACAAATGGGCCTCAAGCCGATGTAGTTATCCCTCCTATGGTGATGTGTGACCTATGATTCTAAAAATATATGAATCTATATATAATATTGATTGAAACTTTTAAAAATGAATGCCTTTGATATGAAAAAACAATATTTAAACTTGGCCTATGACTATTATAAAGCAACAAGATTGAAATTATAATAAGTAGTGTTGTTTTGTGTAGTTTATAATAATTTGAAATCAGCTTGTTATGGGGTTTCAAGTGAATGCCTTCATATGCTATTATAGGGGAATATTTATAATATTTTAAATGACTTAAAAAATATGTGGTAGTGCCATTGTGAAATATCATATTTGAAATACTAGTCATTAGAGCATGGGGGAAAAGGCCATAGTGTGGCCTTTTTCAACCTAGCATGAAATTGTATTAGAAGAATAAATAATGCAAGGAGAGGTCTAACAAAAGTATATATATCCTAAATAGAGATAAAATTGGTTGAAAATCTATCCATATCCATCCTTGTTTAGACTTATCCTAGAAGGCAAGAGAGTAAAGTAATAGTTATACCGAGATCTTATAGCTTGAATTAAAGTTGTTGAAAAAGAAATGTTTTTATGATATTTGTGATTTTTACAATATAGTGAAGGTTATATTATAGATTGAAAGTTAGTGAAATGGAAAATATACTAAGGTAAGGATGTCAATAATAAACATTGTCAATATTTTGATGATTAAATTTATATGTTTATAGTGTGTGCCATATATGAAAATTCCAAAAAACAATAACTTATATGCTATGAAATGAGTGCATGTGCCCTCAAATGTATCTAAATATGTGTATATCTATATATAATATCTCATGTCTTGTGAAATAAATTCATATACCCCTAAATGTAATTGAATTTGTATATAATTATCCCAATATGATATATTGACCAATATGAAGTCTTTATTATATATATATATATATATATATATATATATATATATATATATATATATATATATATATATAATCTATGCCAAAATCTATAATTTATGTTCATATATGTTTAAGTCTTTATGATACATATTAAGAATATGCCCCTTTTTTGAGATAAGTGGTGAATCTTGGTAGTCACTCATCTCAAAAGAATGATTTAACCATATCATTATATGTAAAAATAATTAATCATGTCCAATCATATCAAAATGTGGAGAGTATATCATAATATTATTGAATACTTCATCATATAATTTATGAAACATATGTAATGTAATTTCATATAAGTGTCATGTCTATATGTATATAGGTAATTAGGAACATAGGAAGAAGCATCATTAATAACTATAATTAATAATACTACATCATATAGGTGCATACTATGGATCATGGCATCTAAAAACAAGGAATTTTAATAAGTTTAACAAGCAATTTCACATAATAGAAGTACACATAATATCTCGTAATGTAACACATAAGGCCAAAGGGAAACATACAAGGGATAGAATCAATTTTAAATAATTTCCATATCAAAAAATGATAATGATCCAAATGCTTTGGTAAATAAATGATGCAAAAAAAAAATCTAAGGCACCATAAACAAATCTAAGTGGTTGTATAGAACATACAAATAATAACTATCCTATTATAAACGTAATAACTTTGAAGAAGCATAGAACATACAATGTAGTCTACATTATTCAAATATGTAAATATCACTAGTGTTGACAAGGTATTTTGACATGCCAACTTAGGTATGGGTTAATAATCCCTTCTTCTCTAGAAAGGAGACTTGTGCAAACAAATATCCCCAATGTCTTGATTACCAGTTCTTTATACACAAGTTAACTTAGTCAGCTCATTTTAACCGTACCATATCAAAGATATTAGGTGTTTATTTTAGATAGATCAATATTTATAAATATAAATATCTTATGCCTAAGGAACAATAAAAAATTATTTATCTATGAAGAAATAATTGATTCAAAATAAAAATTTATATCACTTATAAATTCAACAATGCATAGATGATAAATAGATTAGAGCATGTAATCAAGATAAGCATTAAACTCACAATAAAAATCAAAAACTAAACTAACCCATTGATTAAAAAATAATAAAATATAAGGGAGAGGAAAGAAAATAAAATCTTTTGATAATCAAAATAAATTGGAAACCACCTATTGAATTTAACACCCAAAAATCAATGCCTCATATGACTAACTGATCCACATTCACTTTAGGAATGATGCAAGTATATAAGTAGAGTTATATGATGAGAGGAAGATAGATTATCACCATTCACATGTACAAATCATCAATAAACCTCTATCATATTATATAAATCAAAATCTTTGCATTGATAATAATGATTTTGTTGATTACAATTGATTACATCCAAATCCCACTAGTGTAACACTAAGGTTAAAATATTGAGTTAGATATTAAGCTAATAAAATAAAAAAATTGAATGAAAAATAAGTGTGATCAGATTTAGGTCTCTTTGGGAGAAGAAAATCCAACTATTTTACAATAAAAATCCTTCCTTATATCAAAACTGCATTATTTAAGGGGATGATTTTCCCTCTAAAATGGTTAACCACCTCAATTAATTATCACCAACCATTTTTCATGAAAATTTAAATCCAATCAATTTCACTTTTACTATTCACCACCTACAAAAGACAAAAAACAAGGCACTTTTCAAAATGGATAACTTATGTGTCTTTTAAGTACACTTTACTAAGGCAAAAATAGAATAGGGTTAAATAAATGGATATAAAAACTAATTTAAAAACCTTAAAAATAAACTAATTATAAATTATGTCTATGTAAAATCTACCTTTCCAATGCATTAAGAGGTTTGCAAATAAGATTAATAGATCAAAATTTATGACTATAAAACAAAACCACTATCATAACATGTTAGGGCTTTTGGCCTATAGTGGAGGCATCAGAGTCAAAGGACTAAAATGCATTTGTTAGGGTTTAATAACTGTAATACAATCCTTACATTTTGATATATGTAATGATTCATTAGGTTCTAATGGATACAATGTAGTTATTAGGGTCTGATGGTTGTAATGTAGTTCTAAAACCTTGACATATACATAGAAGATAAAAAACCCAAACACTCCAAAAGGAGGGTAAAATGACATTTAGCGACCAAGTATTATATATGAAAATTTATCACACATATTTTGTCTTCACAATGGGATAGGTTTTAGATCATGAATAGCATATAAATTGAGATGACCCCCTAGATTAGGCTAAGAGAGTTGAGAGCCTAACTTCAAATAAAAATTTGGAAGTCATAACTATATTTTTATGCTAAGTGTAAAATACAAAGTTGACTCGCATGGATGTGGTCTATCCAATGCTGGTGGTTTCAAGTATTATTTAGGCATGTAAATTTAGATGGAATAATACATCCAATTTTTAGTGTTGATACAATTCTATTTATCTTGATTAATTAACATTTTTGTGTACATTAGGGGAGTTTATCCCACATATATGAGGATGTTAGCTTTATGCCTTTCTTCCACCTATTTTGGGGAAGTTCATCCCATGTGCATAGAATGGTTCATACTCACCTAACTTCCACATATATGTACATCCATTTGTGAGCTTTATTAATGGAATATTTTGGAATCTTATAGATTGTGGTGAGCCAATTAGTTGTGAACTATGAAAAATTTAATATCTATGAGAGGTTTAAGTTTTGAGCCTTTATTATGCAATCCATATCCATGTTTTAATACATCTATTACAATTTATACTCATTTATTTATTTCTAGATTCCACATGCTTGTGTGTTTTATTTTCTTGTCATTGGTATTTTGTGTCCATTCTTGGAAAAATATTACAGCTAATCAAATTAATATATATTAAATTATTCAAATGTAAATTATAGAATATATAGATCAGATATTAAAATATAATATGCTATTAAATTTTACATAATTTAGAATTTGTTAAAAATAGAAAATGAGATCAAGACTATACAAACCTCGATAAAATAGATTTAACACTAACTATTTGAGTTGATTATGATTATAAATTACTTAAAAATACATAAAAAAAAATATTACGTATGAAAATAGAATTACAAACTATGTTGGGACAAGGTCATAGAAGGATGACAAGGGTGTAGTGTGGCACTATTTATTGACCACAGTCACATCATAGTTTCCTATGTGACTAACTTTTTAATTTTGGTTTATGCACCTATTAATGAGCATTTCTTGATTCTATGTGGGATTTGAATAGATGTGTGGAAGACCTACAAAACATAAATCCTTATTATTTCAAAATAATTAAGATAGAGATAAAATTAAATGGGGGAAATGGGTAAGAGGAGTATTTGATCTATCCTTAGAAAATACCACATAATACTCCTCTAGCTAAGAGGAGTATTTGATCTATCCTAAAGAGTATTTACTGTTAGAAAGCAACAAATTTGAAATTAGAATAAGTAGTGTTATTTTGATTAGTGTATAATAATTTGAAATTAACTTGTTATGGGGTTTCAAGTGAATGCCTTCATTTGCTTTTATAGGGGAATATTTAGAATATTTTCATTAATTGACTTTACAAATGTGTGGGAGTGCCATTTTGAAATATTTGACTTTAAATACTAGTCATTAGAGTATGGGGAAAGGACATCATGTGGCTTTATTAAATCTAGCATGGACTTGTCGTAGAGGATCAGATAATGAAAGCAAAGGTATGACAAAATCATGTAGCTTGAATAAAGATAAAATCAGTTGAAAGTGTATCCCTATCCAACATAGTATGTACTTATCCTAGAAGACTAGAGACTATAGTGATAGGTATAACAAGGTCTTATATCTTGAATAGAGATAAAAATTTATTATAATATAAATGTTTTTATAATATTTGTGATATTTACAATATAGTGAAGGCTATATTATAGATCAAAAGTTAGTGAAATGGAAAATATCTAAGGTAATGATGTCAAGAATAAACATTGTCAATCACTTTATGATTAAATTTATGTATTTATAGTGTGTATCATATATGAAAATTCCAAAAAATAATAAATTATATGCTATGAAATGAGTGCATGTGCCCCCCAAATGTATCTAAACATGTGCATATATATAAATCATAATTCATTTCTTGTGAAATAAATGCATATACCCAAAAATGTAATTGAATTTATATATAATTATCCCAATATGATATATGAACTAATTTGAAGTCTTTGTAATATATGTAATCTATGAAAATATATATAATTTTTTTCCATATAGTTTTAAGTCTCTATGATAAATATTAGGATTATGCCCCCCTTTTTGAGATAAGTGATGTAGCTTGATAGTCACTCATCTCAAAAGATTGATTTAACCATATCATGTTATGTAAAAATAAGTAATCACGTCTAATGATATAATCATGTGGAGAGTATATCATAATATTATTGAATATTTCATCTTATAATTTATGAAATATATGTAATTAATGGCATACAAGTGTCATGTATATATGTATAGATTAATTAGACACATAGTAAGAAACATGATTAATAACTATAATTAATAATATTGCATAAGATAAGTGCATAATATGGATTGTGACATCTAAAAATAAGAAATCAAAAGGAATGTAACATAATATAATTACACATAATGTAACACATAAGGCTAAGGGGAAACATATAAGGGATAAAATAAATGGGAAATAATTTCCATAACAAAAAAGGATAAGGATACAAAATATTATAGAAATAAATTTTACATAAAAAACTAAGGCACCACAAACAAATCCAAGTGGTTGCATATAACATACAAAATAGTCTACATTATCTAATTATATAAATGTCACTATTTTTGTCAAGGTATTTTGGCATGCCAAATTAGGTAGAGGTTGTTAATGCCTTCTTCTCTTGAAAGGAGACTTGTTTAAATAAATCTCCCTAATGTTTTTATTATGAGGTCTTTATATGAAAGTTAACCTAGTCAGTTCATTTTGACTATACCATATCAAGGATTTTAGGTGTGTATTTTAGTTAGATAAATATTCATAAAAATAAAGACCTTATGCCTATATAACCATAAAAAATGATTTATCTATGAATAAATAGTTGATTCAAAATGAAAACATTTATTGCTTATAAGTTCAACAATGCATAGATTATAAATAGATTAGAGCATTTAATCAAGATAATCATTAAACTTAGATTGAAACTCAAAAGTTAAACTAAACCATTGATTCAAAAAATAACAAAATATAAGGGAGAGGAAATTAAATAAAATCTTATGATAATCAAAACAAATTTGAAACCACATTTAACACCCAAAAATCAATCCCTCATATGACCAACTGATCCACATTCACCATAGGAATGATACAATCATTTGTGTAGAGTGTGAGGATCAAAGGAAAATAAATGACCACCATTCACATGCATATATCATGGATAAACCTCCATCATCTTTTATAAATCAATATTTTCATGTTGATAACAATGTTTTTTATTACAACTAATTACATCCAAATCCCACTAGTGTAACAACAAGGTTAAAATATTGAGTTAGATATCAAGATAATAAAACAAAAAAATGAATGAGAAATAAGTGTAATCAGATTTAGGTCTCTTTTGGAAAAGAAAATCCAACCCTTTTACAATTAATATCCTTCCTTATATATAAACTGCAATTAAGGGGAATATTTTCCCTCCAAAATGTTTAACCACCTCAATTAATTATCACCAACCTTTTTTCATGAAAAATTCACACCACTCGATTTCACTTTCACTATTCACCACTTACACAAGACAAAAAACAAGACACTTTTCAAAATGGAGAACTCCTATGTCTTTTAAGTGTACTTTACCAAGGCAAAAATAGAATATGATTACATAAATGGCCATAAAAATTAATTTATAAACTCTATAAAAAACTAACTATATAAACATATTTATGTCAAAACCATATTTCTAATGCATTAAGTAGTTTGCAAATATGATTAGAGAATAAAAATTTATGACTAGAAAACTTACCCACTGCCATAGTATGTCAAGGCTTTTGGACTGTAGTATAGGCATCAGAGTCAAATGACTAAAATTTAGTTATCAGTATTCAATGACTGTAATGCATTCCTTGTGGTTTAACATATGCAATGATTCATTAGTTTTCAATGGCTATAATGTAGTTGTTAGGGTCTGATGATTACAATGTAGTACTAAAACCTTGATGTATGTATGGAAGGTTAAAAACCTTGACACTCCAAAATAAGGTCAAAATAACATTTAGGGACCAAGTTTTGTTTATGAAAAATTTATCACACACATTTGGTCATCAAAATGGGACATGTTTCAGAGCATGAAGGTCATATACATTTAGATGACCCCCTAGTGTAGGCTAAGAGAGTTGAGAGAGTAGAGAGAGATTGACTTCAAATACAAATTGGGAATTCATAACTCTATTTTTATGATAAGTGTAAAATACAAGTTAACTTGCATGGATGTGGTATTTCTAATAATGGTGGTTTAAAGACTTATTTTTCATGTAAACTGATATGGACCACCAAGACAAGTTGTATTATTGATATCAATAAATTATAAGTGCATGTAAGATTAGTGAAAAAAACCAAAAAGAGGTTCCCTAATTCTTGGAAGAATTAGGGAATGTTGTGAAAGCCATAAATAATGATGACTCATACTAGGAAATACTCTTGAGTATTTTTAAAATTCATAATCTCTAATTTTATAAGAATAAATAACATTAGCTATAAGCAATTACTCAAAATAAACCATAATTCAAAGGTACTAAAGTTTATAGGAACAAGTGACATAATAAGCTATAATCTTGGTAAAACCATACAAGTATGTGATTCAGTGAGTTATTCATTTTATTTGCATTAACATATAGTAATTTAAATTTTTGCAAGGCTAGAACTACTGAAGGAAAAATATTTTTAGTTTAGCTTGGTGGGAAGTGGTGTAGGAATTGCTTTATTTAAATCAAATCATATATAAACCTAATAGAGACACCTCTGGTTCCTTCTAAAGGCCTTTATCCACTGCTAACCAGGACATAAAGCCTATGGTGTAGGTTTCCAAGATCACCCTTTCAATAAGAATTTTAAATTTTACATTTTTTATCTCAATTCTTTTGGAAAGGAGATTTAACATTTTCATTCATAGAGGGTTGGGGACCAAGCCAAGGGTGAATGGGAACTATAAAGTTCATGAAGACTCAATACAAACCCAAAATTGAAGAAACATGACATTTTTCTATCGATATTTATTTAAATGCATCAGATGGCTTCAAACAAGATAATAATTATTACAAAATTCATATGTTTTGTTATGAACCATTGACCTTTATAACACAAGAAATAAATAAAATAATAACAACAATTCACACAAGCTGCTCAATTAAAATTTAAAATTAGGTTATTTAAGCACCATTTATGTTATTTACACAACTTTTTATTTCCTTACTTTTATCAGCAAGGGGAATCTGGGGATAAAAATATTTGGGATAAACCCAACAAAAAAATAAATAAATAAACCAAAGCTAACCTAAGCTAACAAGAAGGAAATAAAAATAAAATAAAATAGGGAAAGAAAAAGAAAGAGTATTCACAAGAAATGTTCAATAAAATGCATGATTGAACCAGTCAGACACCTAATTTCATAAGATTTAGATAAGGGTAGAGGGCACATCAACTTTCTTCTATGTTTCTCTATATGATGGAAAACACTATCCCATAAAAAAATTTCTATATACTTCTCATGTAATTCAAATAAAATAGGATTGTAAAATTTTATATTATGTTTGTATCTAGATTTTAGAAGGTATGAGGGATAGGGCTTAGAAATACCTATGCCCAAACTTGGAACTAAGATGAGGAATAAGGCCAAGAATCAATACATACCAAAATATGTCAATCACCTAACCTAGTAGAGACTTCTTCTTTATTTTATCCATCATATGAATTGATTGGCAAATGTTATTTGATGAAAATGGATTTTTTCATAACATCCTCTTTATTTCCTTTGTCATTCAAAAGACATGGGAGTGGTTCAGATTCTTCCCATATTAGAAACCTCATGATTTTTTCATCAATTGTCAAATTATGTGAAGATTTGGGTTGAATCATATCTCCCTTAGCCTACATCTCCATTTGCAAGATTTTTTCATTTAGGTCACTATATGCTTGACTTCTCATTTTTAGATTAATTACCTCTTCTAATGAGATAAATTTTTGGTTACTATCAATTGCTTTGGAAGTGAGGCTAAATCAAGGAGAGAGATCATCAATTTTAAACTCTTATAGCTCATTCCCTTCAAAAATATAACCACCTTATTCTTGGTTTTATTATTTGTTTAAGTGTCTTAACTCAATGTTTCTTTCTTCTTTCGTTCCCTGATCTTTAAATGATGAAGGGGAAGACAAACTACTGCCAATAGATTTTTGAGCATCTTCAATCAAATCTTCATTTAGAGAGGTGGAAGTATAATACAATAATGTTTTAGTTGTATATAATGCATATTCCTCATCCAATGTATCTAAATCTTCTAAATGTTCTTATAATTGATCATAAGATAGGTTACTTTGTTTATTTTATGTGGATTTATTCTCATCAATTTGTATTTTAGTTGTTAACCTACCTTCTACAACTGTTACTTATTCATCCTTAGATTCATCATTATTAATTTTGTAGACTTCATATAATGGATTATGATTATGAGATGGGGTTTCCTTAGTGTACATGAGTATCTCTACATTAATGGTGTATCTAAATTCATAGACTCTGGATGGGGAATTGGGATATGAAACTTTGTAGCTTGGATTATGTATTTCCTCCTAGTTGTCTCCTACAACAAATGGTACTTGATTAGTTAAAACAACTAAAGATAATAAATCAATAAAATTATAATAAATATCTTGTTTATTATACATATAATTAAATGAGTTACATACATTAAATAAACATGTAGGACTCTCATTTGTCATAGGGAGGTTTGGTTGGGTGAAGGTTTGGGGTAATGATTCATTTTAAGGTGCAAATTAGTCTATGGGATAACTTTTAAGAATGTGAATTGAAGGATTTTGGGTACAAATACCTTGAGTCATTCATTGTTTCTCTATGTTGTTAGCCTCCTGGTAGATTGATGCTAATGAGGTGAGAGTAGAGGGGTTCATATTAATGAACATGGTATTTAGAAGAGGTAGGGCTTTGAGATATAACTTGATTATTGCATCCTCTATTTATAAGAAAGGATCCCTTTACCTAGTGTATAGTTGATGGAATCTATGGTTGAACACACTAGTTGGAGCATTAGGCCCCTTATGAGTTATGACAAACTGATAAAATAAGATAAAAGGGTTAATGAACACATTGAAATAGATCAGGAATAGGTTCTCAAAGATGTATCTTGTTGTGATTCACCCTTTTGGTAGACCAAGGTATCAATAATAATTTTTATCCAATGACAATGGGAATAGGTGGAAAGTCACATCCTCATGTTAAATTTGTTTTTTGATTATAGCTTCTTTGAAATCTTGGATATGTTCCTCAACAGTATTTACCCCACCATGGACATACTTTGCATATAATTTTTGGGGATTTTTATGCAAGTTGTGAGAAGGTACTAGAATGTTCACAAGATAACCATGTATTATTATATAATTTAAATCCATCATAAGACTTAGATAAAACATTTTTCAATCTATGAACCCAAAAAATAATTGGTTAAGATATTATAGGTAAAAGAAAAGTCTGAAATACACCATTTAGGCCTCCCTATAGTGCTAGTCTATTGATAAGGTATTTTGACATGCTAAATTAGGAAAGGTTTTTTAATCACTTCCTCTCCTAAAAATATACTTGCATGAATAAATATCCCTAAGGTATCAATTACCATGTCTTGATATATAGGGTAACATAGTCAATTCATTGTGACCATACATATAAAATCTCATGGTTGTGTATTTCAAAAAAATTAGTATTCATTCAAATAAAGAGCTTATACCTAAGGAACCATCAAAAAATGAATTATATATAAATAAATATTTGATTCAAAATTAAAACATCTATCACTTATAAGTTCAATAATGTATAAATGAGTAATATATGAGAGCATGCAATCAAGATAAGCATTAAACCCAAACTACAACTCAAAAACTAAACTAACCCACTGATAAAAGAATAATAAAAGATAATGGAGAGGAAACAAAATTAAATCTTGTGATAAGAAAAGAAAATTTAAAATTACCAATTGAATTCAAAACTCATAAATCAATCCCTTATGTTACTAGATAATCCAAAATCAACATGGGAATGGTTAAAGTTTCTAAGGAGAGTGATACTATGAGATAAAGAAAATTGAAAACCATTAAAATGTGCATATCATCAATAAACTTCCACCATCTTATATAAATGAAGGTCTTCATGTTGAAACTAATGTTTTTTGTTGATTACATCTGATTATATCCAAACCCCACCAATGTAACACTAGTTTTATAATATTGAGGTAGAGATTAAGCTACTAAAATAAGAAATTACATGAAAAATAAGTGTGATTGGCTCTAGGTCTCTTTGGGAGAAGAAAATTCAACCCTTTTACAATAAAAATATTTCATTATATACAGAATGCAATCTTCAAGGGGAAGATTTTCCATCCAAAATGGTCAACCACCAACATTAATTCTCATTAACCATTTTTCATTCAAAATACACTCTTATCCATTGAAATTTTATTGTTCACCACCTACATAAGACAAAAAAAAATACACTTTTAAAAATGGTGAGCTTATGGGTCTTTTATGTGTACTTTACCAAGGTAAAAATAGAATAGGGTTAGAAAAAAGGCCACAAAAACTAATTTATAAACCCTACGAATAAATTATTTATAAAATATATGAGTTAAAACCTCATTTACAACACATTAAGTGGTTTTCAAATCCGATGAATGGATCAAAAGTTATGACTAGAAACTAACCCCCTGTCATAGCATGTTGAGGCTTTTAGCCTATAGTGTAGGTGTCTGGGTCCATTAACTACAATGTAGCCATTAGGGTCTAATGACTAAAATGATTAATTTGGGTCTAAAAAATGAAATTCATTAATTAGGGTCTAATGGATGAAATGTAGTCCTAGAACCACTACATATGAATTAGAGGTCGAAAACCCTGACACTCCAAAAGGAGATCAAAATGACATTTAAGGACCAAGTGATATATATGGAAATTTATTAAACAAATTTGGTCATCGTAATGGGGTAAGTTTTGATATCCTGAAGGGCATAAAAATTTATATGACCTCACAAAATGGGCTGAGAGAGATGAGGGAGATGAGAGCGCTTGACATCAAATACAAATTGGGAGGTCATAACTCTATTTTTATGTTAAGTGTAAAATACAAAGATGAATCACTTATACATGGTATTTATAATGGTGGTGGTTTTGATTCCCAATTTTTCATGTAAACTAAGATAGAACACATATGAAAGTTTTAGTATTGATACTAATAAATTGTGAGCACATGTGAGTGTAGAGTAAAAGGCCAAAAAAGAGGTTCCCTAATTCTTTGAAGAATTAGGGCATGTTATTCAAGTAACACCAATTGTATATTAATGTAATATATCCATGTAACATTTTATAAATCATGATAAATATCTAATCATGTGTAAGTAATCAGAGTAACTCAATGTCGTAAATGTAAGGTTCATAAGAAGATATAACCTATAGTAGTGTAACATGTTTAAGAAGATACTAATGAGATGTTGGTGGGTTGGTAAAGTGCCTTGGTTACTTCAAGTACCACCCAAGTGTATACACTGAAATCCACTTACCATAACTATTCCACTAATCCTACTATTTATCTTAATCAATCCCATAACCATAGTCCTAATTAAATAATTATCCTATTCCCCATCATATATTCCATACATCATGATAACCTTATTGTATGCCCCATGTTATATTAATCCCTTCATTATCCCAATAACATCCCATTAAACCACTTACCATAATTGCCAATTTAAAATTCAAATATAATCTACTTACCCCCTAGCCAGCTTATACCTAGCCTCTCCTACACATCTATAACCTTAAACCTTCGTAAACCCCTAACTAATCCTTATTATCTACTAATCAAATTTAGAAGCCTTTATAATCTAGAGCCTTATTTAAATTTCAATAGTTTTCTAAACTAGAGAGTTCTAATGAATTATAAATTAATTTTAATTCTCCTCCATCACCCTATAAATATCCAATCATAGAGTTTGGTTAGACTAATTATAAAAATTGAAATCCATTCTTGCACACATATACCAAATATCTTAAGTCTCCATAATCCCATTATATCCACACTATCCTTGATGAAAGAGTTAACAAGACTCTTCTGCCAATATCTATCCAAGAGATCATTACTAAAGCCATGAAAGCTTCACCATACACACATAGAATAAATTTCATATATTACATTCTCTATTATATTTCAATATCTTAGAGGAGAGGAATATATATAAGGAGTAGGGGGAGTTAACTCACAAGAGAACTCATCATGGGACTAGGTATAACTCACTATGGAACTCATAGGAGAACTCACAATGGTACTTAGTTGAACTCCAGGTGGAACTCACCCTCTCACCTACTTAACCTCTTTAATACACCTAATTAAATTTAATTTAAATGTGTAAGGATAATCCATTTAATAAATAAATGGAAAAATAAATATCTTAAATCAATACCCCCCACCTTAGGCATACATTAGGTGGGAAAAAAATGGGACCCAAAAATAAGGACCAATGAGGAACCCACATACAATACAACTCTAAAAAATTGGAGTAAAAGGACAAAAAATCGTCGGAAAAACTCCTCTCAAAAAGAGATAAATACTAGTGAAGGTATAAGAAGCCTCCAAAATAAAATGTCTCTGAAGAGTAGGAAAAAAATATGAACATGAAGAACACCACTAAAGCATGAAGAAGATGTAAACAACTATTGAAGGATGACTACTATAATGTTAAAAGAAGAACCTCCTCTAAATTCAATATGAAGATCAGGATCAAGAAAATGAAAAACTACCTAAGTGCCCCAAATGACACTACTTGAACAATGATCAGATGGAAAACTAAGGCATAATCTGAAAGTTGAAGATATAGATGACACATAAATATACACAAGTGACCCCAACAACACTAGTCAACCATTGCATGGAAAAATAAAATTCAAAAATATAGGTACCAATAGTTTAAATAAACTGATAAACTAAATATGAAAGGTCACCTCCATAAAATAGCAATGCAAGAGTGTCTATATGGAAAATGTCCCATCTCACTAAAATACATGGGAAACCAGTTACTGCATCTACCTACTACATAAAAAACTAGATACATGTCTCACTCCAAATTAAAACTAAGGAAATATTAGTACTAATAGTATGATACCCCTAATAATGTTGAGAAGAGAGATATGATAGGTCCACTAAAGATGTGTGTCAGAATGTAATGCATAAATAATAACTAGATACATCAAATGGGGAATGAAGAATTATCAAAAACTAAAAAAGGTGTGAAAATACAAAGCACACTTCCATGAAGGTAGATAAGGTTGTGATTAAAAATAATAAATCTCACATATAAAACCTCCCATGTCACTTTATAAAGTAGTGCAGTTACAATAGTGTCCCAATAAACACCAAGTTAAAACAAGGAAGACACTAGGCTTCACCAAAATAGATCCAAACAAGGAGACTATCAGCCTATCAAAGAATCCATCAAGTATCATGAAATATGCTCTAAAAAATAATGGAGTAGAAAAGTGTCTCCATAAAATAAGGCAAGGCGCTAAGAAAGGGGCCTTGATGGATACATGACACAAGCTACAAGTGTGTCAAGGTGCTAATGTAAAAACTAGAATAGAGCATGTCATGGGCTAATGAAGAGTGTGGAAAATGGTGAAAGATTCCATTGTGTATTAAAAAACACACCTAAAATTATCAGCTATAAAAAATGACAACCTATAAAACCACTTGTAAAGGACATCAAACTCATTTGAAAATGCATCTAAGTGAGAAACAAGTGCAGTAATCAATACAAATAGTACATGCTCAAAATAAGGATGTTAGGCACAACCACAAATGCACCCACGTGTGATAAATTAGTGCAAGAAGTATAATACATAAAGCATTAGGGCCCATATCATAGGTAACCCTCGTTAAATATGAAACTTTATAACTTTAGTGTGTTTTTTAATAAAAATAGTACTAATAAGTGGGAAATTAAAAAACATGAACTTTGAAAAAAGATGATGCTCAATTTAGAGCTACTAATCAAAAGTTATTAAAAAATCAATTTCCTATCATTAATAGCCTATTCAATGAAATTTTCATTAAAAAAAAATGCTGCAAGGTCTAAAAGGTAAACATAGCCTTATAATCACTTGTTAGAATTAGAATTGAGAGCCTAACCTCTTTTAAGACAATTTTAGGTCTCTAATCAAAATTTCCACTCATCCATATGCATATTTTATAGAAATAATATTATTTTAAGGGTAATTAACAAAAAAAAAGATAATTTAACTTTAAAAAATAATTTAGTCACAACATGTAGGTGAGTAGTATTAATCTAGAGACATCTCTAAGACAAATTCAATGACTTAAACAATCCACCTATGCACCCCTATGTGCTTCTCAATGAATAAAATTATACTTGAGGGAAAAATAACAAAACCAAGGTATTGAAAAATAATAAAAAGTGCATGATTAAGGCACATATTTGATTTGGTTTATGACTTAGCTTGTTTTTTAGGGCTTAGGGTTAAAGAGGTGTCACCAAGAGAACCTATCTATGCCATCTAAGAGAGAAAAACCCTAGGTTTGAGTTGTATGGAACCATTATGGTATCTTTAAGAAAATAATGGATCCCTTATGCTTGACTAGCGATATTACCCTCTCATATCTACCTCTACATGGAAAGGCTTTTAAGTTAAAGAACAATCTACGAAGATAAGGTAGTTTTATATGTTATACAACTCAAAAAAGGAAATTGGTCTCTCCTTTCCTTTCCTTTCCTTTCCTATTTCCATTTGTATTGTTTACATCAAAACTAATTAAATTAATAGGCCTTCACAAATAAATAAGGCATGCATTTAATTTATAAATTCCTTTGTTAGAAGAGTGTCTAGCCTAGCTGATCATTTGATGGGTATGTAGTTTGCTTATCACTACCAAATAAAACTAATAAATTTATTGCTTATATTTTTAGAAATTGGTGGTGAGAAACCTTGAAAATGGTGGATGGTGAGCCAAGTCCACCAAGCCAACATGTAGGATGAAGGGATCAGGTCATATAAAGAGTAGAGACTAGCTAAAGGTGGACATCATGTTTAAGAAGCTTATACATTCCATGGAATGTGCAATATATACCAAGAAAATCCATCAACACTACCAATATAAAACATAAAACATAGACCCTCCAATAAAATTGATCTAGAAAAGAAAAGATATATGCCTAGATTGATTTAAATCTTGCATAAATTTAAATCCATAGTAAATTAAAAAATGCATTGCAATTTTCCAAAAAATGCTTCATACTTGGAAAAAAAAACCTTTAATGACAATGCAAAAATTTCATGTACATATAATAAAGCCTACAGATTGAAAAAATTATAAATACAAATGAAAAAGGGGTTGTACAGCTTACAAACTATAACAAAGTTATAACTTAAACATGTTGATCAATGACTATTGGAGTTTTATTTTATACCATGAAAGAGTTAACAAAACTCTTTTGCCAAGATCTCTCCAAGAGATCATTACACAACCATGAAAGCTTTACCATACACACATATAATAAATCAACTATATTTTATTCTATTTTATATTACAATATCCTAGTGAAGAGGAATATATAGAAGGATTAGGAGGATTTAACTCACAAAAGAACTCACCATGGGATAATGTAACTCATTTTGGAACTCATAAGAGAAATCACAATGGAACTTAGTTGAACTCCAGGTGGAACTCTAGGTAGAAGTCACCCTCTTAACTTCTTTATTTCACCTAAGATGAAGGTAAATGTGTAGGGATAATCCATTTAATAAATAAATGGAATAATAAACATCATACACCAACACTTGTATCAAATAATCCATTAACCCATTAATCTTAAAGTCACCATTATCAAGCAATCCAAAAAGCAAGTCAATAATCCTACAAAAAACATGTCCAATAAGATTCCCCTAGCACTGGTATGCCCCATGGGTATATGAATGGTCTATAATCTATGTAGATACATATAATGTATGATTATATTCCCTACATATCACTCATTTTCCATGAAATATGTGTATGTAAATAATATGTAATCTACCAAACATGACAAATAATATATGGAAATGAACAAGTATGTCATAGTCAAGTCTTGGTTTTTTATTTTTTGAAATATTATTTTTTTAGTTTTGAAATTTATTTCTCATAAATCAATAAAATTATTCATATTATTCATCACATAAGTCATTTGTTCTTGGCTTGTCCTTAAGGTTATGTAAACACATTAGCTTTCCTTCCACTATCTTTGAGTGGTCAAATTCTATGCTTGAATTTGTCTTTGAAGATTTAAATTTTTAGTGGGCACCATTCCCATCATGTTTAATCCTAATTATATCCCCTTTTAGATACTAAAATATATTGTTTGTCACTTGATAATAAAAATTTTAACACACATTTACCACACATGAATTAAACACTCAAACAAGTTCCTAATCTTCCCTTCTCTCCCACTTGCATGGCATCTTATGAGTCAACACTTCTATCATAATTTTATAAACTTACATGAACCTCATTTTATATTTTAAACCTAATAAATATCCTACATATACATATCTAGACTCTCAATTCATTCTACCTATATACAGGTTAATTATGCCATATATAGTTAGTGTCACTAATCGATATTGATCTTAACAAGTTGATACCAACCCAATCCTAGCAATGGTTAGTTTTTAAAATCAAACCCATATTTAAGATTAACCCATTATCCTAGCATGTAAGTGGCATGATAAATTATTTATTTGGATCCATATATAAACAAACTAAGGTCTCTTTTAAAAGGAACTTGAAACTTATATAATATACATTTATATATTAGTATATATTGATAAAATCTATCCTATTCTCCCTAATTTTAAAACCTATCATTAGGAGTAGTCAAAATACAAATATGAATTACTCTAAATCCAAGTTAAATAAATCATTTTCAAGTACTAAAGCCATATCATTAGTTACATGCATATAGTAAAGGAGTAAAATTTCATTATAATTGGTGGGAAACTAAGTGTGTCTTGGTTCCCCTCCTTGGAGTATTGGGGTCAAATCATCCCATTACACTTTTCCATTTTATTAGGTTTTATCCCTCACAAGAACACCTAGGGTTTCAAGGTAAAAGAGATTGATTTTTATAGTTGTGTGCATCATCAAGGTTGGGATCACAAACACAAAAAAAAAGTATAGTTGTGTGTTACCATACAATCTTTCTTCCCTAATTTTATGTAGGTCACTAGCAACCAATAGTTACTATCAACTAGTGATAATGAAGAGATCTTGCAAAGCTAACCTAACATAGACATTGAATCAATTCTAAAACTAAACAAACCATAAGAATTTATCCCTAATTTTGACATTCACAATATTTTCAAATTTAATTACTCAACCAAAAAATATAATTATCCATCCCCTTATTGTGCTTAATATATTTAAAATATTCCACTTATCAAATTAATAGAATCAATTTCAGTTTTTTATATTCATATGTATGCTTAAATGCCATATCTATTTATTTGTATTATAGTGAAAAGACCTAGGTTTTCTATTAGGGTTTCATCCTTATATGGTTTCATATTTTAACCTTAGGGTTTTACTTATAGACCTAATTTTTTATTATTCCTCAATATACAAGACAATGAAGGCCCTCTTATTGATTGAGAGTTATCAAAATGGAAAATAGACCAAGGTAAGGATGTAAAGAATAAACATTTTCACACACTTGATTATTTAATTTTTGTGTCTATAGTGTGTCTCATATATAAAACTCAAATAAATTGTAACTTGTATTCTATGAAATGAGTGTGTATGTCCCCAAATGTATATAAACATGTGCATATCTATAAATCCTATAACTCATCTCTTGTGAAATAAATGCATATTACCCCTAATGTAATTAATTTGTATTTAATTACACCAATATGATATTTGAATCACTCTAAAGTATTTTTAATCTATATAATCTATGGGACATTGTCTAATTTGTGTTCATGAAGGCTTAAGTATTTATGACAAATCCTAGTAATATTCCCCATTTTTGATGTGAATGACATAGCATGTGAGTCACCCATCTCAAATTAATGACTTAATTTTATCATGCTATGAAAAAATTAATCATATATAATTAAGTCAACATGTGGATAATATGTCATCAAAACATGTAAGAAACATTTATAATTTAATGGAATAAAATTATTATGTCTACAAGTATATATCAATTAGATATATAGTTAAAATCATCACTAATAACTATACTTAATGAGATTGTGCAAAATAAGTGCTTGATATGGATCAAGGCACCTAAAAACAAGTAATCACAACAAGATCAACAAGTAATGCAACATAATATAAGTATAAATAATATCACATAATGTAACACATAATTCTAAGGGGCCATATGTAATGGAAAAATACTTTTTACACAAACAAGGCCAAGGGGTTTCACATAAGGGACAAAGATATTTTACATAAATAAGGTCAAGGGGCCATAATCAAGGGGAAAAAAACTCCATAACAAATGAGGCCAAGGATCTAAAACCATAGGGTAATAAATGTTGCACAAACAAGGCTAAGGATCCACAAAAAAATCCAAGCAGTTGTACTTAACATATAAGTAATAACTATCCTATTATAAAAGTAATAACATCGAAGAAGCATAGAACATACAAAGTATTATACACTATCCAAATATGTAAATGTCACTACATCATAATGTAACATATCCATTTAACATTGTATAAATTATGGGAAATATCTAAGCATGTGTAAGATATCAAAGTAGCTCAACATGGTAAATGTAAATGTCATTAAAATATATAATCTTTAGTAGTGTAACATGTGCAAAAATATGCCCCCGAGATTTCCATGGCCCATATATATAGGAAAGGTCTAGTATCTATGTATTTATATATCATGTGTAAGTATATGCCCTACATATCACTCATGTACCATGTGAAATGTGTGTATAGAAATAACATGTAATTTACAAAACATGTGATAAATATCATATATAAATGATGTAAATGAAAAATTCTATCATGCTCAGGTCTTGGTTTTTATTTTTTGAAATAATTTATTATTTTTTGTATTTTCAAAATTTATTCTCATGAATCAGTCAAATAATTCATCCTAGTCTTCACATAATTCATCATTATTTGGCTTATCCTTAAGGTCATGTAAACACATTTAATTTATTCCATTTCATTTAAGTGTCATTTTTTGTACTTGCAACTATCTTTGAAGATTTAATTTTTTTGTGAGAACCATTCCCATCATGTTGAATTCTAATTAAATCTCCTTTTAGATACTAAAATATTCTATTTTGTACTTGAAAATAAAATAATTAATACACATTTACCATGCATGATTTGAGCACTCAAACAAGGTCTTAATTCAACATTCTCTCTCATTTTCATGATATCCTATGAGTCAATCCTTATGTCATATTTTTATACACCTAAATTAACTTCATTGTTTGTTTCAAACCTAGTAAATGTCTTACATAAACATCTCCAGACTCTAATTCATTATTCCATATGTAAGTTTGTTCTGACAGATACAATTAGTGTCTCTAATAGATATTAACTTGATCCACTTAATACCAACTCAATGGCTTCAATTTATACTTTATGAAATAAATTAAATCCTTAGGGTCAGCACATTATCCTATTGTGTAAATTGCATGATAAATTATTCAATTAGATCCACATATAAACATATCAAGGTCTCATTCAAAATGAACTTGGCATTTATTTGATATACATTTATATACTATTATACATTTAAAAATCTTCCCTATTATTCATAATTTTCAAATCTATCACTAAGAACAATCACAATCTAAGTCTAAATCACTCTAAATCTAAGTTAAAGGAATATTTTTCAAGTACCAAAGACATGTAATTAGATACATACATATAGTGAAGGATCATAATTGTATAATAACTAGGTGGGAAACTGTGTCACTTGATTTCCCCCTTATATCATTGGATAAATATGAAATGGTTAATAATAAAATGGGAATGATTGATGTTAGTTCAAGCCATTACACTTTTAACCATTTTGTTTGTTTTTATCCCTCACAAACACACCTAATGTTTCAAAGTAAAGGATATTAATTTTTGGAGTTACACACATCATCAAAATTTTATATTACAAAATATAACAAGCAAATATAGTCTTATGTTACCTTATATTCATTGTTCCCTAATTTTTTGTAAGTTAGTATCGATTGATGATAATGAACTGATCTTACAAAACTAACCCAACACAACATTGAATCAACTCTAGAACCAAATAAACCAAATGATCACTTATCCCTAATTTGCACTTATAGAATAAGGTAAAAATCAAACACTTAATCATAAAAATATAAGTAGACATTATTTTTGAATTATATATCACCTCAATTTTTTACACTTCAAAAATACATATCATGAATGTACCTTTAGCTTGTTGCTAACAAAATGCATGTATATACTATTTATCTATACCGAATTTCTTATCTCTTAGTTTAGCCAATGTTATTATGGTGACTCAAACCTTGTATCATGATCATAATTTTATAAAATTATTTATCTTCTATTTTTGTAAATTATAGACATGTGCCTATTTTCTAATTCCTAGACACTTACATCCCTACCAAATGCCTATGTCAATACAAGTGTCCTATCCCAATGTAAATGTCTATTACCATAAATTCATCTAATTTTCAATTGTAACACATACCTATGGTTTTCATATGTTTTTTAATGTGATATATTATCTAAAATGAATTGTATAAATACATGGTCAATCCTCATTCATTACACACCAACCATAAACCTAGAAACTCACAAGGAAAAATATCAAAAGCATTTAATTAAACATTCAAGTGAGAAAAGTTTCCATATTTTATCCTATTCTCATATTATTCATAGGGACAACACATATAAGGGTATGAATTACTTAAGGATCATCCCATGATCCATATTTTCCAAGTTACAAGTTAGGTCACTCTATGTACTTGTTTATCTCACATTGCATCCTTATGCACACATAATCCCACACATAGGGGATAATTACATGAGTTTGAGGCCCTCTTCATAGTATATATGTATGTACAAACCATTGATATAGGGGTATTTAAGGTTATGTAAACATCATGATCCCACTAATGCATTTTTCCCACATTTTCTATGAATACGAATAACTAAGGTTTTGTTATTTGACAAGGAATGACAATACATGAGCTATATCTGAGCACACCAAAGCAAAGGTAATAAATAACCCATAATATCCTAGGTGGTATTATATATATATATATATATATATATATATATATATATATATATATATATATATATATATTATGTAATATAAACATACATCTAGGTTAGACAGAAGCATCAACATTACTATCCTAGTTCAACACAAGTATTTGAGGCCATAGAGGTATAATTTCTAGAATTAAATGACTAATCCAAGGCACTAATCTAATTTATTTATAGATTCTTCCATATTATATTTTTATTATCCTAAAAACAAACTAATTATATTATTTTTATTACAATTGAAATATCTAGCATAATTGTACTTTTTATTTTTAACACATCTCAATATATAAATTTAGAATATTGTTTATATGAGTTTTACAAAATTTACTTTAGAAATAGTTTATCACTCTTGTTACCTAAACGATATCTACCCTTTTCAACCTAAGTTCCCTAATCTATATTTTAGGGTTAAATAATATTCCACTTTTCAAATCAAAATAATCAATTTTATCTTTTACATTCAGATTTATGTTTAAATGCCATATCTATTTATCTGATTTACATTTTCAAAGTTCTATCTTATATTAATCACACCCACTAATCTAAATTAGCATAAAACATATTTATGAACTCATATACATATTGAACATTAAAAATGCGTAGGTTTTCTCTTTATTTTTTATCTTTATAGGATTTTAGATTTTAACCTTAGGGTTTTAATTCCAAACCTAATTTCTAATTATTCCTTGATATACACATTAATTATGACCATGATAATGAACATTATTTGTTAGTATAACTAATGAATTTTATCCTTTAATATTATTCTACATGGATAATATATATTATTTGGATCAATTATATAAGCAAATGGGTAACAATGATCAAATTTAAATTCACTAATAAGATAAAGTTACCAATGAAGAATCCCAACCCTCCCTCTAATCTTATTATTGAAACATTTAATATTAGATGCCTATTGTTACTATTAGACTCCTAATAGATTACATGACTCAATTTTTTTATCATATCCTATTCACCCTTTTTATGGACATATCATGAATATCGAGACTAACAATATAACTACTAAAGAGTAATAAGATGCCATGAAATATGAAAATTTAAACAAATATATTAACAAGAATACACATAAAATTCATGAAATTTTTTACATAGAAATATGTGACTATAAAATTTTAGTCAAATCTTATACATTAGGTATTTAAGCCACTATTAGTAGTACTTCCTATGCCTACACCTTCAATGACCTATGTGACATCTACCCAAAGTTTTATTGAGTATGATGATAGTATGGGCCCTTGAATATTTATGTTAAATTTTTTTTATTTTTTATTTTTAATTAGTTTAATAATTTTTATTACTTCATTTATGTTCTAGATTAATTATTTGGTCAATTTTGAACATTTTCTAGGAATTTCTTAAAATAGTTAGAAGTTTTAGTTAGAGTGTAATTCAATAAATGTGTATTTAGTTGAGATCAAATAATTACCCATTCATCCCCAAGAGATGAGGTTCATTTTTTAGTTATTTACATAAAATTATTATTTTTTAATTAGTTTCCTATTTTTTTATAGATTTGGGACACCTAGTTTGACTAGGTTTCTTGAGTTGTTTACTTTCTATGAAAGGCTTCTTGCATATTGACCTTGTCTTGTTAAAAAGTCAACCTTTTTTCTTAAGTCTAATTTAAATTATATTAAAATTAAATTTTGAGGAGCCAATTTTAATTTTAATTATTGGTTAAGTGAATATATTTACTTAAATTTCCCTTTATATACATAACTTGTCATGCAAGTTATCTTGTAATAGGTGTGTTTTAGCTTTGTAATAAAGAACTGTACATAAAGGAGTTTGGCACAATATTTACTATTGGTATTTTTTTTGCATGTGTAAATATATAATTTTATTTAAATTATACATTAATTAATAATATCAAGCATATTATTTTGGTTTTGAAGTTACTCAATACCTTACTTAAAACATAACTAAATTAATAACTGGTAATTCTATGATAGATTAGTTAATACAAAGCTTCAATTTCACATTAAATAAAATGTGATTTTAACTCCA
Source organism: Torreya grandis (assembly GCA_037957365.1). NCBI lineage: Eukaryota > Viridiplantae > Streptophyta > Pinopsida > Cupressales > Taxaceae > Torreya > Torreya grandis. The sequence continues at coordinate 266,133 of JARHVA010002651.1, forward strand.
TACAAACATTAAAAAAATTTATTTGGTATTAAATCCTCATTAAATAAAATTTCATAAGGGTTTAAAACCATTATTAGGAGAATAAATGACTTCAATAAAATATGCTTTCATGAATATTCCCATCTTCAAAGGTAGCAACTTTAGTTATTAGAGAGATCAATTGAAGATATGTTTTGTAAGGAAATTAGTTTTGAATAATAATTTTCATGGGTACACACCATATAAATATTTTAATATATTGAATCAATATCAAAAAATAATAAAAAATGATGAGGAAAAGGCAGATGCACAAATTTTCTTCTATCTTCATAGTGACATAGACCTAAGCATCCATCCAACAATTGTATGATGCAAGAATGATGATGAGGCATGTAAGATAATAGAAAATCCAAATTCTTAAAATTAATTATTAAAATTTTATAATGTTATATAATGAAGGAGTTGGAGAATATTGCATAAGGGTAAATGACTTAGTGCACAAAATGAGGGTTTATGGAGAAACTATACAAGATAGTGTTATACAAAGTAAATTTTGATCCATTTAACTTAGGAATGGATACATATCATGATAACTCTTGAAGAGTGTAAGTAAATGAATTCTATTATTGTTAGAGTCGGTTGTTTCTCTCTTATCTCATAAGGATAAGATGAAACTATATACATGTGATCAAGAATAAGTACTTGAAACCAAGACAAAGGTTTCAAATACCAAATAAAAAATTAAATATTAGAATAAAGGGAGTTTAAAAAATTCAAATTCAAAGTGAACATCTAAACTATATTCATAGGTAAAATAAATAAATAATTTAATTTCCATTGTTGAAAAAAATTAGGACATATGATAAAAGATTACATGATACTAGAAGCTAATAATCAAGCTAATTAAGAGGTGAAAATAAGGAATTATAAGTAAAAAAAAGTGAGGTTCAATATCACTTGCATTATTGTCTCACATGTAATGTGGGAATAGAGGAAGCAAATAATTTTTGGTTTCTTGATTTAGATTAATCAAATCACATGACAAGTCACGAAGTTGGTTTCAACAATCTATATGATTCCTTCAAAATCAAAGTGTAACTAGGAGATGGAAAGTCCATAAAAATTAAAGAAAAGTTTAACATTAAAATCACCACAATTCAAGGTAAGGTTGAAATAAAGGATTTTTATTTTTTTCCAAATATAAGTCATAATCTTATTATTGTTGGTCAATAATTATAGATGGGTTTCAAACTAATTTTTGAAGATGGTTTTTGTTATATTTTTATAATAGATATATAAATTAATTAATTGGAAAACATTATATGGAATATAATAGGATTTTCTAATTAAGGTTAAATATTATGAAGTAATGTACTTGTTTCTCCATAATTGAGTATGTTAACATGTTGTGACATTCAAGATATGGTCATATCAATTTAAAGATATTACATATTATTGACACAAAAGGTATGGTAAGAGGTCTTCCAAAGATATATTTCAAGAAATATGATGCATGAAATTCATATATTTTTGGCAAGATAAAAATCACACTTGTGGATTTGGTTAAATCATGTTTATATGGACCAATGTCTTACACAAGTATTGGTAAGACTTTGTTTTTCATTTCCTTCGTAAATGATGTTACAAGGTTTATGTGGGTTTATTTTTTGAAAGAAAAGAGTGGATATTTTTCATCTTTAAAATTTTAAAATATTCAGTTTAAAAATAATGTGGATATCCCATTAATTTCATAAGAATATATAGAGGAAGTGAATTTTATTGTAATGAATTTTATGAGTTTTGTGCTTCACATGGAATAAAAAAGTAGCTAACATCTCCTTACACACCATAACATGATGGTTTAGATGAAATAAATATTAGATACATCATGTAGTTATAAAGGACTATGTTAGATAACAACCACTCAAAAATGTATTATTGGGTTGAATCAGTAAAAATAATAGTCTACATAATTAATAGAAGTCATACAATGGTAGTCAAATAAAAACACCTTATGAAGCTTGATATGGTATAAAAATAGTTGTTTCTCATCTAAATTTATTTGGTTGTTTATATTTTTTATATTTTCTATATTATAAGAGTAAAAAATTCTATATAAAGAGTGTTCTTCACATTTTCATAGGTTATAGTGATAAAATCAAAATATACAATTTTTATAATCCTATTATTAAATCCAAAAATTGTTTCTAGGGATTGTAATATTTTTGAAAATGAGGTATATGATTATAATGATCATGTAGATACATATATAATAATGTATTTTGTTAATCCTCTCTACGTTTATTTTTAGGGATTAAAAATTCTTATACATTTTTATAGTTCAACAAGAAATAGTACTAGATTTTTGTGAGAGACTAATCATGCATTTTCATCAACTCCAAGCAAGAATAAGTGGTGTTCAATACACATCCATATAATAAAATATTAAAAAAAAATTATTATATGAGGATAAAAAGGCTTAAACATTGGGAATATAATGTATTTATGATGCTTATGATGAAAATATTATGTTTGAATTGTCATTTATGGCTAGTGAACCTTGAAGTTATACAAAATATAGTCAAAAGAAAGAATGGGTTGATCCTATGAAAATAGAGATGGATTCAATTGATAATAAATAAATATAGATTATTTTTCATCCTCCAATAAATAAATATGTAATTGGAATAAATTGGGTATATAATACCAAATTCAAAGGTTATGGTACTTTTGATAAGCTAAAATATATACTAGTTACAAAATGATTTGCACAAACTTATGAGGATGACTATGAGGAAACCTATGCACATGTTTCATGTAAAGACATTATAATTGTAATTATTGTTATATAATATAATAAAGGATATAAAATACATCAAATATAGGTCATAAATTTATTCCTAAATGGATTGATTGAATAATAAGTATATGTGAGACAGTCATAGGGTTTTGAAATAAGAGATAAATAATAGTGGGTATATACGTTGATGAAGGAAATTTTGGGATTAATAAAGATCTAAGATATTAGTAATAAATAACTTATATATTATTATTATATAAAGGCTTTGTAATAATTCAAAATAAACCAACTCTTTACAAACAATCAGTGGGTTGTAATGTTTATATGTTTGTCTCTATGTAGATGATTTGATATTATAGGTATCTCTATAGAGGCATTGAATAACTTCAAGGAATATATGAAATAAAAATTTGAGATGACTATTATTAGACTTATGAATTATTTTATTAGAATTTAATTCCATCAAAGTAAAGTTGAAGTATTCATTTGTCAATCCAAAGTATGCCTAAGACATTTTAAATAAGTACAATCTTCATGACTATAAACTAGTGGACACTCCAATTATAAGTGGAGAAAATATAATGAGATAGGTTGGAATTACTTAAGATAATTAAATTAATTTTATATTTATGGTGGGATTTTTTATGTATCTCACTATGACAAGACTTTATATTATCTATGGGGTTGCACTAATTTATAGATTTATGTGTAAACCATCACTCAAGCATTTGCAAGTAGTGAAGAAAATTTTCATAAATGTAAGTAATTATGATAATGGTATTAATTTTAAAATATAAAATGCATTATGTTTAATTAGATACACATATTTATATTTGAAATGATCTTTAATGGTAGGAGGATAAATTTAGGTTATTTCTTCACACTAGGAAGTGTGTTGGTTTCTTTGTCTTTAAAGTAATAAGATGGAGTTATATTAATCAGTATTGAAGATGAATATACAACCCTTACATCATATTACACACAAGTATTATATATAATGAGACTCTTGGCTTATTTTAGAGAGGTTCAACTTGATCAAACACATATTATTTATAATAACAATGGGACAATAAAATTGTCCAAGAATTCAGTTTTCCATGTTATAACCAATCATATTGAACTCAAACATGGTTATGTCATAGTCTTGGTCAATGATAAAAATGTTTCCATTTAGTATGTGTGAAGTCATCATAAATTTGATGATAATCCCACCAAGGGATTGCAGAAGTAGATTCATGGAAGAATTAAGGATATTATAGGCATATCTTATCTTTGTATCAAAGGGGGGAATGTAGATAATGATGCCAATATGGGCACTTGAGTATTAGTGTTATATTTACTTTATTTGGTTTTTTATTATTCTAGGAAGGTTATTTTATTCATTTATTTCATAGATGAATTATTTATTCAATTTATAACACTTTTATTAAATGTGTAATTAACTGAGCTCAAGCACTTATCCATTATCCTAAGATGTATGGTTCACTATATAGAGTTAGTTAACTATAATTAATGTTATTTTAATCAATTTACTATTTTCAATGAATTTAGGATACTTAGCTTGACTAGTTGTATGAGTTGTTTAGTTTTTAAGAAAGTCTTCTTGCATGTTGACCTTTTCTTATCAATAAGGAAATCTTGTTTTCTTGAGTCTAATTTCAGCTATCTTAGAGTATATTTTTAGGACTCCATTTGTATTTTACTTAGCGGTTAAGTAAAGGTAATAATTTAGATTTAATTTTATAGACATAAATTGTCATGCAAGTTATCATGTAATAAGCTTGTTTTAGCTTTATTTATTAATAAAAAATTGTGCACAAAAGGAGTGTGGAAAAATAGTTTCTATTGGGAATCTTTTTTACATATATAAGGCTCTAATTTTATTAGAAGTATATAGTAATTAAGACTATAAAGATTTTTTTTAGTTTTGAAGTTATTAAATATAGTTTTTAGTTAAAAATATTACTTAAAAATCATCTATATTAATAATTAGTAACTATGGGATATATTAGTTGATACATAGCTTTAATTTAATATTAAACCAAATTTGATTTTCACTTCTTCCATACATTCAAAACCTTGAAGTTTTTTAGCAACACAAGTTATTAAACACATTTTGATACCTTTTCCTAAAAATAAATTGTTACTCCTCACATGATTGCTATGCATATTCCATTACCAACCTCACCTATGACACATTACCTTGAGTAGACTGTTATAGCTTTGCATGCCAAGTTATTTTAAATAGAGCAAGGTGCATCGAGAAATAGGCATTCCATAGATTTACATGGTTTTTCCCATAACCCATTAGCTCTTGAGAGAGTAGCCTACCCTTTATCAACAATATTCTAGCTTATAAGATCCAATTATTTAGAGGTAAATATGATCCTAATCAAAATATTAGATGATTCCATGAAACATTCTTGGACAAGGCATACAATGAAAAAAAATGAGTAATTTATTTCCAAGAAGTATTAAGGAGTATGTATTGATATGGTTATATGATTTCCCTCTTCATTCTATAAGAGCATTCAACCCCTTGGCTAACCAATTCTTAGAAAATTTTTGCATCAATGTAAAATAGAGATTATCATATGCACAAATTGTTAAGTTAAATCAAAGATTCAATTAACCAATCAATGAATATGTGTTTTGATAGAAGAACATGTTAGCCAAGATTACCAATGTTATGATTAAAATGAATTACAAGATATATTTTAACAACATTTGATAGAACCACTTCATGAGTCAATTATATTCAATATATTTAAATTATTTTATGAGTTATGTGATATAGTGAGGGATAAATAAGTCATGTTAATTTCTTTGAATAAACTCAAGTATACATCAACTTATAAAACTATTAAAATAATGAAATATAAATTCAAACCAATTTATAAGGTCAAACATAATTAAAACAAGAATGACATAAATATTATGGTCAATGTAGTGTCACAACCTACAAATGAGTAATAATTGATAGCTCCACCAAAGAAGAAGTCTTCATGATTACCACCACCTCCTCATGTGTTATTAAATAAGTTTTACAAATTTAACCTTATCACACTCCTTATTCCATAAGAACTTGATCCAAGAATAAATATACCAAGGGACTATGATGGTAATGCATATTTTGAGTATAATAAAATTGTGAGACATTCAATGAACATATGTTTCAAGCTAAGACATAAGATACATGATATCATGTATAAAAATATTATTTATTTGGAACTGCTATAGAGGAATTTAAACTATAGAAAAATGGAAATAAAAAGATGAATATATTTAGAGATCCTTTTCCTAAACATAAAATAAAAGCAAGGACACTTCAGAGGTACATTATGGATACAACATGCATCCTCCACTATTGGAATATGATCATCCACTAGATACTATCATTGGTATACTTGGTGATATTTACTTCATGTAATAATAAAATGATTTGATTTATTCTATCCACCATGGTTTACATGGGATTTAACCTTTCTTATCCCAAGTTAATTATCAAGTGACTAATAGAGGGTGTTACCCCTATGAAACAAGTGACAACCTTATGCTCACAAGTAATTGGTAAAGTGGCATGTCCCTGAAATGTACCCAAATATAGATTATATTTTAAATTATCAATATCGTATCCTAATTTTTATAATAATACAACACCACACACATTAGGGAGTTGATATTCATTGATCATAGTTTTTTGTGGACAATCACATTCTATATATGTTATAATTGTCAAAGTATTTTATCATGAACAAGTATGAATTTTGCATGTTGTATTTGTGTTATGATACCTATTATAACTAAGTTATGGATGATATTTTTATAATGTGACATAAATAGTGACCCCAACATTCTTATACCTATGAATTTTTGGTTGTAGTGCTATACAACTATCAATTCCATGTCTTGTGATTCTATGATAATCACAATATGATTGGCCTTAATATTTTGATAAACATCTCATAGTTCTATGTTTATTAGTTCATAAAACATTTAACAGATTGTTAAGTAACATTAATAAAATATGTTTTGGTTTGTCTTGAATACTCTTTACTTTTTTTATAGTAATATGTGTCATCTTAAAAGTTTCCACATTATTCACTATATTATGCCAAAAAAAATTGTTATAATTCAAAATATATATTTGCTATTGATCTCACATCATGCTTGACTTCACAAAAGTTTGCCTCAATGGTTTTTGTATCATTTAAGAATCATGGGGTATAATAACATTGTAACTAATACTATCATTTGGACTAATCTGATGATATGACATTATTGACTTTTCTTTATCTCTTATAATTTTTGATTGAGTATGAAGTTTTGAATTACCAATGTTATTGGTATATGAATTATATCCATACTCTCCAAGGTCACCCTTGTTAATTATCATTGTTCTTGGTATACAAATTATCTTCAAATGTTTACACATAGCCCATATGAATGAATTTGATGTATCAGTGTAATGTAAATGGTATTACTTCCATTATATATATCCAATGTATCCCAAAAAGTAAATTTTATTGTAGATGATTAGACATAACTTGAAATTTAGTGGAAACTATCTTATTTTATAGTTTGACATCTAATAATATTGACCCAAGGATTGGTGTCATGACCACACTATCCTAGTGCATTGATTTTGACTTATTATTGACACTATTATAATTTGTGGACATTATGATTAATTTAAAAACATTTAATTTTATTTTAAATTGATATTTATATAACATTATATTATGTACTAGTATAATTTGTATGATGATCAGATACTCTTGATGCCTTTATCAGATTGGTTGTAGGTGTAGACACTAATTTCTTGTACATTACCTAATAAGTGTCTTCATATGTCACAAATCCCCTTTGTTTATATCTACCACTATTATTTACATTTATGCATATAATTATTTTTTAATTACTATTTACCCTTCCTAACCTCCCAAATATCCCAAAATATATTAAAAATCCATAAAATCTAAATTATCCTCCCATTTCAACAACTAACCCCAATAAAAAACCTATGAAACAACTTAATAAAACCCCTCCTCAAAATTACTCATAGTTAGAACCACTTAAGATGCATTTTTCCAAGAAAAGGTAGAATTATAAATTCCTCATGATTGACATCGATTATGTTTGATCAATGTTGATTACTTATATATGATCACAACTCACCTAAATAGATCCCAAAACTATGTTACAAGGTGGAAAAAATTATCTAATTACAAGCAATGTTTAAGATATTTTCTTATACAAAAATTTACCATATCACAGCTCTGAACCTTTGGTATGGATCCATGGAAATTAGAGTACATATCTGATCTACAACATCATCCTCAGACATTTCAAAGGTTAGTGGTGCATTTTATTTTAGTATGATGTCATTATTTATCTTATTATACATAGTAATATCATTATTCAACCCTTTAGACTACCCCAATTATCTTTAGAATCCATTTTATTAATCCACAAACCAACTTCTTAGTTTTCTCATGAATTTTACCATTGATCAAAACTGATCCTAATATAATCAATACTAATTATATGAATTGGGATCAATCCTTATCAAAAATATTAATTTGTAAAATTTGAGCCCTTTTTAACATTTTTTTCCCTCACCCCTAGTATGTTATGATCATTATGTTTTCTTGCAAACATAGAATTTGCATTTAGATTACCATCCTCGGAATACCTCACTAAATAATCAAAAATTTTGATCTATTGATCATTCCCCAACCCCTATTAACCAATTATAGTGACATTACACATGAGTTGACTCTTTATGCCATTGCATTCACTCCAAATATTAATAACATCTCATCCCAACTAGAAATTATCTATAAATGTACCGAAGTTGCACATGATTATGGGCTTGATTACTTTGATTACATTAATTCAATATAGGAAGAATATATTTTCTCATTATCATATGTTATAACTTTAATTATTAAAAAAAAAATTATAATTTTTTATCACCTTAATTTCTAGACAAGTGGATTGACATCCATAAAAGGAAGCTAACCCCTTTTTAAAACTATTATTTTACCAGGCAATCCACATTCTTATTTTATTAATATATCTTGTCTATTTTTGAAACTTGTGTGTAGGTAATCCTTCCCATCCAAAAAATATCTCTCATAATAGATTGGTCAATGGTGTGTATTTGATCTTATAAGTACACCTCTTTTTGGATAAAACCCTATTTTTATTTCATGTTTTTGTTAGTTCATATTATAGAATAAATTTAAATGAAAACTACATAAACACTGTGGCACACCAAGTAATACACATTTGGTCCTCTTATCCATTTATTTTCATATTAATTTTTTTTTCACATTTTTATTAAATTGTTCATTATTTTTTTCATTGAAAAATTAAAAAAATATAGATTTCATTTAGAATTTAAAATAAATTACATTCTTGAATTACTTACTTGGATTATTCACATAGCATAATTAAGAGAGTTAATTTATCATCATAGTCACACTTATCTTTTACACACAAAAAAACCATAAAACTATCAAATAATCAACAAAACAATCCTACCTAGGTGGACCTACTTGGATTTCATCACCAAGGGGAAAACTAACTTGATGTTATGGCTAAGTATAAAAAATTAGTTGATAGTTTATCAGATAATCACCCAACACCCTTATTATTGTGGTATAGTGAAATGATGGGGTAGGCCCCAATATCAACCGTTGTAAAATCACCTACATAAATCTAAGCCTCACGTACCTTTGGTTATATCAAGGATACCAGTTTTTAAAAAACATAAAAACAATCTTAGCATACCATTTCCTAGGTCTTGTGTTAATCCCAACTCCCCTTCATTTTGTAAAGCATAAATTTTTAAAAGAGTAAAAAGGGGGAGAACACATTATGAACATTTTATTAGAGTTTTTGTTTTATCTTCACTAAAGAGAGAAATAATAAAAAATAATTTATTTTTTTTACTTTGCATTTATTATCATTACATTAGCACTATATGGTTTTAATTAGGAATAAATCATCGAAGGAAACTAATTCACACACATTGTATTCATCCATGGATCATTCACTAAGTCCTCCTACCTCTCCCAAATCTTTTAGGGAGGGTATTCCTTAGTATTATCCACAGGGAGACCTAGACTTCACCAATATATTGGATAATAATCCACTCCCTTTTATTCATTACCTTACTATGTGAGCCATATGTATTCTCATTTCTCCTCATTCTCAATCCTCTCAATTCATCTATGTTATACCACTAAAAGGATCTAAATAACATTTGAAATCTATGGTGTCCTCTTCACTTCATTAACCACCACTAGTAACTCCCGATCCCAATACATGTTCCATTTCACCACCTAATACTACTGTGTCATAACCCATAGTTAATCAACCATAATTAGTAACTGCTAATCCATATAAAATTATTTTTAAAACCCAAAGTGTTACCATACCCCCAACCCATATCCACCCAACCACAATATTCTTCACTCTAGAATTTAATGGTCTCAATCACTTCCACTCTCCCACCTATTCAAACACATGTGATGACAAACCCAACTCAACCATTACAACCTTTACAATAAGTTCCTTTGTTTTAACCTATCCAACAAATTTTACCACCTTCAACAACTCAATACTTTATTCCATCATAACCATTTATAATCACCTATTTTAATCCATCTCAATAACAAACCCTACCCCCTCTATTCTCATAGTATGCAACTAGGTCTCAACCAATCATTACCACCTTAGTTGGTTATCATCTTTCATAGACATTTCCCACATCACATCCCCTTCATTATAATTTACAATAGAACACTTGAGGGGGTATGCCTCAACATAATACCCATCTTGACCTCATGCCCATTCTCTTCTATAAGATGTAAAACCTTAAAGATTCTACCTTTAGGTAGAAGAATATGTCATCATATGAATAAATCTGTAATGAACCTATCAACCTAGTTATCCCAGTTAGGATCTATCATTCATAGTGGGAACTACCTAAGTTCACAAAATTTCAAAGTAATGAGACCCTTAACAATACATTAGGGCCTTTAGACATGCTTAATACCTTATATCTCATGATGATGCTCTCCTCTTGATAATTTTCCCCATGTCATTAGATGGAGTAGCTTTTGATTAGTACAATTCCATTTCACAACACTCTCTATTATCTTTTGGCCAACTAGCCCAAATCTTCCTAGATCACTTTTTAATAAATATCATGATAAGGGTAACCATCATTTATTTATACCCCATTATATAATTTGAATATGAATCAATTTCCTATTTTATTAAAAGATAGAGAGGACTTATAAACTATTTATCATTTTCCCTCCCTCAAATAGAGTTAGTCAATCTTTTTTCCAAGTCATGCATCAAGCACATATCATCCATGATTCAGGTCTAGTCTTTTAAGACCTTTGATTAATCCATTAACATGGCCTTTAAGTTATAAATATGATCCTTAGAAGAAGGAAAAGTTAAGTTAAAAAATATATAACTTAAGCTTGATCCTTCCAATGGGTTCAATATTTCTAAACCAAAAGTCACAACAAATGTTGTTGTCATAAAATTAGTCCCTCCATCAAATTATTCTACCTCCTAGACACAAATATAGAAAAACATAACACAATTTCCACTCAATAAATACACACCCCTAGGATAATCTTATGCTTCCATCCTTGACAAACTTTGAAAGTGTCAGTTATTGAAATCCATATTATTAAGTCCATTGATGACTCTCATACTAAACCTAATTGGTATAAAGAGAATGAATTTTTCACCTACTATCATGTACCTAGTCATGAGATCAATAGATATCAATATTTCATGATATTAATCTATAACTTTATCGATTGAGGGAAACTATAATTAGATAATCCAAATGATCCTTAAAACCATTCCCTTGATATATTTTGACAAACATTCCAAAACCATTAATATTCATCTAATTATATATAAACAAACATTGGAAACACCCAAGATCAAGAAACCCATGTACTGAATACCATTCATGATTAACTTTTACATAAATAAATAACACACCTGAATCCTCTTCTAAAGTAATAGAAATGTTGGACCTCCTTAAAGGAGATATCTTATAACAACATAATTTGGTTAATCATATTTTTGTCATCCATTTGAACCTCTTCGATAGCATTACATGATAGTGGAAGTTCCATTTAAACATGCTAAAGACCACATAAAAATAATGGAAGGTAAAAGGGTTACTCCATCCATATGGTACAAATTCCTTGACATGCCTAAGGGTAAATCCCTACAACACCCATGTATAAGGCTTGAAATCCCTTAGATATCCAAAAATGAAAAACCTCATAAAGACACCCCTAAAACCTCTAACAATGCTCAAAAAGGGAAGATGACTATGCCCTAGGTTCAAACTAATCCATTGATATTAGGGCCTCATCCTTCCTCTAAGCTAAATATCACAATTATGGAGTCACCTCTTAAGGGACCTGATTTAGCTCAAAAAATCCCCCCCCCCATATTACTAAAACCAATACCCCATATCAATCCCTCATGTTTTTATTACCCTTAAAACTTATCTAAGATACCTCTACGACCCATTAAGACCAATCATATAATCAAAATAAAAAATGAAGGTGCAAACATAAGCATGGTCAAAAAACTAATACCCCAAAGAATGAAAAAATCCCACCAAGGCCCATTATGGGGATCATATTCCACCATTCTTGATCAAATTCTACAAACTTCCCTCATCACATGACCACACATCAAACCTATAAACCCACATATCAAAAAATTGGCATGGTATAAGAGAGATAAGATATATTCTTACCAAAGGATTTATAGACATGATACCAAGATATGTAATAATTTAAAATCCATGATCCAGGATATCTTGGAGGAATATAAACTCGTAATTGAACATCCTTATCTCGATCCTCTCTTCAACTAAAACACTAAAGCCACAACTACCTCTGAGACTAACATGGTATATGCCTTAAATCCCTTACAATAAAAATTTAAATGATAATTAAAAGGCATTGTTAATACCCTTCACTCCAACCCTGCCCAACTCTTTTGCAATAGCCTTATGAGTCTTCGAAACATAATTAAATCTAGAAATTCAATAAACCAACTACTATTACAAATTGACATGATAAACATAGCCACATAGTTTAAAGCACAAGGCTAAAAAAACTAGAATATAAAAAAATCAAAATTTCCATTACAAAGAACCTTACCACAATTACAAAAATTTCTAAACCATCCACTCCAAAACTAAAAATCTATATTTTTGGGATAGGTCAAGATAATAATACCTTGAAATTGATATAGATATTGGTTCTAAAGTAAGTCCACAAACCAACCATAAATATGTCCTTGTACAAACACATCCGAAATTCCCCACAACACTATCAAGGTATGATAAATGTAATACAAGCCATCCAAGTATAGCTAGTGAACCTCAACCTTTGTTAGCTTTTATAGGATCTTTAAAAACATCTTTATCCATTACCTTCCATGATTCTAAAGTTTTTGTTAGCGAAATTTTGGCTACCATTAGATAAATTCATAAAAAACTTGTCATATTTTATAACCTTTTTCATATAAATTATATGCTTTGTGAGGTATTCAAATGGTTGTTTTGAGGTCTTATTAGCATATTTTATGGTAAATTTGACAAGTTTAAGGTAATGACTTATGTTTATATTTTGATAGTATATTCATTCCATGATATGAAAAGTGGATTAAAAATTGAAAATCTAATGAGTGTCTCTCAAGTTTTACCACCCTTTGACCACCTTCCATGAACATTATATGCATGTTTGGAGAAGTTAAGGTTATTTTTTAAAGCTTAAGGTAAATTTCATGCAAACGAAAGGTACATGTAGACAAGTCTAATGTATGCCTAGGCCTATCAAGTTAATGTTAAGTTTAAAAAGATGAAATTTATGTACAAACATACTTTTAAAAGACTATTAAGGAGATATATAACATGCATATATGTCAATAATGTCATTACAAGTCAGATCATGGTCAGTGTTTATAGTATCAACATATAAGAGAGAGTAAAATCACTCTTTTTAAGGTAGTTTTAGGCACTTTTACATATATAAAGGATATATATTTATGTGAAAATTATTTTAGAGTGTCTCTTCACTTTCATTAGATAATTTACATGAACAAAATGCTTTTACATGTCTTAAAAAGCCAAAATTTGCATCAAAATCTCCATCAACTTCTTGGTAGACACGTAATCATCAACTTCATGTGGTAATTCCATAAAAAGGAGAGAGAGTGATGAAATAATTTATTGGTTAAATTATGGGTATATAATGGCCTTAAAATCCATATCTATATTTCTCATATTTGTGGCCCCTCCTTCATGAACAATCACTAACACTATGAGGTGGTCTTAAACCCTAATAAAACCTCATATCCCAATTTTCTCCTTGAAATGATAGTTTGAAGCTAGTTGGAAACATGAATAAAATTTCAAAGAATATATAGGGTCTATATAAAAATTACACATGATTATATAGGCTTAATTTATCATGTGTTACCCTCAGAATAATAAAAATAGTTATTCATGTTGATCTACAAGTAGGGTCACTAAAAGAAAAAGACATTTTCACACATGAGGATGATGATATTCACTCAAGAAACGTTTTATTTCAAATTGTATAACTCTCTTAATTGATTCAAAGGATTTATATGATCCTTAATATACCAAATATTAAATTAATGTAATGTTAAAGGCTTGTAGGTGTTAAGAGAATAAAGGAACAATTTGGGTTTGAGATAGAAAAGATCACGCAAAGAGTCTAAAAGGTCCAACCCTAAATTATCATAAATGAATAAATTGGTGTGTGAATAATTTTTATGTCTGAGAGAATATTTAGTTTTTATGTTTTTTCATAATTAGATTCAAATATTTTCTTGTCTACACATAGGTCTCCATACTTGTAGGTGGATGGTTATGACTTATAAGACCAAAATTATGAGGACTTATAAGATTTATAAATATAGTACATATTTTTAAACATCCATACAAATATATAAATTCTAAAATATGAACCTAAATAACATATATGGTGTATAAACTTGAATCACCATGCATGACTCTTGTAGATGGAATAGTCACAGTTACAGGCTTAGAAGGGAAAATGTATTCATTATTGAAGGTTGAAAAGAAGATTAAAAAGGATATAATAAAATAATAAAAAGATTATAATTTGTTTTTTATATATTGTGTATGAGTATCATGCTATTTACATTCATAAACTAAGATCTTACCCTCAATCCTATTAAGGCATCCCCTCAAATGAGCACTCACAAGTCTATTCAGGTAGATGGAGAAGAAACAACTTTATGATTATTAGGGTAGGACACATAGATATTAGAGGTATAGATGAAACATGAATATCATTAATAATTATTTAATATTTAGAAAATTAGAGGTCATGGATATTAGGTCATTCAAAATAGTAGGCTTAGTCAAGACACCTAGTATGCATACACAAGACTATGTGCAGAACAAAAAAGGAGTAACTGTGTGGTGATAAAATAAGATATATAGGGATATAAATAAAATTGATAAACATGATAAACATGATATAATCACTAAATATCATAAAAGTTTGAATTAATAATGTGACTTGAGGTAATGAAGTGATTAAGAGGCCTAATTAGACCTAAAGGGCCTAAATGATAATACACATTCTTGTGTATGAGAATTGCAAAAGTTTTCATGTTTTGAAATAATATTGATGATTGAGGGGTATAAATAATGTAATTTAAGTTATTAAAGCTGATTCTATATGGTTTATGCCTACTAAGAGTAAAATAATGTAAAGAAAATCATTCTAAGGTCACTTGTATTAGTTTTCTAGTGAACCCTAGGCATGAGATAATGGAGGTTAAATTAGGTATATGGAGAGAAATGGTAGATAATACCTTTAAGAAATGTCATTTTTGGTGTCAAAAACCTCACTGAGGTGTCTAAATCTAAATATAAACATTGTTTCCCCTTTTATGTAAACTTCTCTCTCTTAGGTTCACAGTTGCAGACCTAATCACCCGAGAGACATTTTCATCATGTGTGAATGTCAAGGAGTAGATGCATGAGATAACTATCATATTTTTATAGATGAATAATGTTATATTATTAATATTTGTGTAGGTTTTTAATTCATTAAGGTCCTTATCTCTATGAACAATCTTTGAGAGTGCAAGACATTCACAAGCTGCCAAGAAATCCTTCTAAGAACTTGATGGGAGAGATAATGTATCAAAGCACTCAAAATGGATTGTATGAACCTTTAAATAACTTGATAAAAATTCATGCATATCATAAACACATTATAAGGCCATTGGTTAGAAAGTGCATGGTACAAAGTGTATGGAAAATGGCTAAAGTGACTGTTTCAAGCTATTTAGAAGCATGGAATGTTATATCAGACCCTGAAATTGGACTTAGAGATTGATCAGGAGGCACCTAAAGCAAATACAAATTTTACATATAATTTCACACATGTAATCATTTATTGGAATCAAATCTCATTTTCTAGGCCTAGAGACCTAATTAAGGGCTAGTTGAGAAGAGAAATAGGTGGAGTAAGTACACTTGCATTTAGATTTTGGTCATGAAATTTTGTACATAGAAATAAGAGAATGATGGGTACTCAAATATATTATTATTTTTATAGCAGCATCTATATAATGTTATAGCAAGGATATTTGTATGTTTTTAGGGTTACAAATAAATGAAGGCAAGTATAGACTTTAGGTATGAAATGGAGTATTAAAAAGTGTTGAGGCATCCAAGGGGATTGATCAAGGTTCTTTAAGGTAGAGATATGTCTCTCATGGAGAGATATTGCATTCATAAAGATGAAATCAATATTTGAGGTATTTGATCAAGAGAGGTGTAGTGAGATTAAATGGGTTTCAAGACACTTAGAAAGAGATGATCATCACTAAAATATTCATATGGATAACTCCTAAGAATATGTAAAGTGTCAAAGTGGAGAGAAAGGATCAGATAAAGGTGATTTTATGACCAAATAATGCTACTTGTCACTTTCTAAACCAAGAGGAGGTTAGTTTAAAGAAAAAACAAGACGTGCCAAGCAAATAAAGAAACCCCTACACCATTTAGAAGAGGAAGAATCATCAAGAAAGAAAAACATGTCATTAAATACCTTATGAGACTATTATACAAACTCTTCCTTGATTGCAAATATTTTCAATGAGGTCTTTAGAATTATCATTGCTCTCTTCAATGCCACTTCTCTCTCTCCTTCTCCTATTCTCTATATATTTAGCCTTGTTTATATTCGTAAGGATCTTTTTGATGCCTAAATATGTACCATAGATACCTAGAGTGTTTAAAAACATTTCTCATTTTATAATTTAGAGAATTTAGTACATGAGTTATAGGTTGTTATAATCTTATTATCTATTGGTAGAATAGAGGTAGAACAAGTGACTCTTTCACAATATTTATATTAGTTGGTGGTTGGGAGCCACCTTGGCCAAACAAAATATCTATGCAAAATATGCAATAATTATTCAAAGAATAATGAATTATGATCAAGAACTAAATTAAAAATTAATTTATAATGGATATTTATAATGGCAAGCTAAACTAAGGTGATCGAGGTCAAAAAAAGAGAAAAAGAAAGGGTAAGGTAGAAAAAAATATTTTTGATATTCATTCTAAACGTCATGATAAAGTTCATATTTCATCCAAGCATGCACTTAAAACCAATGTATGATATGAAACAACTTGAGCCCAAATCTTATCATATATTAGGAAAAATCCTAAGGAAGGTGGAAATAATTCAAATAAGAATCAGTTTCACTTTGAGGATTTTACCCCTACAAGAAAACAACATTGGACCAAATGCAAGAAGAGTAAAGGAAATGAAATGAAACTAAAGACTTTTAGTCAACCTAGCATTGGCACAAGTTAAAAATTCTACAAATAAAGGTACACACCAAAAATTCATAAGAACCATTCAAATCTAGAAATTAGAACAAGCAAATAAGAGAGAAGCCATGATAACAAAGATAGAGGTAAATACTGGACAATCTTTACATAATTACTTGTTTGTATTTCTTGTTTCAAGTTTAGAAAGTAATTTTTGTTCTAAAACTCCCCCTCTTTATAAAATTAAAATACTACATTTTATAGAATTCCAAGACATCATACTAGTTAGTCATGTTAATAATAAATGTACAAAATCATGGATATTTATCCTTTTTACAAAGTTTATAGAATACACAATATTTTTCCAAAAATATGAATTCTAGGCTAATGTGCTAAAAAAATAGCACATGCATTTAAAAAATATATTCTGTTTTCAAAATATTAAAAAATTTGCTACAAAATAGAATATTTCTAGTTGGCTGATGGACCTTGTGTTGATAAATCCCCTTGTTGCTACTAAAAAATACTCATGTCTATATCTATATTGAGTAGCTATATATTTTAATTTTTACTTCATCACAGAAATATATTAAAAACCAATTAAAATTTTGGTTTTCATTTACAAATTTGCATTGATGAAAATCTTACAAGCTACATAGCCTTGTCACCAAACTGTTAGGACCCTCCATTTAAAAACCATCAACTCTATTTGCACTCCCTAAAAAGTGGTCGAGTATGGAGAAAAAATAAAAAAAATGCTTTAAAGGGCAACTTTACATGCTTTTATCTTTTGGTGTGCTTCATCGTGTGAGCTTAAACTTGGCACAAATGGTCTTGACACAAAGGTGAATAGACCTATTTGACTATTTCTCCTAAAATTACAATGCTTACTAGATATAGCCTCTTCAACATACTCACTAGGCTCAATTTGGACCCTACAAAATTGGCTGTGGAAAAAATAGTGTAAAATGTGTTGGAGGGAAAATTTCCATGATTTTATATTTTGATGCACTTTATCACATGATTTAAAACTTAGCACAAATACTTCTTGTGTAAATATTAAAAAACCCATTTGACCATTTCCTATAAATTTTACAACCCATGAGAGATATGGCCTCATGAAAATGCATACTCAGCTCTGTTTGAGCTCTCTTAAAATGGCTATGGAAAAAATAATGAAATATGGCTTAGAGGCCAACTTTTTATTCCCATAACTATTGATGCACTTGCTCACATGAGCTCAAACTTAGCACAAAGGTTCCTTGTATAAATGTGAATAAACCCATTTAACCATTTCCTCTAAAGTTGTAGCATGTGATAGATATGGCCTCATGAAAATGCCTACTTGGCTTTATTTACAACTGGAAAACATAGTAAAAAATGCTTTGGAAGGAAACTTTGGATCTCCATGACTTTTGACATGCTAACTCACATGGCCTGAAACTTGGCAATTTTTTTTTTGTATGATGATTAATAAACTCATTTGACCATTAGTCCTAAATTTGAAGTGCACAATATATATGGCTTGTTGAATATGATCACTAGGCTCTGTTTGCACCCTGAAAATTTGGCTATGGAAAAAACTATGAAATTTGGTTGCGAAGCTAATTTTACATCTCTATAAATTTTAACACACTATCTCATGTGAGCTAAAACTTAGTTCAAATATTCTTTATATAAGGGTTAACAAATCCATTTGACCATTTGTCCTTAATTTGAAGCACGTGAGAGATATTTCCTATCCAATATGATCATTCAAATCTATTTCCACTTGGAAAACATAGTCAAAAATGCTAAGGAGGCCAAATTCGCATCTCCATAACTTTTGACATGCTATCTTACATGATCTAAAACTTATCACAGATGTTCTTTGCATGAGTTTTAACAAAATAATTTGACCATTTATCCTAAATTTGAAGCACATGAGAGATATGGCCTCTTAAAGGATCTGTTTGCACCTTGAAAAATTGGTTATGGTAAAAGTTATGAAATTTCACTAAGGCCAACTTTTTATATCCATAAATTTTGATGTGATATATCACATGATATAAAACATAGAAAAATGTTCTATTTATGAGGGCTAACAAACCCATTTGTCCATTTGTCTTGAAGTTGAAGCACGTGAGATATATGGCATGTTCAATATGCTCACTTAGTTTTGTTTACACCTAGAAAAGACAGTAAAAAATGCTTTGGAGGGAAACTTTGCATCTCCATAAATTTTAATGTGCTATCTTGCATGAGATAAAACTTGGCATGTATGATCTAGGTATGAATGTGAACAAACTTATTTGACCATTTCTCATGAAACATCCACATGTGTGAAACATGACTCCAAAAAACTACCCATTCAAATTTTCCACCATCAAACTAGAATGTCCAGATGGACACAATGAGGACCCAAATGAATACCATTCACTTCCATACTTTCTCAAAGAACTCTTGGCACCCTACAAAGTATCTTTAACCTATCCATAGCCATTGAAAATTGACAAATGACTCCTTAAGTGAACTCATTTAACTTGACTTTATATAGACTAAATGCTAGTAAAGGACCAAATTAAAATTAAATCAAGAAATTTAGACATATCTCATTCGAGAGATGTCTCATCAAACTTGTAACCTAAACATGAAGAACAAATGATAACAAACTTAGATAGGGTCAAGCCAAAACCATGAACTAATAAGTCAGATTGCATGGTGTGGATGAGCTTCAAATTAAAAAAATGTGCAAACATGCTATAGACACTTTGATCAAGTGAATTTTTAATTTTATAGTACAAATTTGTATAATTTAACACAAACATCCCCATTTTTCAAAAATAAGGATATGTTGACCTCAAAAAATGGGGACTTCTAGAGGAAATATAGCAATATGTTAGAATTTAGAGACTCTAGTTCAGACTAATAATTAAGCTACTTATTCCATTTGATCAGGCACCATCATTAAGATTAGTTAATGGTTAGAAAAAAAATATTACATATGCAAAGTTAGGATCAAACATCAAAAATCAATCATGCTATGTGTGTGATTTGATTCCACTTACTAATTGATAAAGGATTTAGAGAATAATTTCTAGGTTCATGGTTTTAATCATTAACACTGACTTTTAGCATGTTTGAATATTCATTAAAAACCATGTCTTAGCTCAAATAAGGGTTGGTAATTGCTCTATTTCTATCCATTCATCTAGAGCCCTGATAGAGATGCCTTTAGCTCTATTTATGACCTTACTCCACTGTTAGCCAGGCATCCATAACCCCAGTAGAGATTGCCATAATCACCTTTGCTTAGAAAGCCTTTGATTTTTTAATAATCTCTTATTTTTGTATTTTTTAGATCATTTTTTGGCCTTCCAACAAAGGTTGGGAACTAGGTTAGCCAAGTTTAGGGATTTGGTCAAGTGTTTGATTTTTAGAAAATTATCCTTGGCTATAAACTTTTTCCTATACAATAAATGGTTTTCTAGTGAAATCAAGACTATATTATAATAGTTTAAGCTTTCATCCTACATGTGAAATTCTTATTAAAACCAAGATTAGATCAAAACAATGTTTAAAATCTAAAGGAATAATTACCTTAGCCACTAGTCTTTATTAGTTTCTCTAAACTACAACATCAAGCTCATATTGCAACAACCCATGATTAACCAATGTTGAGAAGTCATACCTTAATTTCTAAACTATGAATCTCTTGAGTAGCCTAGATGAAATTCAATCTGAGGGTTGTCCAAAAAGACTTATTTAGAAGAAAGGAACAAATCATAAAAGGTAAACAAATATGTTCAAGCATTATATACAAACAAGGGATAGGAAATAAAAAAAGAAAGAAAGAACGTGAAAGAAACCAATCTAAGCCCTATACTAACTTCATAAAATAATTACCTCTAGGATCAAATAGAAAACTATTTAGTCTACTATAGAACCTTACAAGCTGAGTATTTTTTGATGACATCTTCTAGCTGATAAGGGAATTTGGATGCCTAGGTCTTCTAGATCATGTGACTTGGGCTCCCATATGCCTCTTCAAACACATGGATCAAAGAAATGAGTCTAAAATCTAATCTTCTTCCTCCCAAATCCTTTTACTTCATATCAAGAGTTTTAGACCTACTTCATCTATAAATAGGTATTTTTATATATCATCTTCACTCAATAATGATAGCTCAACTTGCATCATTAGACTGTTGTCTTTATTAGGTTATTTTTAAGGTGGAAGTGGATTACCAATCTTAACACAAGAATCTTCCAATTCATCCCAAAAGGTTTCCTCATCCTGATTAACTTAATGATGTTCATCTAAAATATCATCTTGAGAAACATGTTGGTCCCATACTACTTACATCTTAATGAAGTCAAATGATAATTTTTGATCTAATTCACATACTTAATCTTCATTCTTGGTGAAGAGAAGAATATCTTCCATCTAATCAAGCTTCATCTTGTCCTGGTTTAGTTCCTCCAAGATAATACCACCTTCTAGGAACTCTAGATCATTGGTGAAATCCTCATATGAAGCATCCATGTGTTATTTTATCCCATCATTTACCATTTCTACCTCCTTTATTTTATTCAAGAAATCATGGTATGACTGCTGCCATCTATCATCTTCTTTATGGGTATTCTCCATTTCAAAAATAAACTTACATGGATTGTCTTTCTAGTTACCTTCTGAAGAAATATCATCTTGTATTTGATCTGTGTCTATTTTTAGCAATTCTTATTCTTCATCTACAAATGTACTAATGATGATATCTTGTTGATCTTCAATTAAAATCTCTCTTACATCTTTAGGAATGCAAGTCATCTCAGATGCAACTTCTTCAATTGACTCATCTTCATCTTCATCTCCATATTCAAATGATAAAATCAAAGGCCTACATGAAACCTTGAGATGCTCCTGTAAAGCCAAATGTCCCTATAGTAAATTGTTGATTAGGCATAATTTTAGAGGTTTAAAAAATATTACAATGATTATCCAAAATAATATCATAAAAACTTATTTACATGTTTTTAGATGATCCATTATTGTTTTCATCATGAGACCTACTTGGAGTTTTATCAAACCTTTGAGAAGCATAGTTTCTATTAGAGCATTTCAATATATTTCCTACTTTTTTTTTAACTAAAAAAAGTTAGTGCTAAGTTTTTTGACCTTTTTTAATATCAAATCATTTGAATTCTTTGGTGTCTCAAGCTCACAAACTGAATCATTATTAGTAGTTTTGGGCACTAGAGTTCTATGATTTTGAGGATGAAATCCATTTATAGTGTTATTCAGGAACTCTAGGTGTTGGCCAAGATATGTATGACTCAATGGAAAATGGTTACTGAACTAGTTTTAAAGTAGGTATACTAGGAATGACATTCTGGATGGGCCAATTCGAATTGACATTAGGCATGGAATACACCATCTAACCTTGAGGCTATATTTGGTCATTAATGATCATGGCTTCAGAGTAGGCCCAGGTCAATGTGTTTATGACAAGAAGAGACCTTTTAAAGAACATGGATGTTATGGGATCCATAGCATCCTTATAAATCTCTAAGGCTAAAGCCTCATTGGGTCTATAAAGGGTTGTAGTTTTATTAAACATTTTTTGGAATCGAGTGTTAAATGCTCTGATGGTTTCATTAACATCCTTTTTAATTATGGGGAACTATTGATACAAGACATGGGGACTAATAATTTTGCTAAATTAATCAATGAATATATTATTTAAGTCATTCCAGCTAGTAATGAATCTTATATAAGCTTAAGAAACCATTCATAGACAATATCTTTAAAAGTAAATGGAAATCACCTACATGTTACGTATTCATGAGTCACATTCATCAAATTTAGAGCAACTTTGAAAATTCTAACATGATCTTCAACTATGAAAACATTATTAGGACTCTACGAAGATAAATATCTTTTAGGATTTTGAGGAAGATCATGAACTATAATTGGCACATTGATTGAAGAACCACCTAGCCAAGACATACCTTAAACATGTGAGTACCTTGAACTGGGGAAACATTTGAGACTTTGGGAATTTTGCTCACCTAGGCCTTGCCTTGTGTAATTACATCTTGTGACTTTGAATCTTGTTTGAAATATGATGTGTCAAATAAATCTTTATAAATAATAATGATTATATTTTCACATTAAGCAAATTTTGTAAATATTCATACAAAGAACAATAAAGAACAACACTCTTTAACTAAGTTAGCTCAAAGAGGTGTCCAGTTACACTAATGTGAATGGTCTTTACACGTTCAAGTCTAGATAAACTCAATTTTGCAAAGTATTTATGAATATTTAATAATAATAATTATTACTAACCTCAAACTGGTTGGATTCATAGAACGGAAGCTATCTTTACCATAACTAAGCCTATGTATTCAAAGAAAGTCAATCTTTGTCTAAATAAGCCTAAAGACCGATCTAAAATCATGAAGATCACCAAACTTTACACAATTATGGTAAAATAAACACAAATATGTAAATAATAGAGTAATATTTGATTAAATTACACAAAAACCAATAAATATCCTATAAATTCACAAATATTTGTTGAAGGCCCTCCTAACACTAGTGAAGCTCCTATTTATGCCTAAATATGTACCATAGGTGTCTAGAGTGTTTAGAAACACCTCTCATTTTAGAATTAAAATAGTTTAGTGCATGAATTACAAGTTTTGATAATTATGTTATCTATTGGTAGAAATAGGTAAAACAACTGACTATTTCATAATATTTATATTAGTTGCTTGTTGGGAGCCACCTTGACCAAACAATAGATCTATGCAAAGTATGTAGTAAATATACAAAGAATAGTGAATTGTGATCAAGAACTAAATTAAAAGTTAGTTTACAATGGATATTTATAATGATAAGTGAAACTAAGGTGATCCAGATTAAAAAATAGCAAAAGGAAGGGTAGGGCAAAAAGAAATATTATTGATCTTCATTCCAAAGATCATGAAAAAGTTCAAATTTCATTCAAGCATACACTTAAAACTAATGTATGATATGAAATATCTTGATCCCAAATCTTACCATATATTATACAAACTCTTAAGGAAGGTTTTAATAATGTAAATAAGAATAAATTTCACTTTAAAGATTTTACCCATACAAGCAAGCAACATTGGCCCAAATGCAAGGAGAGTAAACAAAATAAAATGCATCTAAAGATTTTCAGTCAACCTAGCATTGGCACAAGTTAAAAACTCTACAATTAAGGGTGCACACAAAAATTCATAAAAACTATTTAAATCTAGAAATCAAAACAAGCAAATAAGAAAGAAGCCATGATAGCAAATATAAAGGTAAATGCTGGATAATCTTTACAAAATTCCTTACTTGTATTGTTTGTTCCAAGTTTACAAAGTAATTTTGGATGTAAAACTCCCCCTCTTAAAAAAATGAAAATAATACCTTTTATAGAATGCTAAGATAGCATACTGGCCAGTCATGTTAACAATAAATGTACAAAAGCAAAGACAACTATCCTTTTTTACAAAGTTTATAGAATACACTAGTGTTTTCCAAAAATCTAATTGCTATGCCAATGTGCTAATAAACTAGCACATGCCTTTAAAAAAATATTCCATTTTAAAAATATTAAAATAAATACTAAAAAATAAAATATTTATAGCTAGTTGGTGGGCCCTATGTTTATGAAGCCCCTTGCTGCTGCTAAAAAATACTCATGGTTGCATCTACATTGAGCAATTATATATTTTTATTTTTACTTCAGTAAAGACATGTATTAAAAACCAATTAAAAAATTAGTTTTCATTTATAAATTTACATTAATGAAAATCTTATAGGTTGCCACTAAACTATAGGGACCCTCTATTTAAAACCATTGGCTCTATTTGCACTCCCTAAAAAGTGGTTGAGTATAGAAAAATAATAGAAAATGCTTTGGAAGGAAACTTTACATGTTTTTATCTTTTTATGTGCTTCATTGTGTAAGATTAAAATTAGCAAAAATGGTTTTGGTATAAAGATGAACAAACTCATTTGTCTATTTCTCCTGAAACTGTAGCACTTGCGAGATATGGCCTATTCAAAATTCTCAGTAGGCTCAATTTAGACCTTGTAAAATTGGTTGTGGAAAAAATAGTAGAAAATGCATTGGAGGGAAACTTTACATGATTTTATATTTTGATATGCTTTCTCACATGAGCTCAAACTTAACAAACATGTTCCTTGTGCAAATGTGAACAAACCCATTTGACCATTTCCTCTTAAGTTGTAGTGTGTGAGAGATATAACCTCATGAAAATGACTATTTGTCTTTGTTTGAGCTCTCTCAAAATGGCTAAGTATGGGGAAAAAAATGAAATGTGGTCAAGAGGACAAATTTTTATGCCCATAAATTTTGATGGACTTTCTTGTATGATCTCAAACTTAGTGTAAATATTTTTTATACAAATGTCAACAAACCCATTTGACCATTTCCTCTGAAGTTATAGTGCATGAGAGATATGACCTCATGGAAATGCATACTCTAATCTATTTTCACTCCAATTTAATGTTTTCATGGTCATATTTGGCATCCCAAATACCATCAAATTTGTTGGTTGAATATTTTGTCGATCAGCATACTGATAAACAAAATAGGTCTGATCATCCAAAGTAAGAAGATCGGTCATCCAAATGTGTAGGTTTACCACATCAAAAGGGGACTAATCTCTCCTGTCATCAAGGGGAGGTTCCGTATAGATATGTTATATATATATATATATATATATATATAAAATAATATTCAAGGGTAGAATAAACAATCCATCTATCTTTCTTCAGAGATGATGCATGCAAATCAAAGAAAAAATCTCAGGGGAATGACATAAAGCACTCTTCTTCTTTCAGAATTGATATTCAACAAACCACAAGAATACTCCTGGTAGTAATTTCAAAATGTAACCAAGGACGTAGTAACCAGCAAATTCAGATGTAGCACAAAGTCTCCACCTAAATTTCCCAAGAGTGAGATACAAAGGACAATGAGGGCACAAAGTCATCCCAAGGTCCTTTACATAGAAACAAAAAGAAACACACTAAAGGCAGTTGTGGGGGCACAAAGTCTCTCCACACCTGGCTTCAGGATGCCTTCCTGACTAATTTCACTAGTTTTGCTTATTGAATTAAAAGAACAAAAAATATATTAAGGAAAAAGACATAATAATAGTTTCCCCAACAACAAAGATATCACAGCACAAAGTTTGAAAAGTCACTTGCTTTCTTATTCCAATCACAAAATATGATCAACAATCTGAGCTTAAAGTCTTAGTAATGCCTTTCAATTTGGGAAGAGTTTTGTTTCTAATCATCAAAGAGATAGATCTCAAAATAATAAAAGAGAGTCCCTTATATAGCCTCTTCAAGGACTCAAGAACAATAACACATCATGTTGCATTGAATTTTGTTAAGAAGACATGATGGAATTTAGGGGCATTTACCCATTTGCTTTTCTCAATGCAGAGAAATGTGTCATGCCATTAAATGTTTGCATCCTTGATGTCCACCTGGTGATCTGCTTCTAGAAACATATTTGATGAACAAATATTTTTTATCCTTCCTCATTATTCCTCCTTTTCTGGTTAATTGAATTGGGTCCTTGAATCAATTTGATGCTCTGTTCCTTAGTCGCTTCCTGCTAGTTTTGGCTTTAAATCCTTTAAATGCATTTGGGTCCATTTTGGGTCGGGAAGAGCCCCCCACAAGGGTATGTGCCCTTCGAGCAGTCTTTGGATGGCCTATGGGCTTCTTTCTTCTGGTGGGTCACTATGTTCTTTGGCTCTTCTTTAAGGCTTTTCAAAATCAATGGCTATTTTATGAACCTTGAAATTGACATTCGTGCACCCGTCACTACATTTGAATTTCCAATAGCTAGTTCAATGTTATTGACTTTGACATCTTTGGGCACGTCACCCCTTAGACTTTCTTTAGCTTTCTCTTGATTCGGCCTTTTTTGCTACTTGCTTCCTTTAGATTTATTATTTTACATCCTCTCGAAGGGAAGGTGACCCTTCAACTTTAGGGAAGTGTCCTTTAATTTGGCAGCCAAGAGTCCCCTGCAAGGGCACCTACCCTTTGAGGTCCTTCGATGGCCTTTTGTCTTCAGAGCTTTCCCACAGACTTTTTCCATAGACATTTTCCCGCAAACAAAAAGTTTGCAAGAATTGTTTCGGCTACTTTGTCTTTGGCCTTTAGAAATTATTTCGGGCTTTCCTCCCATAGCTTCTCTAAATTTCTTCAGACTTTTTTTCGAAGGAATTCCTTTGGATAGAAGTCTGAAAGAATTCTTTTCTTACCTTATTCTTTTTTTTAAGCTTTGCTTTATTTTTTGGTCTTTTCTTTCTTTCAGAGGAAAAATTCTGAAGGAATTCTTTCAGACAATTTCCCCAAAGGAATTGTCTATTTGTTACTTTTACCGGGGGAGCTTTTCCAAAGGAAATCCCTTTGCTCTTTTGGCCTTTGAATTGGTCCATTTTCCCCCTTTCTGCCCTCTGTAAGGGCTGTTTGATCCTTTGGCTTTGGGGCAACCCCTTGAACCTACCGATTGAACCAACTTTGGTTCAACGGTTCAATGGTTCATTCCCTTTGACCACTTGAACCAAGATTCTTTGAAACAAGCCTTGTTGAACCCATTAAACCTTAAACTTGTTGAACCTTTGAACCAAAGTGGTTTAATGGTTCATCAGTTCAATCAGTTCATTCTTTTTATTTGGCTAAGTCCTTTAATCTTTTTAAACCAAACACCCATTGAACCTTTGGACCATTTGGTCGTTGAACCTATTCAACCTTGAACCCATTGAACCTTTGAACCAAAGTGGTTCAATGGTTCAACGATTCAATGATTCAAACCTCATAAACTTGTTCTTTTGATTGAACCTACCTGTAGAAGCCTTTGAGCCTATTAAACCTTGAACCTTGAAGCGGTTGAACTCTTGTTCATAATGTTGAACCTTGAACCCATTGAACCTTTGAACGAAAGTGGTTCAATGGTTCATCAGTTCAATCGGTTCAATCCTTGCTTAGAAGCTTGCCGATGAAATCTTTTGGTTGAGCCTTGTCATTGAACCAACTTTGAAATTGCCTAAGTGTTGAGAGCTTGCTTCTTTCCTACAAAGTCCATAGAAATCAACCTATGAAGTCTATTGAACTTGGCCTACAGAGTTTGTATATTTTCTTTCTATAGTTTCCATAGATTTTCTTCTTGTAGAGTCC
The DNA here is from genome assembly GCA_037957365.1 of Torreya grandis. Classification (NCBI taxonomy): domain Eukaryota; kingdom Viridiplantae; phylum Streptophyta; class Pinopsida; order Cupressales; family Taxaceae; genus Torreya; species Torreya grandis. The sequence continues at coordinate 295,065 of JARHVA010002651.1, forward strand.
ATAGATTTGAGCCTGCAGAGTTCATAGATTCAAGCCTACAGAGTCCATAGATTCAAGCTTGCAGAGTTCGTAGATTTAAGAGAAGCTTGAAAAATAAGGAATTTGAATGCTTAGAACAAATTTAGAGAAGGTCAGAGATTATTTTGGTCCATTTCAACCAAAATAGTTTAAATATTGTCCCAAAAATGAGTGATATTGTTGGGGGACAACAACTGGCTCCATTTGGGGAACTTTTATCAATTATAAAAAAGAATGGAAGGGAGTATAATATAGAATCTCTAGTGTCTTCATGTATAGCATTGGGATATGGAGTCATGTTACCCAAAAATGGAAGGCATAAAAAATGGAAACAAACAAAACAAAATAGAATTAAAAACTATACAAATATACATATGTATAGATACAATGATCTGATACTTTAAGAGTTGAAGTGTTTCAGATGCTGTCCATTATGAGGTAGAGAAAAGAGTGTGCCATCTTGATATTTTAGCAGAAAGATATTTTCACCATTGTGTTGATGAATTATAAATTGGCCTCTCCAAAGAGAGTCAAACTTTCCATGCATCCCTTTTGGTTCTCTCCTTTTGTCCCACAACAGGACTTGATCCCCAATCTGGAAATCACAATTTTTGGCCTTCTAGTCAAAGAGTTTCTTTACCAAACTTTGATGAGCAGCAATTCAGTCCACCACCATGGTTCTCTATTCATCTAGCTTAGTCAAGCACATGATTCTCTTATCAAGAGAGATTTCATATGTTTGATCTTCAATTGCCTTTTCCAATTTTAAGTTTGACAATTCTAAGGTGATTGGTATTTTAGCATTGATACCATAAAGAAGTTGAAAAGGAGACATATCAATTGCCCTCTTTGGTGTGATTCTATTTGCCCATAGAGCATCAATCAATGCTTTATGCCATGTCCTTTAATTGTCATCTACTAACTTCTTGATGATAGTTACCAAGTTCTTATTGCTTGATTCAACTTGTCCATTCCCTTATGGAAAATAATCAGAAGAATGGGAGAGTGTAATTCCATAATGGAAATAGAATTTTGTAATCTCTTGGGAGGTGAAACAAGCTGCATTATCAGTAACAATTTTGGTTGGAACTCCAAACTTGGAAATGATATTCTCCTTAAGGAAATTACATACAACTTCTGAAATAGCATGCTTAGTTGGGATTGCTTCTACCCACCTGGTGAAATAGTCAGTTGTTGTAATGACATAATCATGTCTAGCACTTGAAGATGGGTTTATAGTTCCAATAAAATTAATCCCCCATTGCTAGAAAGGTTCCTCTATGATCACTGGCTTGAGAGGCAGGGCAACTAACTTGGGTCTTCCAATAAATTACTGGCAGAGTTCACATTTTCTCACCCACTTATATGCATCTTGGAAAAGAGTTAGCTAGTAATACCTAGCTCGCAAAATCTTGTGAGTAGTCATAGGAGCAAAAAATGTCCTCCATAGGATAGATTGTGGAAAGATTTCAAAAATTGGCTTTGTTTCTCTTTGTCTACAAAGTGAAGGAATACTCCATCTATGCTTCTCTTGTACAAGCCGTTGTCCCAAAAGAAAAAATTGGCTACTTTCAACTTCATAGTCCTCCTTTCTTTATAAGAAAATGAGCAGGACATTTACCATAAGTAAGGAAATGAGCAATACCTAAATACCACTCATTGGTAGTGGAGACAAAAAGGACTGTTGGTGTGTCTTCCACTTTAGCTTCTACATGTTGTGTATCTTTTGGCTTGTTGTCAGCAATTAATTGGCATAGGCCTTTTCCCCTAACCAGCTTTATTGGCTTGATGTCTAGATCAAACTCTTGGATCTTTGCAATCCAATTGCCTCTTTTCGTGCCAAACTTCTGCTGAGTTAATATGGACTTGAATGTGGTGTCTAGAACTAAGGCAGTAGTGTGTGAATTCACGATATAGAAGTGGAAATGTTTGACTTCTTTCACCATTGCATAAGCATGATTCTCTACATTTGAATACTTCATCTCATGGGTTTTGACAGGGAAACTCATGAAAGAAATAGGAGATTCCATACCTTCCTTGTCTTGTTGAACAAGAATTGTTGAAAGCGTGTGTTCAAAAGCATAGTTATATATGATGAAATCTTTGTTGTAATTTGGACAAACCAAGGTAGGAGCATGGGAAATGGCAGTCTTGATATCCTGAAATGCTGACTTGCCTTCTTTAGTCTAGTTGAAGGTGGTCTTCCCTTTCATCATGTTCACAATGTGTCTAGTCTTCTTAGTAAATTTGGGGATGAACCTCCATAAAAAATTCACCTTTCCAAAGAAAGAGTGAACAACATAATAGACTTGACTCTATCTGAGTCAATATTTATGCCTTATTTAGACACAATGTGTCTGATGAGTTTCCCCTCTATTACTCCAAAAATAGACTTCTTAGGGTTTAAGGAAATACCATTTTGGTGGTAGTGCTCCAACACTTGTTGTAAGTGGTGTACATGATCAGAACGGTGCTTTGAAAAGATGTTTAAGTTATCAAGGTATACCACTATGAATTTACCTATCTCATATTTGAAATCCATGTCCATTGCTCTCTGAAAGGTAACACCAACATTTATCAAGCCAAAAGGCATTCTTCTATATGCAAATGTACCCCAAGGTGTGGTGAATGTAGTCTTGTGTTGGTCTGCTTCACCAAATTCAACTTGATTATATCCTGAGAAGCCATCTAACATTGATAACATTTCTAAACCTGTCATGGTTTGAAGCACTTGATCCATAATTGGAAAAGGGCAATTATCTTTCAAAGATGACTGATTTAGATTCCTAAAATCTACACAAATGTGAATTTTGCCACTCTTCTTCCTTACAGGCACTATATTTGCAAACCATATGGAATGATGGATTGGGAAGATGATTCTAGAATTTAACATTTTTTGTATCTTAGACAGAATAGCACCTAATATTTTTAGATTGTAGTATCTAGATTTTTGCTTATAGGGCATTGAGTCAGCCTTGAGAGGAATGTCATGGCAAATTTCATCAGGTTTGAGAGACTTCAGGTCATCATAAGACTATGCTAAGACATCCATGTATTGATGGAGTAAATTAGTGAACTTGAATCTTTCTTTAAGGGTGAAACACTTACCAATGTTAACCATCTTGGGATTTTATTTAGTGGTTAGATTTACTTGATCGAATCCCTAAGAGAAACTTGAATCTTTTTGCTATTGTTTGATGAATCTATCCTGCTTGTCAAATAGTTTCTCAAGAGAAACCAGGCCTTTGAGAATTTTATTTCCTTTCAACTGTAAGAATTCTTCATTTATATCTGAACTAGATTTAGAGGCTGATTCATACTTCTGAGATTCACTTCCTTCAAAACGTAGTTTTACAAAATTGTCTTTTCATTTTAGGAAGGTAATGATTTGATGATCATCATTGAATACTTGCCAATGATCAGCATTGTCAGGAACACTTGGTCTACAGACTAGCTCAATAGTATACCTGTCTTCTTTGAAATCTGAGTGAGGAACTAGAAGAGTTCCTAAAATAGCAAGTGCATCATCTCTATCATTATATTCCTTAGGTATGGTAGAAATGTTGAAATCATCAAAGCTTTCAATTTGTTCCCAAACTAGGTTGCGATAATGGCGTAATCTTTCATTCTTGGTTTGGTATAAGTTTATCACTCGACAAACCACTAATTCAGCATCCCCTTTGGCATGAAGAAACTTGATGCCTTTATCTTGAGTAGCCTTCAATCCAAGAAACAAAGATTTATATTTAGCTATATTGTTAGTGTTGCTAAATTGTAATTTGTAAGATGAAGGAAACATATCTCCTTGAGGAGATATCAACACAATCTTGGCTCCCAAGCCGGTAGAGGAATAACTACCATCGAATTCTAGAGTCCATACCTCACCAGGTACTAATTGTTCTTTAGACTTTCCTTCATTAGAGAGAGAGGGTCCTTCTTCATTTGTATTGCAACCTACTAGTTCTTTTGTTATTCTAGTTGAACTGATTTCTAGGTTAACACTTTCAAGAATTTTATCAAATGTTTCATGCACTTCATCTATAGATAGAAAGCAATTACTCATACCTAAGGATTCAAAAAGAATTTGAGCTTCAGGGGCTGATGTTTGGGTTACCACGTATTTTACCTCCTTTTTAGGGAACAACCTCTTCATTACACCTTTGACATGGATTCTTTCCTCAGACAGGTCCATGTTTAGTTCTCCTCCCATGTCTTTACAAAAAATTTGTCCAAGAAAAATACCATAGGATACTGAGACATCAGCCACCAAGACAGTCATCTTGATTCTCATGTCTAGAAACATTGCAAATGCAAATTGGGCATCTTTGATTTTCCCCAACAATGGTTGCTTGTTTTCCATGGAGAAACATCTCCCAAATGTCTTGGTTAGTGTGAGGCCAAGATATTCAGCTACTTTAGTAGGCATGACATTGTTAGATGCGCCTGAGTCTATAATATAATTACTTAGCTTGTGACCATTATTAATAGGGAAACATAAAAAGGTTCTATTTTATTAGGGGTAGTTGGAGGAGTAACGAAAAGATTATTCAGAATGGGCATGTTCTTTGGTGAATTAGGAGTTACCATTTTAGCTTATTCTCCTATAGAGATGGTTTGGTTCTTGACACATTGGACCAACTTATCCAATTGATCAGGATTGGACTGCAAATATTTGAATTCAGACATTTGTAATTTTGTCTTTTTGACATGATCAATTATGTCAAATGGCTGAATTGGATTAGGAATAGAGGAAGGTATTTCAGCCTTCTGAGTTTTAGGAAGGATGGGAGGAGGGCTGGTTTGTGAATTTAAAGTATAAGGTGAAGGTGAAATTGATGTACTTATCTTTTAGGTGATCACCAAATCCTTTGATTGGAAAGGCAGAGTGGTTCCACACTTAGCAATTATAATTGTTGGTTGAGGTTGCTCCTCTATCTTCCCTTTATTAGCTTCCTGGACTGATTGGTTCTTGGACCTAGTAAACACTGCGTATGATCCATCAAAAGCTTCTCCTTTGCTTTTGGGTTCATCTTGGTAATTTAGGAAACCAATGTGGGAGTCACCAGTTGATTCTTATTGATCCTCTGTGAAGAGATCAGTGTCATTTTCTTGCTCAAACTCAAGTTGGAAAGAGAAAGCATGTTCTATTTCTAAATATCCAACTGTTGAGTTGGTTAGAGGAGCTTCAAGGGCAAATTTCCCTTGTGGGGGAGGAAGATGATCTGGCTGCCCTTGATTCATGGAAACATTACCTTGATATGACTAATTTAGAAATGTCTTTCTTGGCATATCTTTATATGAAGGAGCAGAAGACATTCGTTGCGCCATTTGCTTTTTGAGAGCAAGCAACTCATTTGCCAACTTTTGCACCATTGGATCTGTGGTGCCTATAGATGACTATTCAAAAGATGATGAAGGTTTATTTCTATTTGGATCTCTTCTTATCTTCCCTACTAATATGAGATCATATTCTACCTTAGTGGCCAAAAGTTGAGTTGTAGCAAGATCTATTTGACCAGCACATCTCAAAAGAAAACTTACTATAGGTAACTGAGAATTAATGAAGAAGCATTTGAGATTCTCAGCTGTAGGTCGAGTAATTACAAGAATTTTGTTCCTCAAATTTTCAAAATTGGCTATGAAGTCCCTCATTGGTTCATGAGGCTCTTTCTTCATATGTGTGAGTTGAGCTAGAAGGGCATGTGCATCTTCTATAGGTTTGAATTTGGCTTCAAACTTAGCTTTGAGGGTATACCAATCAGTTACTAACCGAGCCTGTAGATGATAAAACCAATCTACAGTATCACCTTGTAATATTTATACAAATATCCTAACTAGTACATCTTCAAATTCTACTCCAATTACACCACATGCTATGCTGAAGGCTACAATGTGTTCATTAGGATGAACTTTCCCATCACCATAGAATTTGGGGAAATTCTTCCTTGAACTATGTAGAAGCTCATGTAGAGGTGGAGTAAGATTGAGAGGACCAAAAGTATTACCCCAAGGGACTTGAACTACCATTATATGACTATGAAAAGGAGGAATAACAAATCTCATAGGGGTAATTATTGGCAAAGCTTTATCAATAGTAGAAGTGGATACTTCATTTGGCAATGGAGATCTAACTTTAGTAGGAGGAAAGCTCTTGGTTCATTGGAGGTGAGATGGTGAAGGAAATAGATCAAAATTACTTTGTTGTACTAACTTGAATATAGGGTAAACAATACCTTTAGCCCTTTGGCTTTGTGTATACCTTGAATCTACCAAATTGTGAAACAAAAATGGAAAAGAATTGACCTTACTTTAGTTTAAAGCTTGAGGCTTTAAATTGCACATTCTTTTCAATTTAGTGTGGAGGTGAATGGTAAGGTTATAATTATAATGAGTAAGACATAGAAATGGAATGGATTCTATAATGGATAATGGTAAAGACTGATTCAATCTAAAACTTGAGGTTTCAGAATACACATAACTATATCCCCAATGGAGTCGCCAAAAACTGTTGGTTGAATATTTTGTCGATCAGTGTACTGATAAACAAAATAGGTCTGATCATCTAAAGTAGGAAGATTGGTCATCCAAATTTTTAGGTTTACCACATCAAAAGGGGACTAATCTCTCCACTCATCAAGGGGAGGTTCCCTATAGATATGTTATATATATATATATATATACATACATATATATAAACATAAAATAATACTCAAGGGTAGAATAAACCATCCATCTCTCTTTATTCAGAGATGATGCATGCAAATAAAAGGAAAAATCTCAAGGGAAATGATAGAAAGCACTCCTCTTCTTTCAAAAGTACTATTTAACAAAGCACAAGAATACTCCTGGTAGTAATTATGAAATGTAACCAAGGACGTAGTAACTAGCAAATTGAGATGTAGCACAAAGTCTCCACCTGAATTTCCCAAGAGTGAGATACAAAGGACAATGAGGGAACAAAGTCATCCCAAGGTCCTTTACATAGAAACAAAAATAAACACACTAAAGGCAATTGTGGGGGCACAACGTCTCTCCACACTTGGCTTCAGGATGCCTTCCTGACTAATTTCACTAATTCTACTTATTAAATTAAAGGAATAGAAAATATATTAAGGAAAAATACATAAGAATGGTTTCCCCAACAACAAAGATATCACAGCACAAAGTTTGAAAAGTCACTTGCTTTCTTATTCCAATCACAAAATATGATCAACAATCTGAGCTCAAAGTCTCAGTAATGCCTTTCAATTTGGGTAGAGTTTTGTTTCTGGTCATTAGAGAGAGAGATCTCAAAACAATAAAAGAGAGTCCCTTATATAGCCTCTTCAAGAAGGACTCAAGAATAGTAACACATCATTTTTCATTGAATTTTGTTAAGAAGACATGCTGGAATTCAGGGGCATTTACCCATTTGATTTTCTCAATGTAGAGAAATAGGTCATGGCATTGAATGTTTACATCCTTCGATGTCCACCTGGTGATCTACTTATAGAAACATATTTGATGAATAAATGTTTTTGATCCTTCCTCATTGTTCCTCCTTTTCTAGTTAATTGAATCAGGTCCTTGATTTAATTTGATGCTTCGTTCCTTAGTCACTTCCTGCTAGTTTTGGCCTTAAAGCCTTTGAATGCATTCAGGGCCATTTTGGGTTGGGAAGAGCCCCCTATAAGGGTCTCTGCCCTTTGGGTAGTCTTCAGATGGCCTTTGGGCTTCTTTCTTCCAGTGGGTCGCTAAGTTCTTTGGCTCTTCTTTAAGGCTTTTCAAAATCAATAGCTATTTTATGAACCTTGAAATTGACGTTCGTGCACCCATCACTACGTTTGAATTTCTAATGGCTAGTTCATTGTTCTTGACTTTGACATCTTCAGGCACATCACCCCTTAGAATTTCTTCATCTTTCTCTTGATTTGGCCTTTTTTGCTACTTGTTTCCTTTAGATTTCTTGTTTTACATCCTCTCAAAGGGAAGGTGACCCTTCAACTTTGGGGAAGTGTCCTTTAATTTGGTAGCTGAGAGTCCCCTACAAGGGCACCTGCCCTTCAGGGTCCTTTGGTGGCATTTTGTCTTCAGAGTCCTTTGGAGCTTTCCTATGGACTTTTTTTGCAGACATTTTCCCATGGACAAAAAGTCTGCAAGAATTGTTTTGGTTGCTTTATCCTTGGCCTTCAGAAATTCTTTTGGGCTTTCCTCCCACAGCTTCTCTAAATTTCTTCATACTTCTTATTCAAAGGAATTCCTTCAGACAGAAGTCTAAAAGAATTTGTTTCTTGCCTTAGTCTTTCTGCTGGGCTTTACTTTGTTTTTTGGTCTTTTCTTTCTTTCAGAGGAAAAAGTCTGAAGGAATTCTTTCAGATAATTTCCCTGAAGGAATTATCTCTTTTTTACTTTTTCTAGGGGAACTTTTCCAAAGGAAATCCCTTTGATCTTTTGGCCTTTGAATTTGTCCATTTTCCCCCTTTCTACCCTCTACAAGGGCTATTTGATCCTTTGGCTTTGGGGCAACCCCTTAAACCTACTAATTGAACCAACCGATTGAACCAACTTTGGTTCAACAGTTCAATGGTTCATTCTCTTTGACCACTTGAACCAAGATTCTTTGAAACAAGCCTCATTAAACCCATTGAACCTTAAACCCATTGAACCTTTGAACCAAAGTGATTCAATGGTTCATCGGTTCATTCTTTTTATTTGACTAAGTCCTTTGATCTTTTTAAACTAAACATGCATTGAACCTTTGGACCATTTGGTCATTTAACCTATTGAACCTTGAACCCATTGAACCTTTGAACCAAAGTGGTTCAATGGTTCAATGGTTCAAACCTCAAAAACTTGTTTTTTTATTGAACCTGCCTGTAGAAGCCGTTGAACCTGTTGAACCTTGAACCTTGAACTCTTGTTGCTGATGTTAAACCTTTGAACCTTGAACCTTTAACCCATTAAACCTTTAAACCAAAGTGGTTCAATGGTTCATCAATTAAATCAATTCAATTCTTGCTTAGAAGCTTGTTGATGAACTCTTTTGGTTGAGCCTTGTCATTGAACCAACTTTGAAATTGCCTAAGTGTCGAGAGCTTGCTTCTTTCCTATAGAGTCTGTAAAAATCAACATATGAAGTCCATTAAACTTGGCCTATAGAGTCCATAGATTTTCTTCCTATAGAGTCCATAGATTCAAGCCTCTAGAGCCCATAGATTCAAGCCTACAGGGTCCGTAGATTTAAAAGAAGCTTGAAAAATGAGGAATTTGAATGCTTAGAACAAATTTCGAGAAGGGCAGAGATTATTTTGGTCCATTTGAACCATAATAGTTCAAATTTTGTCCCAAAAATGAGTGATATTTTTATGGGACAAAAAAATTTAAGCTCTTGTGATTTTTTTATGGGCTTAAATTTGACGTCTATGCGACCATCATATTTTTTCCTCGACTTAAATTTGATGTCTGTACAACCATCATTTAACATCTATGAGACTGTATTTAACATCCTAAAGACCATAAAATTTAAGATCATGTGATTTTTTTCATGGACTTAATTTTGAATTTCACATGACCATCATATGACGTTTGCATGATCGTCAGGGTTAAAAATGATTATGTAAAAATAGCTAAATTTCCTTAAGAGACCCACTTTGGATCTCTATAACTTTTGATGTGATATCTTTCATGAGGTGAAACTTAATGGAAATGTTCTTTATATGAGGGTTAACAAACCCATTTTTCCACTTATCTTGAATTTATAGTGAGTGTGAGATATGGCCTCTTGAAAATGCTCACTCAGCTTTGTTTGCTCCTAGAAAACATAGTCAAAAATACTTTTAAAGGAAACTTTACATCTCCATTACTTTTGACATGCTATTTTGCATGAGCTAAAACTTGGCACAAATGTTAGTTATATAAGGATTAATAAATTTATTTGACCATTTGTCTTGAATTTGTATTAGGTGTGAGATATGGCCTCTTGAATATGCTCATTTGGCTCTATTTATACCTAGAAAACATAGTCAAAAATGCTTTGGAGGGAAACTTTGCATCTCCATAAAATTTTATGCACTATATTGTGTGATCTAAAAATTGGTGAAATTTTTCTTTGTATGATGGTTAACAAGTTTATTTGCACATTTATCCTGAATTTGAAGGATGTGAGAGATATGTCCTATTCAATATGCTCACTCAACTCTGTTTGCACCTAGAAAACATAATAAAAAATGCTTTGGAGGGAAATTTGCATCTTCATAAATTTTAACATGATAAATCACATGAGATAAATCTTAGCACATATGATATAGGTATGAATATAATAAAACCCATTTGACCATTTCTCCTGAAACATTCACATGTGTGAAATATGACTCCAACAAACTACCCATTCAAATTTTCTACCATCAGATCAAAATGTCCAAATGGACACAATGAGGACCCATCTGAATACCATGCACTTACATACTTACTCCAAAACCCCTTGGTACCCCACAGGGTCTCTATAACCTATCTATGGCCTTTGTAAATTGATAAATGACACCTTAAGTGAACTCATTTAACTTGACTTTGTATAGACCAAAGGCTAGTAAAGGACCGAATTATAATTAAATCATGAAATTTAGACATAGCTCATTCAAGAAATGCCTCATCAAACATATAACCTAAACATAAAGAACAAATTTTAACAAAATTATATAGGGTTAGACTAGAACCATGAACCAATAAGTCAACCAGACCATGGTGTGGATGAGCTTCAAATAAAAAAATGTTTAAACATGTTAGTGACACTCTGATCAACTAAATTTTTAATTTTAAGGTACAACTTTGCATAATTTTATACAAGGGTCCCCATTTTTCAAAAATGGGGATATGTTAACCTCAACAAAACCTTCCCCTAAGTATGATGAATACCTACTCATTTGTATGCCTTGGATCAATAAATACTACTAGTTTTACCTTATTTTATTAGTATAATTAGCATGTGTGAATAGATAGTTGATCTTATCAAGTGTATTTCTTAGTCTTCCTTGACATTTTGTCCTATCCTAACACTTATATTAAATTTGAAAGATTATTTTATAGGTCATGTGAAGTAAGTGTAGTGTAATGGCTGAGTGAGTTTGAATATTAATTAGTGTCATCCAATACCTCTTGATTAGTCCTCCTAGCCTAAGCAACCACCACATTGAAATGATAATGTGAGATATTTAAATTAAGATAAGTGTATGTTAAGGTTATTCTCATGGTCTACATGTGTGCATGTTGTTGGTTGGTAGTGATCAATTGATTTGGTGTATCACCCTCTTAGTTTTATTTCATGTTATCCCTTTCCCTTTTACCTTGCAAGTTAGTAGTAGATCTTAATTGATACATCAAGGGGAGATATCCTTATATCATAGAGGTTTTGTCCACATAAATGTCACCCACAACCTAAGACCAATCCCATTGCATAGATCAAGTTGAGACACCCTCTCAAGGGTGCAAATTTGAGCTCTAATAGTATCCCCACTATAACCTAAAGACCCAGACCCACCTTCATTCATCACTACCCAATTTGATTGAAAAATGATCAAAAGGGTCATGATTTAAAATGGGTCTAACATAAATATCATCTTTAAAGACATAATAGCCCAATCCTAATCTATTTTGTGAGCCTTTAAATACATAATAGCTCCTATGTTAGGTATTATCATCCTCCCTATCCAAGTCAATACACACCCTCCTTAGTCTATTTTATATGTTAGAAGGGGATTTTTATTATATAATACTACTAGGGAATATTTATATCCATGATATGTACTTTTTACCCTCCACCTACATTGATGCCTCAAGTACAAGTATGAAGGAAAAATACACATTATCCTAATAGATCCCCATTCATTTAAAATGTCCAAATTAACCTATCAACCTAATGATGTCTTAATCCCTTTGAAATAATTAAATCCATCATCATCAAATGAGGCAATCTAATTCAAAAATCCCCTCATCCTACATTCCAATGATTCTATCAGCTCTGCACTTCAATAGCTCTCACTAGGAGAATATCAATTATTGATTTTCAACACCCTACCTAACTCTCAAGAATATGGGCACCCAGAAAAACAACCCCTTTATTATCTCAACTTTAGCTAGGCTATCCCATTTTGTCCTCCTCACCTTCCTACTCATTTAATCTATAGAGGGATCAATAAATGCCCTTTATATTATGAAAATCTATCTCGTACAAAACTATTTTCTTCAACTTTATCTTTCCTCGATAAGTTGCACTTTGTATAGACTTAGTTACACTAATGTGATTTGAAGGGATTGAACATAAGATGATATGAACAAGGACCACATGAGGTCATACTAAGTGATATTATAAAATCACATAATAAAAATAATATATGTTTTAAGAAACCCCTCCAAACATCTCATAATTCACATATTTACACTTGCACCTTATCATCACTACTCAACATTTCTTTGAATATCAATAAAGACCCATTATCACCATCACCTAAATCCCATTTAGAAACTAATGACATCATATCCATCTTATTTAACTTTTTTTAATCAATAAATTTAACCTAGGACCACTCACGTATCAACATAATAATGAAACTAAATATATTCCATTAATTATCCCCAACATGAAAGATCAAGATTCTCCATCAAATCTAATTATTTAATGTCAAGATAATTACTCTATCTTAATGTATTTTAGGTTAGGAAACACATACTTAAAACAATCCCTTCCATATAAAACTCCTAGTCAATTAAATGAATTCACCATCAATATTAATATTAGCACAAGAGAATTCTTGCAAAATATCAAGGTTAGTTAATCATTAGATTCCCAAGAACATCGATATTTCACTGCATTCTTGGCTAACCATATCAAGGATTTTGATTGGTCTTATAGGGACATGCTAGGTATTGACCCCAATATATTATTCCATAACGTAATCACCATCCTATAAGTTAAAGCATTAAAACAAAAACTCTGAAATATGTATCCACATGTGGCACTTCTAGTCAATGAAGAAAGACAATGTCTTGTACTGGTTAATTTCATTCAACTTATTGGTTACCCTTAATGTGTGTGTAATATTATACCTATCACTAAACCATCCATGGTATTACACTTTTTTACTAATTTTCATGACCTAAATCTATCTTGTCTTAAATATTATTTTCCTCTACCTAATATTGATAAACTTTTAGACCTTACAGTTAGCCATGAAATTTTATCTCTCATGCATGGATTATATGGGTATAATCAAATCCTTATTTCCATTGAAGACAAAAAAAAAACTTCCTTTCTTATCCCATGAGAACATTTATTTTATAGGGTCATTCACTTTGGTTAAAAAATATAGGAGTAACATATCAATGCACCATGACCTACATATTTCATGACCTAATCCATAAAATTGTTGAAGATTATGTGGATGATCTCCTTGAAAAATTACAACTCTATATGGAACATATCTCTATTTTCATGATAATATTTGTTCATTTAATCAAATACAAAGTCTGTCTCAATCCCCACAAGTGTGTTTTTTGGGTCTTGTCAATCAATCTCTTGGGTTTTATTGTGCCCATTTTGGAAATTGAAGTTGATCTAGCTAAAATTAAAGGAATTTTAAAAGTGCCACTCCCATATACTCTTAAATAGATTTGTAGTGTACAATGTAAATTATAATATATTTGGTGCTCTATCTCATAGTTATCAAATTGATGTTAGCCATTACATCACCTTATTAATAAATACACATGTTTCTTATGGGATGAAAATTTTCAAAAAGCCTTTAACACTCTTAAGATTTATCTTATTTATCCTCTTTTCCTTGTTCCCCTGATGAGGACCTACCATTTTACTTATACATCTGAGTTATAGATCACAACCTAGGAACTATGCTTACCCATAGAGATGATAAACACAAATAGAAAGTAGTTTATTACATAAGTCATACTCTCATTGAGTATGAGACTCATTACACACATGTGGGAAAACTATGTCTCACCTTGGTATTTGTAGCTTCTAATCTCTGTCATTATTTATTTAATCACAAAACATACGTAATTACCAATAATGACCCTCTAAAGTACTTACATTCAAAATCATATCAGAATCAATGAATGCCTAGGTGGTTTATGCTCCTCATTGAATTTTATCTTGAGTTACTCCACCAAAAATCAATTAAGGGATAAATTATTATATACTAGTTGGAATAAGAACCTCTTGTTAATAATCAACCATCTAAGTGTGAATTTTTTGATAAATCTATAGCTTCCTTATCTCATGTAGATACAAAATATAAAATGAATTTCTTCTTTGATTGATCTAAATGTGAATTTGAGGGAGGAGCTATACTTTTTTTAATAACTCTATAAGGGTCCTCTATGCCATTATATTTTAAACTTGATTTTGATTACACTAATAATATGGTAGAGTATGAATCCCTAATTATAGGCCTCAAAACTAATTTATCCCTAAAAATTAAAATGCTTAATATTTATGGGTATTATAAACTAGTATTTAAGAAAATAAATGGAATATATTAATTTAAAAATAATATTATCTATAAATACAAAATCTTGCCAGACCAATAATTGGCATCATTTGATCGCTATGTGATTCAAACTAGTCCATGTTCAAGTAATAAGTTTGACAATACCATGGATTATCTAGCCTCTTTCACCCATGATCCTCTCAATAATCTAATTTTTTTGTTCTTATTCTTGAAATAAACTAACATTATTATACTAATCTTGATCTCCCCTCTCTCTATAGTGTGGAAGGAAGCCAATCAGAGCCATGACACATGTTGATATACGATTATATTTCACTAGGTCTAATTCATCCCAATACTTATAAAAATGGTAAAAATGTCTTATAATAACATACTTATCATTATAGAATTCTAGGGGGTTATATATAAATGTGTTTTTGATGGCCTTCTCATTTGATGCCTCTAGAGTTTGGAAGCAACCCTAAAAAGCAAAGAAACATATGATGGAATATGTGGAGGACATTTTAATGGCATTTCCATCACTAAAATAATTTTATGATTAGGTTATTGTTATCCCACTTTAGACCAATATTATTTTGAATATGTTAATAAATGATCTAAATGTCAACAACATGAAAACTTATCACATTCCCCTAGTCATTCTTTGTAAGTGGATAAAGACTTTTTGCCATTATGTTAGTGGGGGGTTAGATCTTATTGGTTAGATTAGCCCTAAATATTCCCAGTGACATAATTTAATCGTTACTGATACATAATATTTTACAAAATGGGTATAATTTATTCTTCTTATTTCAACTAAGGTAGACAAAATCATTGATTTCATTCGTCATCACATTATCTATCATTTTGGCATTCCTTAGAGGATCATCATAGACAATGGAAAATATTTTAAGAATAAGAAATTCCAATAGCTTTATGATTATTTTAGTATCATACTTAGGTTTTCATCACCATATTATCCATAAACCAATTGAAAAGCCGAATATTATTAAAAAAAATCTCAATAAAATTCTAGCTAAAGTGGTCAATGTGACTAGAAAAGACTAGCATCTCCAAATCCATTTCATGCTACGGGACTATCAAATAAGTATTCACACTCCAATAGGTGCCACCCCATTTTCTTTAATATATGGCACAAAAGTTTTTATTCCTCTAGAACTTAAAATCCCTTATCTTAGAATTTCCTTATAGGACATTATTTCTAAAGAAGGCTACCATCAAGAATGGATATCCCAACTAGAACTATTAGATGAACATTAAATAATAATAGTTGACCACTTACACATGTATTAGGAAAGAATAAAACATACACAAAATCGACATTTAAAATAATGAGAATTTAACATTGGTGATCTTTTCCTTAAATAAAATAAACATGTCACAAATATGGAAAGGAGTAAATGAGGGAAACTTGTTGAAAACTGGCTTGGATGATATATTATTACTCATAAATATGGATCTAGGGCATATCTCTTAACCTATCTTGAGGGAAAAATAGAACACCAGCCTCTTAATGATTTGTATTTGTGTCCTTTCTACTCTTAATAATATTTTAGTATCCATAATCAACATGCTTTTTCCCTTTTGACAAAAATACATATCCTAAAATTCATCTAATTATCTCAAAAAATACCCAATAATGATATAAAATCATCTGGTTATCTGGTAGAATAATTAATTATCTCATCCTTGAATATGAACACCTCAACTTTATTCATGGCATTTTCTAATTGGATAAGACCCACCTATATCTATAAGGAGCCCTAAATCAATATTTCCCCAATCCCTCACATTGGTTAGGTAAATCTTATTTGGGATAAAAATACCACTTTGTGTGATCACTTTATATATTAAAACATAATAACTTGGGTTACCCTAAGCTAATCAATGAAAAAAATTCAGGATAGGATCATAAAAATAACTAATAAAAGGGTAAAAACATAGGTTAGTCCCTTGAAGCATAGTTGTTCATATAAGTACAAATGTATATCCAAAAATATAGACCACTCCTTTAAAGGATGGCTATCTAAATATATATATTTTATAAAACTTCCCATATTGATCATTTTTATATCAAAAAGCATGCCATTATAAATCTTTAAAGTCAAAATAAAAAAATATCCCATGAAATCTTCTTGCATTGATCATCTTTATTAAATTCATATACTTCCAACATCAATCAGCTTGCATAATACATGGATTAGCTCCAAAATAGGGTCCTAAGATCATTACTATAAAATGACTTAGTTCTCATACACAGGGTTGGGAATATACTCCTAAATTATCCTAACACCTAAATCATGTGAAATATAGTTCATCTATAATTCCTAAAAACATAGTTGTAATAGGGTTATTAAAATCATATTAACATTGGATGAAGGATGCATGAAATGCCTATCTCTAGCTATGATCCTAGTCAATCTATGAGTTAATAACCTCTTTTACTCCGTTATCAATAATCATAGTCAACCAATCATAATTTCTATCCAACATTAGATAAAATAACATATTACATCATCTAAGAAATGTAAAAAGCATATACATTTGCATAACTTCATCCATTAAAATTAATGCAATATAACATCATAATCATGATCCATAATCATATCAAAATTAAAGTATGACATAGCCATAATCTAATGAATAAAATAACCATATGAAAAAGTAACACATGTTCATATACATGTAAATAAAGTGTGTACATTATTATATTACCATATCTACAAGATCACATATACAAAATAATCCTTTGATTAATAAAACTAAGTAGCGAAATTTAGGAGGCTCAGATAAATAATCTCACCTTCCTTTCCTCCCCCATCTCCTCTAACTCCCCCTATCACCACCATCCCTACCCCATGCCACACTAACCATACTAAATGACATGGTCGATGCTTAGCATAAGGATTGACCCTGATCAGAAATATAATTTGCTTACCATGGCACCTTTGGAAGGTACTCTCCCACAATCTACTCATAGTATTATAGATTTGCTAGCACATCCTGGTATTTTTCCACACTCACTATACTCAATGGTCCCATCCATGTACCCTATGCTCCTCCTCCATCTATCTTTGATGATGTCACCCTAGATAATCCTCCTAATCCATGAAGTCTATCTCTCTAACTCTAGTACCTATCTTGATTATGGGTTTATTGATCATAAATAGCCTATAATGTGGCCAATTATCCCTATAATATTCCACCCTATTCCTTAAATGCATCCCTCTTATAAATAATCCCATGTATATCCACCTCCTTTATAGGACCCTCCTCCCCTCCTCTCTCCTCAACATCTTCCATCTCCTCATCCTCCCCCTCCTATCATGTCTTTAATTCTCTCCCTCATCTTACTCCTATCTAATCTCCCCACTACAAAAATAAAGTTAGTGTATTTTTGGCATCATTAACATTTATCTTAGCCACCTCCTCTAATGAAAAGAATTATACACCTAAAAAATGAGCCTCTGGTAGCTCCACCTAATAATCCTTTCATATATGTAGTTATGGTGCATCTAGTATATCTTGTGTCAACTAAAACTATCTCCTCACACTCCCAAATTGAAATAACTCTAAATGCTCCAACCCTCATTCCCACAAGCATATATCTTGTTATCCTACCACTACATCTAATTACTTCTTCGGCCATGAATGAAATCTCATATATGGTCTCCAAATCACATCCCCCTCTTGTAACTCATCCATAACTCATATATAATAGTATAAATCATGTAAAACCCCATTATTATCTAGTTTCACAAAATCATCCTTCTATTAAAGGAATCATACACTATAAGTTGTCTAGTGACATCTCATCCAAAGAATCTTAAGTGGTCAAACTACTCTAATGTGTTCATACACCTAACACTATAATATAAATGTAATATATAAACCAAATATATACCCTATCCACCATCCCCATATCTCTTTTATACACATGTGCTAAGAGTGTAGGTGCCCAATTAAACATTGTGTGATGCTCTAGCATATCTACCACTACCCCTATCAAACCCTATGGAAATCCCCCTCCTCTATAATATGGTAGATCATAACAAGATATCACCAACATATATCATAGTCATCACTAGTCTCCCCTCTACATCTAACTCATATAGCACCTTAAATGTAAATCCCATAAAATGAAAGTGATGTCTACAACATCCTCATCATATAATCATGTTTGAGCCTCCCTACATCCCATATCATAAAATAGTATAATCATTACCCCCTATATAAATAGTCAAAATATCCTATAAATGTACTCCATGGTGAGGGTCATCTCCCTAATTGACAAAGAGAAGGTCCATGTCATTATATCCCACCACTCTAGACATTCCACCAGTAGTACTATGTCTATATGAATCCTTTAATAATGGCATATTCCCCTAATACCAATGACATCCATATGGGCCTAGTCCTCATCACTCATATGATCCCATAACTTCACTAACAATGGTGGCACTCAGACCTACATCATCAATAACTATGTTTCTTACAATAGTAAAAATTATTAACATATTTTTCTACATCTATCCTAACACCTATAGCATATTATTATCAACTCCTTCAAACTGATGAAAATCCACACACACACACACACACACACACACACACACACACACACACACACACACACACACACACACATATTTATCCATCCCAATCAATGTTGATCTCAACATCAATCTTCAGGGACCATACCTAATCATAATTGATCCTCGAGGCTCACTCATATACCCCCTTTTATCTATATAAAAAAATAAAAAATAAAAATTCAAAGTACATCCCCTACCTCTCCATGTGACCTCCATCTCCTCAATCTAATTTCACTAACATCCATTTCCATGTGTAATTTTTTTGCCTATTAGCTAATGTTATCGATTGTAAAAAATTTCAAATGAACCTTTCCAATTATGGGTCACACTATATATAGAGGTTACTGTTATCACTCATAAGTGTACCCTTATATAGAATGTGTGCCTATTCTCACTTCTTTTGATACAATGGAAACTATCTAAAATTTTGGACCTTATATTAGAGAGTATATCCATATGAAGGGTTGGTTACCTTTGTTACACTCACCTAATTTTATCTAAATTATCTAATCATGTGCTTTCTTTAATAGAAAAGGGTAGAAGAAGCAATGTTAAAGCTGAAAACAAAAATGAAAACTAAAAATTGGGGTGATGCACCAATATTAAAGTAAATTATTCCTATACTTGACACACTTTATTAAATAAATTACACACATTCACTTCATCTTCATATAATAACTCTTACATAAGTATTTCACACATAAGTTTTGATAGACGCCTGCACTAGCTTGGGAGGAATGGACAATGGTTGAATTCACTTCTAGACTAGGTAGAAATCAGACTTAGACACTTTATATGACCTAAAATAATATTAATTTTCTTCATAAAGGTGAGATATTTAGACATAAACATAGGAAAAATAATCATTCACTAAGTTCTATCAATGAATTAAGAATAAACTTCATGAACAACTTAAAGATGGAAGAAACATTCAGCTCTATATTGATTCAAAGGTAAGGTAGTAAAATTTTTGATAGAGTTTGAATAATCCAAATGCATAATATACTTATAATCATTCAAAAATTAATGTACATATATAAAATAAGAAGAAAGAAAATATAAGAAGTTCCAGATGAGTCCATATACAAGTCCTAGTTCACTCCTGATTCAACTCAAAATCAAACTCCACCTTCAAATCCACTTTTAATTATACCTAAAATCTAACATATAATTTTAGTTTAAACAATATTTCATTTAATATGCCTTGATAGAACATAGGATGGCTATTTTTGCATTTTTGAAAAGTCAAAGGGCTCTTCATTCATCTTGAATCTTGAGTTAACTTCTTATTATCTTGCATGCAACTTTTGATCTTCTTTAGTTAAATATTTTTAGTATTTCAGTTAAATCCTCTTGGTATTTAATTAATTTTAAATTTATACATTATTTATCTTCACTTTAATCTTGAGTTGACTGGATTTATCTTGACTTCACACTTATAGATCAACTTGAGCTATCTTGCATGCAACTTGCATGCATGTTTAACTTCTTTAATTTCTAAATTTAGCCCAAAGGGGGGAATAGTAGTAGAGAGATTAAATGTTGACATTTCAAGAGGTATATTTCATGATAATATGGACTAAAACATTGAAAAAAAATCTAACTCAAGTTCTCCACTTTTGTATGTTTTGAACACTACTTTTGTAGGGCTAACTGGAGATTCTTTCTGTTGACTTGACCTTTTATAAATTTATCCAAAAGAGGGGAAACCTATTGATGGGGTCATAAATCCCCTTGATTTAAAATTTTCAATTTAGTTCTGGTGTTTGTAGGTTGTATGCAATAGGATAAAGAGATATTTGGTAAATAGTTCCTTTTATCACACTACACTTGCTGGAACTAAAAATCACACTTGTAAAAATTTAATCACACATGCATGAAATTAAATCACACTTCCAAAACTTAAATTGATGAATTGAAAATAAATAAAAAAAAAATAATTTTTAATATATGTTGCTAGAAATATATTTTTAAATAAACCATTAACTAAGTATCTCCTGTCACAAAATTTTAAAATAGACATTCCCTCTCACTAGGAATTTTCTTAGCAGATTTTAAATCTCATAATAACATCATAGTTACATGATAGTGGCACCAAAAATTATGTAGGTCATCACTCCCCTTAATTTAATAATTTAAATCTAGGGATAGTTTCTAAAGTCTATATGAAATATGATAAAGAGTTATTTGGCAAATGGTTCCTTCTATTAGAATCCACACTTGTAGAATTGATATATACTTACTATTTTATTCTAATTAAACCATAAGTTTGGAGACTACATTTAGATCCAATTCCTATGAAATAATTAGGATGTTATTTTATAGATATAATGGTCCATATTATGGTCTCATCATCTCTACCACATCTAATCTCATGCATATCCTCATGTATGTAATTGTTTAAAATATCATGGTACATATGCATGGGTTAGACTTAGCTTCATACTTCAAATGTGATTCAAAAATTTGTACAATTATAGTGAAATTTATCTTTTAAAATATTTTTAAATTCCTTAGACAAAAGTGTCTAATGACATTGGTCATTATAATGCATTTTATTAGGATAGGTTATCATGTGGAGGCTTTTCCTACTATCCTTTGATTCCCTTTTGACATAGGTTATTGTATGTATTTCTCATGATATTCTCTTCATATTTTTATTATTTATTTATTTATTTATCTATTTATTTTTTTTAAATGAGGTTAGAGAAAGTTTTTGTGTTATAATTTATTGTTGTGTTTACACATTTATTTTGACCAAAAAATAACTTTTGACATAAAAATTCTTTTTCCTTCCAAAACTATGTGCCATGATCAAGATCAAACTATATTTGTGTTAAATTTTTTGTTTATATAAGCCCAATTCTTATATCTTCAAATATATTCTCCTCCCTCAACCTAAGCTCATGCATGTCCTCATGCATGCCAAATGAATGAAGTGGGATGATATTATACAGATCAGATAGAAGGTTGTTTATTTCTCCAAAACAAATGTGTTTTCAAGAGTGGATCTTCATGTAATAACAAAACTTATAATTAAATATAAATGTAAAATATTAAATTAAAACACCTTAGCATAACTTCAATCTTTGTTTCTTCTTTAATGATATCCAAAGTGAAAAAGTTTGGGAAAAGAGTTGATAAAGTACAGTCTTGCTATGCTAAAAAATAAGAGCACAAAAGTAAGCAACCAAATAAAAATTTGCATCAACTATTCCATTTGAAAATTTATATTCTCTATATTTTTTTTTCCCCTTGACTATCTAGTAAATTGGTTTTTCTAATCAAGATTTTTTATTCTAGCACTTGGTCCACCAATAAGCTAGTTTTTGAAGTAAGACATCCAACAATGCTCGAAGGTTTTTATTATTATTATTTTTAAATAATTTTCTAAATTTTTAATTTTTTTTTGAAAAATTTCTAAAAATTGATGACATAGAAATTATTATCCATAGACTCTATACATTTTCATACTAGTTGTAAATGTATCATGGAATGTTCTATCCTTGGATTTCTTGTTGCAAACATATTTTTCATGCCTCTTCTTTCAATTGAAAAATATATGTTATGCATCTATAACTTGGCTTGGATTTGTATCATTATGATCAAGCTTCTTCACTATCTTCTTCTTTCATTAGGAAATAAAAATTAGGGGTATGGGGCTGGCATCCCTCATTGAGGTCAAGGGGAAACACCTAATTTATCATTTTTGTAACCATATATTTACTTATCATTGAAGATATTTTGATGATTACATGTTATTTTAGACATATTTATGAAAACATGCAATCCCTATGAATTTTTATCATCTATAGCACTAAAAGATTATTAAATACTTGGTCTCATGCGTCTTTATGTAAATTTGAAGTCCTTGTTTGCATGCTAATCTAAAATG
The DNA here is from genome assembly GCA_037957365.1 of Torreya grandis. Classification (NCBI taxonomy): domain Eukaryota; kingdom Viridiplantae; phylum Streptophyta; class Pinopsida; order Cupressales; family Taxaceae; genus Torreya; species Torreya grandis. The sequence continues at coordinate 318,071 of JARHVA010002651.1, forward strand.
GAATGTAAGTCTAAATATTTTTAAATTGACATCATTTTTTTCACTTTTTCTTCATTCATGTAGACTAACTATAAATATAGAAAACAAAATAAACATCTAGTATTTGATAACATATTAATTAAATTTCTTGAGTATTTCAATTTCTATTTATTATCAGATATTATTTCTAAAATTTAGAAAGAATTCTAAAAAAAATGGTATAAACTTAGTAATTAATCAAAGAGAAAATATAAATTGAAATTTTTACATCATCCAATTTAAGAGAAACAACATCTACATGCTAAAAAAAGTAATTTTGTAATAAAATTAACACTTCTATTAGACTTACCTTCAATTTTGGGATGTGGTTATTTAACTCACACAAAATTTTGAGATTCATGGCATTATATTTATTATATGACCCATTCCAATAGTTGAAAAAAATAATTACGCTAGTCTTCTAACAAAAGAAAATACTGATGTTTTAATAGAATCCACTTCGACATTTGCATGAAAATATTATCAAATATGTTTGACCCATATAGAATTCATCTAAAATAGATTTTTATTCTTGGAATTATATTTGCATGAAATGTCGAATATCTAAACGAATCTCTCTTATCATGGAATGAATAAATATATCAAAAAAAATGTTGAAACCATTATCACACCTAATAAATGTGGTCAACCATACCAGATCAGAATGAAATACATTCTATACAGAACACTTTACCAGATAAGATCACAGTGATTTTGGTTAGAGTAACATTTCATTTCAATTTTTTGATTGATTTTTGTTATATGAATTATTGCTAGAAATGAACTATTCTTACTTGGGAGATTGAATATCCCATGTAATTTTGGCTCAGGAGTCTTACTTCAAAAACTACATAGACTAGATTGTAGACCATTTTCATGCATTTTAGTAGAGATCATCAACATAATTATCTTGTGCAATAGTATTTTATAAAAATCTAATTACCATGATGTCATCTCCTTTAATTATTCCTTCATAAGCTTTATCCATCTCTGAATTTTGTTCCCAATTAAAAGATTACGTGTGTAATATTATCTTGCTGGAAACTATTTTTATTTTTCAACCAAATAGAAAACAATAAAACATATTTATTATAGGCATGAGATGATTTAAAATAGTTAAAGACTGATTTAGCAACTATTTCAATCTATTTTTTAGCAAGAATAAATATTATATACAACTTTTCTAGAATAATCCAAAAGGATGTGTGATCTATTATAGGCATTTTTACAAAAGATGTAGCTACATTTGTATAGGTGTCATAACCATATAACCACAGATGGTCAATCCAACTAATTTTAAAATGTAAATCATCCCTCAAATAGGTACATTAAACATAAGAGTTTCTATTCCATATTTCTTGTTGTGAACAAGTACAAAAAATCATGCAATAGGATGTTTTCTCCATCTTGTTGGATGTCTCAAAATTTCATTTTCAACCTGCATCAATAATTAAATCTTCTTTTATGATGTTATAATTTATTATTTCCTACACAACAATGTTAGTTTTTATAGGAGGTTTTGTTTTTAATTTTTAATCTAAAATTTTTAATTGAAAAAAAAATTAATCTACATTATAGGAAATAAATTCTAAATAAACCATTAACTAAGTATCTTCTATCACAAAAAATTAAAAGAGACATTCCCTCTCATTAATAATTTTATTAGTAGATTTTAAATCTCTTAATAACACCATAGTTATTTGAAAATAGTGCCAAAAATGATGTGGATTATCAATCCCCTTCATTTAATAATGTCAATCCAAGGCTGATGTCTAACAAATGTATGCAATAGAGGAAAGAGATCTTTGGAAAATGGCTCCTTCTATCACACTCCACACTTGTAGAAATTGAAAATCACACTTAAATAAACTAAATCACACATGAATGAAATTATATCACACTTGTAGAAAATATCTTACTAAATTAAAAAGAAATGATAAACAAATAAAACACTTGTAGGTTCACATAAACTTTTAAAAAAAATTGCAACAATAATGAAGTAAAATGATAATTTATAATAAAATGATAATTATAGCACAAAGAAATAAATAAAAATGCATTGATCCATCTTCTTTGGAATGAGTGGCCATCTCATTCCTTGAAGGAGTATTTATTTAGGATACAAGATTCAAACAGATTACTCAAAATAATGAAAATAAAAGTATATTAATTGATTTCATTTAACTGTGGAAGGTTGCATTTATAATTTCATGCTTCTAACTAACACCTTATTTAGGAGTAACAACCTAGTTATCCTAACCTATCTAAATATCCAAAAAATATGGAGAGAGATATTTATTGGAATGAAATTACATAAACCTATATTTGGATACAATCTATAAATGTAAAGTATATACATATAAATCTATATATAGAAAGACTCCAAATAGAAAGCATTATTTGTGATAGCTAGAATATACCAACCAATCATTTGAATACATTTAGAAATACTTTCCAAACAAGTCTATAGAAATTATATTGAAGTTTATATTAGTATGATGAAGTTTGTAACAACCCTACTAAAATTCATAGCTAGTCTGATGTAATCTATAGTTGGTATGATGTAATCCTTAGCTAGTATGATATAATCCATAACTAGAATAATGTAATTTGTAGCTACTTTTGAAGTTTATAGCAAGCCTATAGGGGTACGTAGTAGTCCTATGAGAGTTTTTATCTTGACCAAAATGTTATATCTATTGTATACGAATCTAACACTACTCCAAAATTATTATTGAATGGCTACTCTTCATACTTTGAATCATTATTAGCTTTGTATAAACTATGTATGCACTCATTGACATCTTTTTCCCAAAAATCATTAGTAATAATTAACAAATAAATAAAAATAATTATAAAATAATAAATATGATATATAATTTATATTTTATTCTAAATAAAACATAATTTTGTATACTACATTTAGATCCACTTCATATGCAATAAAAATGATGTTATTTTATATATATAATGAGCCATATTAAGGTCTCATCAACTCTAATTTGGAATTTTATCTCTACTTAGGTATAATACATTAATTTTAACAATTTTAAACTTTAAAATACATCAAATCAAACTTCTATTTTAAGTTTAATGATATTTCATTAAATGAAACTCAAAATATGCACTTTTTGGTGTTGATGAGCTTACATAATTTCATTTTTGAATGCATGTAGTTCTAAGTTTTGAAAATTTATTGAGTTTTATGAGGCCTAAATAACTAATTATTTTTTTTAATAAGATTAATAACCCATATCAGTATTAAAACCATTAGATGTGTTTTAAAAATCTCTTAAACTTTTCAAAAATTATCTTTTTTGATTGCCTTTGTTGCTTGCTTAAAACCCTGATACCTGTACCTTTGCATTTATTCATTTTTTGCCTAAAATTTTTGATTTATGGTGTATAAATTTATTATATTACACATAATATCTTACATCATATTTATTTTTCAACAAATAACTCAAAAATGAAAACATCTTAAAACCAAGCCATGAGGGTTTAAAAAGGGTTTTAGAGCACCTATTCTTCTTAACTATTGTTAATAAATTTAAGCCACTATAACCTAAAAAAAATTATTTAATATTTATTAAATAGGGTATCAAAACTCTCCCAATTTTTTTTTATCCAAATCATCTTCACCTTCATGTACTGAGCATCTAAAAATTGCCTTCATTATCTTGCAAACAACTAACTAGAGGAATAAAAGAAACCTTGGCAAAATTTGGATTTGTGAGTAGTTAATAAGATTTATTTTGACCTTAATAATATTTTATGATTATTTTAATACATTTTTTTACATTTAATTCATGAATTTATTCTTCTTGAAAACCTATACATAAGTAACTTTGACCAATGGTGGCAAAATTCTCAACATTATTGGTGACTTTATTGGGATGTTTGCCTATTAAACACTCAAGACCAGTAGATATATCCATTTAATTAATTATTAATTAAAATATAACCAAATATTAAATTTAAAAAGTCTTACTCAACCAATTACAACACTTGTGCATAAGCACTTATTGAATTAAAAAACTAGAACAACTGCCAACTGAAAGATGTTTAAGATAACACTTAGAAGAATATGAAAGCTAAAATTACTAAAAAAACATGTGAATAATAACACTTATTTAATTAAATATAAAAATAATATTTACAATCACTCAAAAATCCACCTATATCAAAGCAAAAACATCTTAGTTCCTTTCCATGTGGTTAATGAAGATGAATAATAAATTGTTGTGTGAGTGTCATACTAGTTGAATCAGTTCTTTTAATTATTTTCAACCTATTTTTATTATATTAAAGTGAATAAAAAATATATCTAATATAAAAAAACTCATCATGTGGTTTAATACTTACCTCATATTTATCTTCAATATTGAAAAAGCTCTCCAATGTAACCATATTTTGATTTGCCTCAACAACCACTTTATCAATGTATTCATAAGGAGATGTAGGCCAAAAAATATTCTCAAAGTCTTGAACCAAATTGAATTACTACTTATGTAATTCATGAAAAAAAATTGGTCCTCACTTGTAGCTTCTTGAGGTTCACTATGAGTCACTACATCTTTTTTTTATCTTTATTTAACTCATGTCTGGGAATGTTACCTTGTGAAAGCACTGCTATAATCTCACTAGTTATTTCCATATCTTCTACATGTTCATGATAGGATTATTTAGGCTAGATTATTGATGTAATTTTATTTTTTAATGGTTCTTCAAGGGTTGTAACGTGATCTCATTCTATGCCAAATTGAAGCTCATTTGACCAACACAACTCTTGATCATCTTCTTTTGACAAAATTTCCTTTTCACCTAGATATTATTATTTTGTATTCTAAATAATATGTCCTCATTCAAAAAGGTATATTATGGGAGGTAAATATATTCCATTTGGTAGCATAGGAATATAAGTCATTATTGGTTGTTCTTTAAATTAAGGCACTTGGTGGAGCTTGTTTGCTTCAAGATGCTGATTTTTTTGAGCTAAAGGGGAAACAATATAATCATTAGTACTTTTAAAAACCATATTATGAACATTTTAAGCATGAATTACCCATTAGGTCTCAACTATACTCCTTTTCTTGGATCTTGTAATGGCTAAAATAAATTTATTTGATTTTCTAGGCTCATCAATCTAATTTACTATCACATGATCATCAACTTGAAAATTTATCAAGATTGCATCTGGCTGTACTTATCCATGATTTTATTTCTCTTTTATTATTTTAATAATTACCATATTATATGCTACTAAATATTGATTCATCACATCATTGATTAAAATGTTTTCATCTTGAATCATATATCAAATTATTTTGTATTAGAAAAAGGGCCTCGGTTGAGGAAGGAACATTAGGATTAATTACAACATATGGTTTTACTAGTATAATGGATCCTTGAGCTTTATATGGAAGACTATTAGCTTGATATTGTTTCATCTTCAACTCAACTAACTCATTACCAAAATATTGTAGCATACCTTTTAGTTCACCAAGCCCATAGATTGACTATGAGGATCTTGAACTTGACCTTAAGGGGATAAAATTTGGGTTGTTGATGGAGATTGAAGAGGTAAAATAGGCTATAATTCTAGAAAAAATGGAATTAGAGGCCTATGTGAAAGTTTACTAGCTTGAATTAGACTATATTTAGCATTAATGATAACCTCATATGTATATAGAAGTGTCCTACCACCCATGGACTAATGATGACTGAAATATCAAAATTCAATGTTCTCAAAAAGTATAATAAATCATGTTCAAGAGATGAAGTTATCATGGGAGGCATTTTTTTCTATATTTTCTAAAATATAAGATTGAAACCCATCATAAATTCATGTGATGTTCTCTTGATGGTAGTGAGCTAATCAACAAGGGATAGATGGTCTGATTTATCTTTAAATTACCTACAAAATGGTTCACCTAAACCATCCTAAGAGGCTATGGATTTCAATGGAAGGTTCCTATACCATTGCAATGAATTTCCCTTGAAGGATGTATTGATTAAATGGATGGTAACATTATCTTTGGTAATATGGTGGAATGAATGCAAGTTAGTCACATATTTTATATGTTTTATGGGTGTAATTTTATCTTCACCTATGAATTATGAATAATTTTGAGGTTTAAGGATGGAATATAAGACCAAATTTAGAGGGATTCTATCACTTAAAGTAACAAATACTTGATACCTTGGGATAGCCATGTTGATTTATAGTGACTTTAGTCATGAAAATAATACTTATTGCTACTAAAAATATCTTTATTAGCTTCAATATGTATCCCACTGGGCATGCCAAAAACTATTATCACTCAAAAGTGTACCATGATGATAACATGTGCCTATTCTCATTTCTATTGATACAATAGAAATTCTCTAAGATGTGGGACCTTATGTTGGAGAGAATCTCTAGATGAAGGGTTGGTTCCCTTTAGTACACTCACCTAATTCTATCTAAAATATCTAATTATATTCATTTTTGAATAGGAAAATGGTAGAAGGAGCAATTATAAATCTGAAAATGGAAATGAAAATTGAAAATACTTCTATCTAAACTATCTAATTATATTATCACTTAGAAGTACACACTACCGATAATGTGAGCTTGTTTTCACTTTCATTGACATAATAGAAACTCTCCAAGGTGTGGAAAATTATTTTTGATATAAAATCAATATTTATTTCTGGTTACCTTTTGTACACTCACCTAATTCTATATAAACTATCTAATTATGTGCTTTCTTGACTAGGAAAAGGGTAGAGGGAACAATGCTAAAGCTAAAAATGGAAATGAAGAATAAAAATGAGGGTGATGTACCAATATTAAATTAAATTATGCCTATTATTGACATAATTTATTATATAAATAAATTTTACACATTCACTTCATCTTAATACAATGACTCTTGCATAATTATTTCACACAAAGGTCTTGACAAACACCTACACTAGCTTGGGCTGAATGAACAACAGTTAAATTCACTTATAGATTCAGTAGAAATAAAACTTATAAAATTTATATTATACAAAATAATTTTAATTTTATAAATAAAGGTGATATATTAATACATAAACATATTAAAAATAATTATTCACTAAGTTCTATCAGTGAATTAAGATCACCCTTCATGAACAACTTGAATATGGAGGAAAAATTCAGCTCTATATTGCTTCAAATGTGAGGTAGTAAAATTTTTGGTGGATTTTTAATAATAAACACCTTATAATAATTAAAAAATTAATTTACATATATAAAATAAGAAGAGAGATAAAAGATAATAAGTTTCAGATGAGTCCACATGCAAGTCCTAGTTCACTCCCGCTTTAACTCAAAATTGAACTCCACCTTCAAATCCAATTTTAATTCCATAAATAATACAACATATAATTTGAGTTTAAAAATTATTTAATTTAATATGTAATTTTAGGAGAGATGGAGGCTATTATTTCATGTTTGAAAATTTAAAGGGCTCTTCATGCATCTTGAATCTTGAGTTAACTTGTTATGATCTTAGATGCAACTATTGATCTCTTTAGTTAAATATTTTTGGTATTTAAGTTAACTCATATTTTTATTTCATGAATATTAATTTTATACTTTATTAACCTTCAATTTAATCTTGATTTTAATGTACTTATCTAGACTTCACACCTAGAGTTCAATTTAAGTTATCTTGCATGTAACTTGCATGCATGTTTGACTTTCTAAATTAATCCCAAAGAGGGGAATAGTAGGAGATAGATTAAATTTTTACATTAAAATGGATATATTTCATTAAAATATTGACCAAAACTTTAGCTCAACTTGTCCACTTTTTCATGTTTTGAACTCCACTTTTCTAGGGCTAATTGAAGATTTGTTTTATTGACTTGACCTTTTCTAAATTTAGCCAAAAGATGGGAAACCTATAATTTGTAATTTTATAAATAATAAGTAAAATTACATAAATTATACCAATTTTAAAATTTCAAGTACATTAAAAAAAAAACTTTCATGTCAAATTTCATGAGATTTCAATAAATAAAACTCAAAATATGTGCTTTTTGGTCTTGACTAGCTAACACAATTTCATTTTTGAATACATGTAGGTCTAAGTTTTGTAAATTTATTGATTTTTATTAGGAATAAATACCTAATTATTTTTTATTATGACCATTACTACCCTTATAATCATTAAAACTATTATATGTGTTCAACAAATCTCTTAAACCTATCAAAATTACCTTTTTGACTATCTCTCTTGCTTGCTTAAAACCCTTTTTGACTATCTCTTTTTGACTATCAAAATTACATATACCTTTGCCTTTATTAAAATTTTACCTAATTTTTTTGATTTTTTAAGGTGTATAAATTTCTTATATACCCCATAATATCTTTAAAAAACTTTATTTTATAAAAAATAACTCGAAAATGTAAACATACTCCTTAAAATTGAGCCATGAGGGTTTAAGAAGGGTTTTAAAGCACCTATTTTTACTAATGATTGTTCATAAATTTAATAAAATATAAATTTAAAAAAATGTATATAATATTAATTTAAAATTTTCCCCAAACTCCACCTAACACCATTTTATCCAAATCCTCTTCACCTTCATGTACCGAACACCTAAAAATTACCTTCATTAGCATACAAATAACTTTTTAGAGGAATAAAAGAAACCTCGATCAAAATTTGGACTTGTGAGTTATCTATAATAATTATTTTGGAATGATAAATTTTTTATAATTAATTTAATAACTTTTTTTAGCTTTACTTCATGAATGGAGTCTTATTAAAAACCTACATATAACCAACTTTGGCCAATGGCGACAAAATTGTCAATAGTTATCTCAATCGATGTTGATTCATATAATCATTAGAGATTATTGTGATTGATGAATATCCTAAAAAAATAATCTAAAATACCCTAAAATAATCATTTATTCTTTAATTTGCACTATTTGGACCTATTTCCACACACATCCTTTATTTTTGGGCTCCACAAGTTTTTCCATTCACTTACACTATTTTATATAACACCATAGGTTGGTATACATGACCCACCACTGGTAATACACCCTAAAAATTCATACATTATATTTTTAATGTATCTAATACACATCCTGAGACTATACTTCATGATGTAAACAACTGCTCATAGGTTATACCACTATTTTCACACATTAGATGCTTTAGTTGGTCCCTCATATCCTTTGTTCTCCTGGTCACCTTTGATTATGTACCCACTTATTCATGCTTGGGTAAATTTATTTTAAGTCATCTTAAAGGCATATCTATGTGTGATTATCCTTGTCTCGAGAGTGAAAACTTTTCTTACTCATGCAACCAACCCACATCCTTGGCATTCATTTTTATCATTCATATCTCCACTTCATATTTTCATCCCACTCTTTTCAAACATTCCATAACCTCCTTTCATCCTAACTAATCCTATTTTTATGTTGAATACTTCCTCACTCACACTAGGGGCATCCAAACACTCTAGATTTTTGTCTCACATCTGATTTCTATTCAACCACTCAATAAAAAAGGGCAAATGTAAACACTATTTTCTTGTATATTACTTATTAAGTGTTTTTATATGTCATAAGTCCCATTAATTTATATATTACACCATTTTTTACATTATACATGGTAATTAATTAATTAATTACTATTTACCCTTCTTAACATCCCAAATCTCCCAAAATATATTAAAAATCCATAAAATCTAAAATGTTGACCCATTCCAACAACCTACCCCTAATAAAAAACCTGTGAAACAACTTAACAAAGCCCCACCTTACAATTACCCATGGTTAGAACCATTTAAGATGCATTTTTCCAAGAAAGGGTTGAATTGTTAATGATTCCCCAAGATTAGTGTTGATTATGTTTGATCAATTTTGATTGCCTATATGGACATATCACACCCAAATAAAACATAAAAATATGCTACAAGGTTGATAGAATGCTAAAAAAACCAACAAATATTAGTAGATTTTCTAGTACAAACATTACATTACCATATCAAAGCTCTGAACCTTTGGTATGACTCTATGGAAATTAGAGTACATCTTCGATATGTAGCATCATCCTCATATGTTTACAAGGTTAGTAATGTGTTTGGTTTAAGTATAATTTTATTACCTATCTTATTCTATGTAGTAATATCATTAGTTTACCCCTTATACCATCCCAATTATCTTTAGAATCCATTTTTTTAATCCATAAATCAACTTCTTAGTTTTCTCTAAAATTTTACTATAATTGACATTTATCATATCGATCAACACTAATAATAATAAAATCAATACCAATTTTTTGAATCAACATCGATACCTATCAAAAAAAATTATTTGTAGAATCTGAGCTAATTTATTCAAAAAAATTCCTCACCCCTGGTTTGTTTTGATCATTTTATTTTCTTGAAAACATGGACTTTGCATTTAGATGACCATCTTATGAATAGCTCATGAGATAATCAAATTTTTTTTATCTACTAATCATTATTATAAACCTCTTTATTGATTATAGTGACATTATGCATGAGTTGAGTCTCTGTTCTATTTTTTTCACTCTAAATATTGATAACATCTTAACCCCACCAGGAGTTATCTAGTAAGATACTGAAGTTGTACAAGATTATTAGCTTGATTACTTTGATTACATTAATTCAATAGAGGAAGATTAGATTTTTTTCCTTATCATATGTTATCTAATTATCAATAAATATTTATAATTCACATTATCATTTTTTATCATCTCAGTTTCTAAACAAGTAGATTGAAATCCATGAAAGGAAGTTAACCCTTTACTAGAACTGATATTTTACTAGGAAATCTACCTTCTTATTTTGTTAATCTATATTTCCTAGTTTTTTAACTTGTGTGTAGGTAATCCTTCTTAGCCAAAAAGGAGATCTTACAAAAACTTTGTAAATGGTGTACATTTGATCCTAAAGTGCACCTCTTTTCAACTAAAAACCTACTTTTATTTCATGTTTTTGTTAGTTCATATTATGGAATAAATTCACATAAAAACTACATAAATAATAGGCTTACTACATATAAGTGTAGGTTGGTTCTAGAAGCTTGTGTGAAATGATAAAAGTGGAGTACATAGTGAATACTGAAGCATGATGTAGTGGTGTGGCTATCCAAATTGAGTCTTTTCTTTTATAATATTGGGTTGCGTTAGCCCACTTTATTTATCAACCTTGTGTTGATTCAATTCCTTTACTATTTTGATTTGTCATTTTGATTTATTATTATCATTTTGAGTAACCAAATGCTCATTTGGATGAGAATATATTTTTTCTAACATCAATGTGAAGACTTTTGAGAAGGATAGATGCAGATAGAATATTCATGCAAATAAAATATTATTGAAGGTCATAAGACCTTTGATAAGTTTTATGATTCTTTAATTAAAGACTAGTTCAGGTTCAAGTGGCAATGGAAAGTGTTTACCAGAAAGGACAACACTATAATATTATAATTCCATATTTAGATTGAGATTATATAATTGTAGTTCTTAAAATAACTAAACTATTATATAATTTGTAATAGTCTATGAAAGGACTAGGATGAAATGGATACTAAGCTAGAAATGGATACTAAGCTAGTTACATAGTTTGGAGAGCCATTTGTCCTATCAGACCTTGCATGTTATATATCTTACTTCATTTTTATACAAATTTAACTCCTCTCAACATTATAAGTGTTTAATTTACCTTTGGACTCCTTTTTTCCCACTTCTCTCTCAAATACAATAAGTAGATGCCATTTTGGCCTTCTTAATCTAATACCACACCAAGTATGGCGAAGCCCTAATAGTTTTGAAATTTTAATTTTCATTAGATAATAAATTCAATATATTTCAATTTCATATAGCAACTTGTGGAAGTGTGTGAACAGATATATAGTGAATGGTTAAGAGATATTCACCATCCTTGTTTTCTCTCAATCCTTCCATGTTTGATTCAAGTGATTCCATCCTATCAGGTCATATGAAGTGTTGTTAAGTGTATGGATATATTATTAAGTGTACAAGGAAGAATTAGTATCTAAAATTGGTCTATGGTTTCACTTACCTTGGATGGTCTTCATGTATGTCACCTTCATATTGAAATACTAATGTTAGTACATTCTATGACTCTTAAACTAGAGTTGTATGGATTGTATCTTGTGATAGAGTATGATATTTTTGTGGTAAAAATATTGGTGAATAACCTACTATAATAGGTTTAATTTCATGTAAAATTTAACCCTTTTCCCACATAAACAATCAGTTAGTATAGGTGAAATCATTTCTAGACATATTCAGGGAACTGGATCTTAAATCTAGAGATTCATCTCACTTATTGGTTACCCACAACTTGTGAGATGTTTCCATTTTTTCAATTGGATGAGGAAAGATGAGAGATCTCCTCAAAGGGTGAAAATCCAAATGATAGTATTTTTTGGCATACTTGGTGGGACCGAGGTCCAAGAGATTGGGAAGATTGTTGGTGTGTATTTCCTCTAATGAGATTTTAGAATCAAGAAAGCTAACACCAATGACAACTCCAAATGATAAATTCTAGTTGTATGAATCCCAGGTATATCTAATTGAAAATTTTGATAGGTTTTTGTGTTTCCTTTGACATATGAGGTTGATACAAATAGATATGGCCAATACTCCTATCATGAACTTCCTTATCAGCCTTGTTATGAATAATCTATTACCCCTCAACAGTCCTATCAAAATTGATATCAATATTATGAGCCATGGCAGCCCTATATCACTTAATTTCCTCCTCCATATAGGCATAATATTGTTTGACAACCTTGTGAGGAAGGCTACCAAGATACCTATCAAGAAATGCCTTCCTACTAATCCCAATATGAGTCCTACTAGACATACCATGATGCCTATCAAACTTAAGAGTAATCCTATGATTCTTTTAATGAGGAAAAAGATGTTTATATGGATTATAGATTAAGATATCAAGATGTAAGGGTTGGATTCTTAGAGCTTCTAATGTAATAATTTGAAGTTGGTCTTGATCACCATCATTACCTTCCTCCTCCTTCATTTTTTCCATCTTTTATCAAGTCTTTGTTGCCATCCATACCACAATTACTAGTTAATGAAGATAATATGATAACATGGGATGATGAGTATTAAGTGTTCCATGGTCATCTCATGGAATGGTTGAAAGGTGCTACCCAAGGTCATATGCAAACTTTGAAGATGTATGAGGAGTTATAAGGATCTCAATACGAGATCAAAGAACAAATTTACTTTGAAAATAAGTTACTTAAATGATTAATATAAAGGCTAAGTATGTGGGAGGATAAATAGCTAAAAAATGAACATGTTGCTATTGAATAATTTCAAGAAAATTATTTGCAAGATGTAAAACCTACTTATGTAGATGTTAGTCCTTTTAATCAGTCTAATAAGTCACTTCCCTATGATCTTACTAGTTCTTTTCTCTTTCCTAAATACATTCATAAGCCTTCTCCTTCACCTTCCAATACATCTCATATTATATCTCCTTGACCTCAAACCCATGATCCCATCCATCAACCTCCCATATCACTACTTCTTGAGAAGATTTCATCTTGAGAGAAGCAAGTGAAGAAAAGCAAACTCAATTCATGGTTGATCAAGAAAATGTCATGAGTGACTATGAGGAATAAATAACCACATCGAGTCCCCTTGGTGAAAAAAAGAGAAATCCAAACTTTTTGAATGAGGAGAAACATATTGAAGACTCTTTTGTAGTTTTCCATGAGGAATGTGGCCAATACTTGAAGAGGGATATATTTAAAGAAGACTCCATGTCTAATCATGAAGTTTTGGATGACTATCTCAAGAATGAAGTGAATTTTACTATCAAGGACTAAGGTCAAGTCATGCCTCAACAAGTGTAATTCCTAAAAGAGTTTCATGAGACCAAGGTAGAAGACATAGTTCTTAGAGATGATTCAATACCTCCATCTAATTTTAAATCACCTTCAGCTACATTGGAGCATGAAGAACACCACCTTGATGACCACATACATCAAAGATATAAGGTTAAATAGGTGGTGGTTATAAGTTACAGGGAGGACAAAGATGACTGGTATCTATAAATGAATCTTTTTTAAAAGTTTGAGTATCCTTGCCAAGTTGAGGGTCAAGTACATGACAAGGTGGAGAAAGAGTCTACCAAGAAGGTAAGCCTTGTTAAAAAACCATGTAAGGTCATAGTTGAGAAATATTATGATAAAATTGAATATTTTTTGCTACAAGAGAAGTTAATTTCTATAAATAATCTATTTGGAGTTGTTTGGTTCTCATTAAATGTCATGCCAATGAAGTTGGCAAACATCATGAAAAAGAAGGAGGCATTAATGTCAAGGATCAAAAGGATATATGGCTCATATTTTCATTCATGTCATGAAGAAATAGAGGTTTAAAACTTCCTTTTTGATCTAAGAGGGAGTTTTCATCTCAGGTTAGTTAGTTTTTGAGTTAGTTTGTTTAGTTTGGTGTGTGTGTTCCATAAGTGCTCATGAAACACAAGTGTGTTTTAGCTTAGTTTCTTATCATTACTTAATAGTTTTCTTATTTTTGTGTGTTTTCAAATGGAATTTGTGTGTAAAACCTCATGTACATGTGAATCTATAGTGTAATATATAGGATTAGGCAACTGGTCATGGCATAACAAGCATGCCACCCTTGGGAAATTACCAAAAATGTTGACCATTTTGACCCCAAGTAAAAATGGTCAACCCCCTTATAGTAAAAAATTATATAGGGGTATAGTATTTTGCCATTGGGTGTGTTATAGTTTATTTAGTTTAATTTAATGACATTTTAGGATTGGTCATGGTCTAATTAGTTTATTTCATTTTGAGTCACTTAGTAACCTTTTAGGGGTCGTGTATGCAAGTGACATGATTTTAAAGGTGTAAAAGTGTCATATTTTTCCTTAAAATGTAAAATAGGTCATATTACCTATAAAAAATGTCATTTCATCTAAAACTTGAAGGTTATATAAAAGAAAATTTAATAAATAGCTAAAAATGAAGAATTTGGCACTTGTATGGCCCATAAGGGAGTGTGACACATGGGAGAAGGTTTTGATATGACTCTTAAAATTATTTAGACTCATTACCATTATTTAAATTTTCTAGAAGTGATAAATTTGACCTAAAACCATTCTACTCCTTCAACTCCTTTCTAGACATATAGAATCAGTCAGTAGGTTTATTCTTAGTTTAGCCAGTTAGAGAACATCCAAGGAAAATGAATTTAGGAGGTGAAATTAAACTTAGAGAGATTAATTTTAATAATAAGAGTTAAAATATTTTTAATAGTGATTTATGAATCATCTCTAACAAGTTGACTATGTATTTTTGTTCACTATTTCCTATACCCTATAAGTTTTACTCTTGTATGGATAATTACATACAATCTAGTTGGTGATTTTGCATTAAATTGATTTTTACTATTTTATTTTATGTTATACATGATTTTTATGACATTATTAAGGGATTTGATATCTCAAAAAACTCACTTTATAGGAGGGTGTTGATATTGAACTTGCATTCAAATTCCACCATTTGTAGAAATCATCATTCTATAAAAAGGATTTTATATGATGTAAAAAGGTGTTTAAATAATTTAAACATGTAAATATATTTATTTCAAATTTTCCATCTCTAAAGTGAGCATCATTGAGGTTGTAGTTCAATTGGAGACATAGTCAGCTCCTAGTTCATCCTCAATCTGAGTCATGACTTGTGGAGGATATAAAAACATCCATAGAAGTATAATGAAGGTTTAAAAGATTTTTAATATCCTCTATCAACATGAGGTAGTGATTTTATTCTCCAAATGACAAAGATAATACTATAACAGTCATATGTAGTACTTTTACATAGTTTGCCATGAATATACACCTACAGGTGCCATGTAGGAAGAAGAAAATCATGTGGAAACAAGGAAAATAGATCATTAAATCCATTAAAAGTTTTTAACATACATTTAATAACTTTTTTAGAGGCTAATATGGGTTATAATCCCATACAATTTCCAATTTTTTAAATATCACCCCACTAACCTGTATATTGTAGGATCTACCTACAGGTGGTACTAACATACAATCAAAGGTGTCATATAAAAGTGTTCGATCATGAGAAGTAACAATCCATTAATTAATAAGTGTGAATAAAATTTCAAGACATAAATTTTTAAGATGTTATATCATCAAAAAATCTTAGAAAGTTATCTTTGGATGATGACTGAGTTTAGGGACTTTTTCCCTAAAAGGTGAAAATAGAGGTCTGAGCCATTTTGTCAAAGTCATAAAACAAGGTTACTAAGAGATTTGGGGTATATTAATAATAGTAACTTGTAACCTCTACATAATATTACAAATTTCAAATGTAAGGAAGTGATTTAATCAATTGGTTTTCTTTCTAGAGAAGCCCAAAGTTACACTTTTATGCACTAAACTTAGTATCATCTACAAGTTTTTGACCTCAAAGGGACTCTGTTTCCCAAGGTGACGATGCCAAATATATTTTCATGTTTGAATATTTTTAATGAGTGTGATAAATCACATTAATTACTTGGAATATGTTTAAAGTGTAATGTTATGGTCAAATATCACTTATAGGTGTATAGTGACCTAGAAAAGGCTACCTACAACCTACTTGTAGGTACTCATAGAGATTTTAAAATGAATTTTGGTGATAATTAAATATAGACATGAAAATTTTGATATTAAATGTTGAATAAATGTTTATAAATGTTCTCCAAATATATATGACATAGTTTCTAAGGCCAACTAACACTTACAAGATCATATTTGACCAAATACAGTTGATTGTGTTTGGCTATGATAGACAATGAGAAAATTTGAGGTTGTAAGTGTTTATAATTCATAATAATGATTTATAGGGATCCCAAAAAAAATTTAATGACCATAGGAGATTATAAGGAATCTGATTAACATTGACTTTAAGATAATTATGTAGGCATCACATATAAGAAAGAGAAACACAATCAAGAAATGACACTCAGTATTGACTAAGGAGTATGAAGAACATATAAAAGGTTAGAGGGATGAATGAAGATTGGAACACCTTCATAATAATAAAAATAGTCTCATGTCACCATAATGATGTGTATATAATATAGAAGGGGATCTAAACAAGCATCACTCAGTCCACATGATAAACCCTACACATAGTCTACCTTCTAGAGGTCTGTCTTGGATTTTGCAAGAGTTATAAAGTATAATGAACTTACCTAGGGATAAAAATTGGTATAGATAATCTATAAGTATTATATAATCCCTCAAAATTTTATTATATCTATACAAATATGGGAATTTCCCTATATTTTCTCTTAGATGGAGAGCACTCCCTTGTGAGCAAATCCTACAGTTTTAAGGAAGGGATACAAAGGGATGAGCTAAAGGATGAACAAACCTATAAGAGAGGTGTGAGATGTTAAATAAAAATGAGATACATTACAGAAAAAGAGGGAACTCAACAAGGTGTCCCAGACCACAAGGGTTACAGTTAGGCCTATTAGGTAGGGTTCTGGCCTAATAATGAAATGAGAATCCACTTTCACTTCCAACTATAGGAGAGAATTATAATCCATTTGGACATGTATATGTGGGCATAAAATATGTTTCCAAACTATTGGTATGTACAGAATCTATAAGGAGAGCCAATTTTGTCTTTGTACCACATCATTGCCTATACAAATGGAAGGAAATGTTTGAATAAGCAACTTGGGATTCTCACATATCTTTTCACACTTTGCATGGAGACTCAAGGGGATGGAATGAGTTGAATAAGGTCATGAAAAAAAAATTGTGGATTTATTTTCTCCATATAACTTCAGACCTTTATAAAACATCACTAAAGGTCAAAATTATCTAAAACCCTTGAAAACCCTTGGAAACAACTTGATTGATAAATGAGGATAGAGAGCCATCAAAATAGAATAGAATGACCATGAAAGTGGATGGATATTATATAGGAATATTCAAGGCTCCTTCCCATCTACTTGACACATTCCCTATCTATACGAATATGGTATAAATTTAATTTCTTTGACTATTTTGTGCATATTAAAGGTTCTAGGGGGTTTCAAGAAGTTTAACCAAATTTAAGAGGATTATTGGAACTTTAAATAACCCCTCATGTATATTTATTATATAAAAAATTCTCCTAAGTACTAATATAAGCAACTTCATCTCAGCTAGTCTAAACTGCCAAAGTGAGCAAGATGGTGAGAAGTGTGAGAAATTAAAATGGAGGCCTATTTAAGGTACACCTAATTAATATAAATACATGGAGAGTCTTTAAAAGTTTAATCCAATAGATTATATGTATTTTCATGGAAAATTTTAGCCAATTTTGAGCTCAAGTGTGAGGGGTGACTAAAAAATGAGTTTCTTTGACTATAGACAGTGATGGATCATTTTTAGAGGAATCGAGATGATTAATAATGCATCCAATGTATGGATGAGAATTTATAAAACCCCTCCCTCTAATTATAATCATGATATCTATCCCTAAATAGTTTTTGGACATTCCAATAGATCTAAATGATGTAGATAGTTTTATTATGTAGAATGAGAACTCCTATGATACATTTCATAAGTTGCATAGTTTGGTGAGCCATTTGTCCTATAAAACCTTGCATGGTTTATCTCCTATTTAATTTTTCTACACATGTAACTCCTCTCAGCATGAAAAGTGTTCAAGTGACCTTTAGACTCCTATTTTCCCACTTTTCTCTCAAATGTTATATGTAACTACCATTTTAGCCTTTGTAATCTAATACCACACAAGGTATGTAAAAGCCCTATTAGTTTTGACATTGTAATTTGCATTAGAAAATAAATTTGATATATTTTGAGTTCATATCTTATATTTTCAAAGTGTGTGAAGAGATGTAAAGTGAATGGTTAAGAGATATTCATCTATCCTTGCTTTCTATCAATCCTTCCATGTTTGAAGCAAGTGATTCTAGCTTAACAAGTCATATGAAGTGTTTTTAAGTGTAAAAAGAATAATTATTATATAAAAATAATATATTTTTTCACTTATCTTGGATAGTATTCATTCATGTTAGCTTCATATTGAAATACTAATGCTAGTGCATTATAGGACTCTTAGACTAGTGTTGTATGTTTTGTCTCTTGTGATAGAGTATGATAGTCTTGTGATAAAAATATTGGTAAATCACCCTCTATAATAGGTTTCATTTCATGAAAAATCTAACCCTTTACCCCCATCAATAATTAGTTATTATAGGTGAAAACATTTCAAGACACATTCGGGGAACTAATCATTAAATCTAGATATTCAACTCACCTTTTGGTTACCCATAACTTGTGAGATGTTTCTATTGTGCCACTTGGATGAGGAGAGCTAAGACATATCCTCAAGGTGTGAAAATCCAAGTTACAAAAATACCCAAAACCTTTATGTTAATTTCAATTTGTATGTCCATATGGAATTCCAATTGCAGGTTAGTGGGAGCCTTGTCCCTCAAGTAATATGCAATCATATTATTAAATGCATTACAATATTTGATTAAGCACAATGTCTCATGAGGCCTAATATTTTTATGAAATCACATCATATCCTTGTTGAATCTTTTTATAAAGTCTTACACATACTTATTAGGTTTATTTTTCATATTTTCAAACTTAGCTAAAAGAAACCTAAGATCAATTCTATCACAATACTAAATTCTAAAAACATTCAACATCTCTTCCCATGAGTCAATGAATCCATGGGGAAGGGAATTAAACAATTCATGATCATCTTCCTCTAGTGTGTGCATAAATAATTTATTTCACACATCCTCATGCTCAACCTCATAATATTCAATGATAGTTTGATAAGCCCTCAAATGTTGATAACCACTAATTGCATTATTCCCTTAGAATCTTGGAAGGCATTTCCTCACTTTGTTTGGGAATTCATTAGGATAGCCTTCCATTTCATAAAAAATTATAGGTCTAAGCTAGGAATTCTAAATTCAAGATGCTCATTCTCATTTTCATCCCTATACCTCTTGATTGATTCAATATTAGGTTTAGTAATAAATGGCAAAGGGATGTAAAGGGGTGAATAAGGTGGACTTTGTGGATCAAACTTGGGAGGGGATTCTGCTAGTTGAGAAGGATTTAGATAGTAAATGGGGATATAAGTCTCTAAATCATTAGAAAATATATGATCATAAAAATTATGATAATATTTAGAAATAGTAATTTTAACAAATAGAAGATCAGGATTACCAAAATTTTGATAGCCCACATAATGTCTAGCAGTTACACTTAGTTCTTCAACAAGCCTCCAAACTTGTCCCCTTATTTTATGAACACTTAGGGGAAAGAAAATTTTATTAAATGAGTCATCTTTGAAGGATTACCATATTACTTTAATCTTCATAAGTAAGATAACTGCCAAAGATAAAGATATTGAAGATGGGCATTGATCTTTCTTTGGAATGAGATGATCTTTTGGAGTCACCAATAGAAGCAAAGTTATAGAATATAACCATTTAAAAACTTGAAGTGATACATAATTAAACCGTATCTTGCTAAATTTAGTGATAAATATGAAATAAAAGACATTTAACTATTTAGATTCATGTTTAGTAAGGGGAAACCTCCTTAAAACATTATAAATCCACATCTCTTTACAATAAATTTAGTAGATGTCAATTATAAAATCTCAAAAGTTACTAGTACATCCCAAATGGAGTATTGTGGTGTTGATGACCAAGATACAAAGTAAATATTAGTAGATAAATTTACAATATAAGTTACTTATATCTCTATCTCTTTGTAAGAGTCCCCAACAACACAAGAATCATGGGTGTCTTTTCTATCCCCAGTAACATTGTTAAGAGAGTGTTAGTTTCTAGTTGTACACCTATCTAATATATCCTCACACACTTGAAGAAATGTGGAACAAAATGATGAGAGACCTATTATTATTTAATTTTAGATGGGAAATATTTTATCATCAAGCATAGACTAGACTAGAGAAAATGATTGAGAGGCACCTACAAAGGGTATGGTTAGCTCCCTGCTACTTTTGGCTCTTCCTAAACCAAGGTGAGAGAACCTATAGGGTATATTTATCACATAGAGAGATTCTAAATTCAATATCCATGGGGATTATTGGAATAGAGAGACACAAATATGAATAGAGCATAACCAAATGTGCTCACTCCACTCAAAAAGGGTTGTCACATGGAATGAACAAATGTTCTAGGTCAAATACAAGATACTAAAGATAGATATGAATGTGATTACAATCTTCATTCAAAATAATATTCTAAAACACAAGGGATAAATAAAATATTACAATTCTAGGATTTAAAGAACAAAATGTAGACACATGTTAAATATACAATGTTTATACATATGTAGGCAAATAACACTTAAGATATACAAAATGTATGTTATATGTAGGGTAGGATAGGTTGGTACTTATAAAAATTATAGGGTGGTGTGTTGGAGGTCTTCAATCAATAAGGATTCATTCCATCATTCATGACATCATTTATGACAAAGATGCAAAAAAATGCATACAAGCAATGAAACTACAAGTAGTGATTTTCCTTCTTCCATTGAATTCATAAACCTAGGGTGCCCTAACAAGTTATTACATAACACATTTCCAAATAGAATATAGAAATGGATTTATAATATATCTCTAAGCCTAAAATGATAACCAGTAATAAGGAATGAGATGTCCTATCAACAACATTTATAAAACATATTACTATACTTCATTGAAAAAAATAGTAGAGAAACACATGCATTTTCATTAACTTGAAAGTAAAATCTTACATACACCAATGTTTCAGAATGTTACCATGGGGAAAAGTATGGTGGATTTGCTCCATGTTGGATAGGGGATTTATTTAGACATGATATTAGAGCTTGCTAATGGTTATACAACTATAACCACCTTAGAAAGAGAGACAAAATACGCCTAATAGTGATTCCTAAATATGGAAGAGCCTATGTTAAGGAAAACATGGACAAAACACAATGAACAACACAATGTCCAACCAACCTCTTAAATAGAAGACAAGCCTTATATTTATAATTTTTTAATTTACAACTATTGGTCATGATTTTCAAAAATTTAAAACAAGCCTTCAAGTCCTCCAAGATAATTTTAGCTGGAATATCCCATTTGCCATGCATGAGATCCTCATCCACTTACAAGAAAAGAATCATTGTTGAAATTGCCTTTACAAGGAGTGATGAATATGTACAACAACCTTTGATTTCATGGATGTAAATATTATAAATTGATCTAGAGGGGGTAATATTCATGGTTAAGGGCCAAACAAACTTTGTATTCATGTGTAACTACTTGGAGAAGTTGATGAATGGTTGCCTGCATAGTTGGAAGCTCCTTGACAACCACCTTTTTCTTTTTTTCATGCCATGAAACAAACTATTATTATAATGATGGATTAGGAATTATTTGATTAAGACATGAAATAGAAAATGATCCATGATCTTGATTAGAAATATTCACTCTAGAATGGATCATGCACCTTCCTCTATGATTTGACTCATTTCCAAACCAAGAATGAGCTATCAAGTTTAACTTATAGATAAAATATTTCCACATACCAACATTTTTCATACCACTTGAGATCTAACTAGGTATCCATGGGATCTAAGAGTGACCAAGTTGATTAATTAGCTCTAATATAGACACTTGTCATTTCCTTGCACAATCTAGGTCTGTTGAAAAGTTTGTCTTGGATCACACCATTGGATGCTCCTTGTTGGATTAAACATGAGCCATATATATTGATCCAAAGGATAAAATGCCATTATATACTCAATACTCTATCTAATTTAGTTATAACACATGTCATCACTATGTTCACTTTGGGCTTGATTTGAAACGTTGACTCAATGCACCCTATCAATCAAAAAGTGTATGCTTAATCACATATTTTTTATCAATGGGAACATACTTGAGTCCTATCATGCACTACAAGATTGACCTCTTGAATTTAAACTCACACCATCTGATCTTGAGTTCCTGAGTAAACATGATCTATCAAATCATGATCTAAGGGGTATGGAATCATTATATATTACCTATTATTATTCTTGAGGATGTACCACTTGGTAGTTCTATGGGATTCTTATGTTCCTTTGACTCTTCAACTCTGATCACACACTATTGGATCATCATACTCTATGTAATCATGTGCCGTTGGATATTCCTCCATTTGAAAAAAAATGACTACTTCACAGGGTCTAAAAATGATGCTCATGTGACTATCTTAGAGCATTTGAATCCCAATGACTAGTCTTTATAGCTTAAAATTGACATCTGCACACTTGTGAAAAGACATCCATGATATTGTCATACTTGTAATCTAGAAATATTTATTTAGGGACTTTGTTCTATGGAAATGTTTTTGAGTCTTTGTCTTTGGTACTCTTGTTTGGTTTGACAATTCTACTTTAGGATTTTCTTCATCATATTTACCCAAAAAAATTCTTCCAAGTATTTTGTTAGGACAATTATTTTGGATAAAATGTCCTAGATTATTTCAATGAAGGATTTGACTTCACACTTTTCCCAAAAGAATTATGTCTTTGGCCTTTTGTATTCATTGGGATAATTGTTTCAGACATTTTATCTAAAATAATTTCCCCACAAAATTTGAGCTTGGTAATTTTCTTGAAAGAATTAGACCTCTAAACTTCAGCTGAAGTAATTTAGACTTAACTACTTATATCTTCATTAGGATAATTGTTTCAGACTTTTTGTTTGAAATAATTTCCCCATAAAAATTGCATCTTTTTCCTGAAGAAGTATAACTCTTCTAAAAAATTTGCATGGGAAATTTTTTTGAAGGAAATTAGACCTTTACTCCACAAAAACTTTTCCAAAAGTACCCTTCAGGCAATTTGAACATACCCTTTAGAAAGTTTTTCAAGGGAACCTACCCTACAACATTTCCCTTCCACCTTTTGGAATGACCCTTTAAATTTCCTAAAAGTGGCCTTTATACTTATTGAAAGTGTCCTTAAAATATCTTGAAAGTGCCCTTTAGATTTATTGAAAATGTCCTTTTCCCTCCATAATTATCCTTTGAAATTTTCAAAAGTGTTCTTCAATAATTTGGCAAGGGCAAAATTCTCAAAGAAAATTACCCTTCAAAAAATTTTCAAAGCTAAAATGACCCTTCAAAATTTTTGAAGGTGCCCTTCGAGAATTTTGTAAGGGAAAAATGCTCAAAGGAAAATATCCTTTAGAGATTGTGTAAAGGCAAAATGACCCTTCTACAAGTGTCCTTTAGAAATTTTTCAAGGGAATTTTTTTTGAAGGAAATGACCCTTCAAAAATTTTACAAAGGCAAAATGACCCTTTAGACTGTTTGTAGACACTTTGGCTAAAATTAACAAGTCCATATAATTCTTTCAAGATTTTTATGTAGGTAAAATTCTTGAAGGGTAAGTGTCCTTCAACCTTTTTTCTTCAAACAAAAATTCCAAAACAAATGACTTGAAATAATAGAAATATCCCTTTAGGTGTTTGTGTAGAAAAAAATTCCTAAGGAAATGGACCTTCAAGCTTTTTGTGTGGACAAAAAGCCCAAAATAATATGACCTTCAAAAAATCTATGTGAATATTTTTTCCAAAATATTCTAATTAATTTACACCAAAAATAGACCATATTAACACAAGAAAATACCTGATGCAAAGTTCTTAAAGGAAATACACTAAGTAAAGACCAAGTTAAATCAGCTAGCCTCTTAAACATGAACTTGACCTTTTCAAAAGAACACTTTGAAATATAAGTTGGACTAATGACTTAGACATTGATATTTGACAAGGGCCCAATTGCTTCAGTATAATTTTGGGAAATAACACTATATTTTCCATTAAACATTTTTTGAAATAATATCATAGCTTTTACCCTTATATCCTCTAGGGATTCTCATAAATCACCCTACCCTGATCTTATACAAGTTATCCTTGTCACCTCATTTTTCACTCAAACTAAGGGATGAAAAATGATAAATTACCATCACCATATTTTATCAAATTATCCCTTGATTTTTTTTCCATAAAACCTCTTCCCAATGCAACAACTCTTCATATTCCTTCACCAACAATTTTTCTTGAGCATACGTTTGAGCATCCATATCAACCAAAAAGACCTAATAATTGAGATTATGAAATTTTTATTCAATAATCAACTTATTTTAAAAAAATATTATTAAAATTCTATCCATTCCACTTCTTAAGCCTACCTATCCTTAATGAATTGAGGCTTCTTTCTCATTTGATACATCAGGGATACTGAGGGAAATGGACAAATTTTATACCAATGTTGAATTAGTGATAAGAAGGAAGGATCTCTTAATCACATTAATTCAAATTTAAAGGGACACTTATTTGTAGGTTTATCAAAATATATTTTCATAATTATAGGTAGATGATTTGAACGTGATTGGGTTAGCACCCAACTATCCACCTTTTACTTACTCTAAATCCAGTTGGAAGAGACCAAAAATATATCTAGATGTTTGTCTATATTAACATAGCCTAATCTCCTATTATTCCAAATGAACCACTCTAATTTAGGCTCCACATCCTCCAAGTCATTATTTAATACAAACCTATCAAAACCCTAAATTGATTGTTGGCTAAACTGAGCTCCAGCCATCATTTCTTTGGAATTTAACATAGCATTATAATCACCCCAGAAAAAACAATTCCATAAAGAACTTACTCAAGACATTGGATAGATCATTCTAAAATAGAGACTTTAAAGACACCCCCTAAGGATAATATACATTCAACAAAAAAAATTGAATATCCTAACTAATACTTGAAATTTTACATAATTGTTAGTTATTCCCAGCCTCCACTACTTCAACCCTAGTTGTAAATAGAAACCATAAAATTTCTAGACTCCCTAAATCCTCAACTATTTCCAGAAAGGAACCTTTCCAATATTTCAAAATATATTTCATCAACACTACCAATTCTTATAGACTCAATTTAGATTCTTATAGTAGTATAACAACTAAATTTTACACATGGACTTTGTGCTTAACTAAGTGCCTTGTGTTAGGGGTATTCAAAACCCTAACATTCTAAGAGACGACCTTCATAATTATAGAGAGGGTATTTAAACCCCCTACTTTTCAACATCAAACAAAAACTCCAAAGTACTTTGTTTAACTCCAAAAATATATCTATCTACCTTATCTTTTTTAGATTTCCATCACTTCTTCTTCAATCCCCAATATAACTATGAAAGAAAATACTAGGTTTGATAAATTGTCAAAAATTATCTTCACTTCAATTCCCCTTCTGAGTCATCATCTTATTTTCCTTATAAAATCTAAATATCTTCCAATACTACTTTATTTGCTTCCCCCTCTTCCTCTTTATCCTTTCAAAACTAAGATACCAAATTCTAGTTATTTTTAATAAGAAAAGTTCTAATAGATTGAGACAATTATTTTATGAAATCATAAATCTTCAACATCATGGAAAGAGATATTGTCTCTTTAAAGCCTAATTTATCAAGTAATGCCTCTATTTCACTAATTTATAAAAATTGAGACTATAAAGCTTTATATTTCTTGATCTCAAGTTCCCCAGAGCTTGTCTTTTCCACAATTCCTTTACCTAGGCCCCCTTTATTCATTTTCAATCTCCATCTAGGTTGAACCATCAATATTTTGGTTTGAGGAGAGGTTCTACATTTCTTTAAAAAAATTTGAATTTGTCTTGGTTAATGACATTTTTAACATTTGAAAGGAATTTTCTCCACATCTATCCTTTACTTCTAGATCATGCCTTCCAATTTTATTACAATACTTTGCATAATTTCTTTATCCAAACATAGAGTAAATTTAACCGTTGCATAACCCACCCAACCATATTTTATTGAATTCTGATCCAATTTGATCAAAATACCAACCAAACCTACCAATGATTCCAAGTATTCCTTGCTTTAGTATTCTAAGGATAATCCATATAGTCTAATCCAAATCAAATAACTCCCTTTTCAAGAAACCAGAGGATCAAACTTGGGACTCCTTTTTTGAAACCATAAACCAAATCCATTGAAAGACCAAAATTTTGTATTCAAGATATTTTATTTTTCTTCTTAAGAATTAAACACTACCATAAAAAAAAATTGGGCAAGAAACATACCATTAAGTTAGAGCCCTAATTATCTTGCACACACAATTTAATCACCCTAATCAATGGTCATTTCCTTGTGCATTTGTAAATTATGTTAAATTCCTAAAAATTCTTGACCTTCTCCATGAAAGTATCTGATTCCCATTACAACACCACCACTTGTATTATCTTCACTCCTTGCCCCAAACCCTCAAAATAATTAATAATAATTTCTTCAAGACTTATTTTAGAAATAGATGCTCTCAAGAAAATATTTTCTTCCTTAGGTATTGAAAGAGTCTCTATCCCAAATATCTAACATCCTCCCTCCCCTCATGAAATATTATCAAAAACAAGATACTTCCCACTAATTTACCTTTCTACTGGGCTCTAATATTTATTGACTTCTCTTATTTTCTCCTCCTTTCTCCACCATTCCCTCTATTCTCCAATTTCTATTTTCAAAACTTTATTCCACTCTTTTTCTCATGATTTATTCCACCTTTCACTCATAGTTTTATTCTATGCTATCATTCTATCCCTAACATCAAATTTTTAACATTCCCCTAGATGTGTAATTGATCCTTCTCCTTATCTCATGCCATTTACTTCATACCAAAGTTTTATCACTCTTAACCTTTGAAACACCTGATTTAATCTCTCTTTGATTAAAACACATAAAATATATCTCTCTAAACCTTTTGATAGTTTGAGGTTATTTTGAATCTAGGTTAGGTTTATAAAAAAATCCTACATCCCAACCCCTTTTTAATGGTTTTAAACCTTCATATTTTAATTTATATTTTAACATATTTCCTCTTTCTAGTCATTATTTTTTAGTCACCTTTAAGGTATTTTGAATTTAGTGTGCATGCCTCTAAGTTCTTAATTTGAATTCTAAGAGTTTACTAAGTATAAAAAACTAATATGAGGTATTTAGGATAAGTACTCTCATATTTCAAGAGATATTCAAAGTTATGTGTTGATTATATTGAATTCTTAGAAGTATTGTTACATTTACATTCATTTTCTAAGGGTAGTATAGAACAAAAATAATTTATATCTATATATCACCATTTCACAAACATACATAGGTATGATAACTACATTTAATTTTGAGCCCTCTTGATAGGATTGGAAATTTAGTACAGTATTTGGTCTTTCAACAATTATTGACCAAGGCTAGTCCAAATCAATATTATAAGTGTTTGTGTAGGAAAATAATGTATGATATTGTAGGTGCATGTGAAAGTAAAAAGTGTTAATAGAAGTGGAAAAAAATAATATTTAAGCCTCTACATCACCCAAGATACTTTCAAAACCTAAGTTTTATCAAAGGTTAAAATCAACCAAAAGGGTTGGGATAGATTGATGGTTTTGACCTCATTGGTAGTATTGACATAGAATTAACACAAGCCTCCATATCTATAAATAATCAATCTAAATCATCACTCACAACTTTCAATTAATTTAGTCAACTTGCATAGACTAGGGAAATACAAAAAATAAGTTAAATTTCTATTATCCTCTTGCATTTATCATTATACTTGTAAAACTTTCTTGTAAAAAAATCATTATAAAATCACATTATATGCTTATTTCTAGTTATTCACAATCGTATCTATATTTTATTAGTTCTATCTAGTTAAAGTTTTAGTGTCGTATTAATCTAATTTTAGGTAAAACATATTGGTGAACCCATGTATTGTTGAATACTATCGAACTTGAAATTTTCACTAAGGTTTTTACCTTTTTTTAGAATATTCAAAATTTTGTCTTAGGGTTTCACATTTAATTTCTAATTTTCATCCTTTTTTATTTGTGAAAATTAGAATCTTAACTTTTTTCCTTTAGGGTTTCACCCTCATTTTACCATTAGGGTTTCCTTTCATAGGCATGTGACTTATCCTTCTTGTTCAGCTCATATCTAACCCATAACATCTCTATTTTTCAAATTATTTAAGTTTTTTTAATACATTTATTGAGTGGATAAAAATTTACTTTTTATTTGCCAAAATAGTGTACTTATTTTTTGGATTTTGTAATTTACTCTTTTTAATAAATTTGGCTTAGGGGATGAATGGTAACTATTTTTAAATTTATTTTTGGGTTTCATTTAATTCCATATTTTTATTTAAAATATCTTTAACATTTAAAAAACATAGAACATATCTATTGTAATTTTTTATTATTTATTATGCACATTCTAATATTTTTACCCTTAGGGTTTACACGTAAAGTGTGTTGTGGGAATATATATATTTTTTCAATATTAAGGTTTCAAAGTGTTAAAATATCTATCTCTATTAAAAATCCTAATAAAATTCATACCTTATATGATTTATTTTCTAGTGACTTCACACCTTATGATTATTCTAATGAATGGATCAATGATGATTATTGTATGTTCAATGATGCTAATGATGTATATGAGGAAAATAATGGTGAAGGCAGTGATTATATTTTTGATTATGAAAAAAATTATAGTTAGGAAGAGCCTAATTCTCCTACACCTTATTTATAACCATATATTAACCCTTATTTAGAACAAGAGGAATATACTATTAATGTACATTTTACTAATACTCCTATGTTGTATGAATTAAAATCTAAAGATATTTTATTCTAAAATTATCCTAATTTGTCTTTATCATTTAATAATTAATTTCATCACATTAAATATTATTAATAAATATGCATCAGCATAAAAACCAATGTATGAATTAAAATATTGATAACACTACTCTTACATGCATATATGTTTCTCATGATACATATTATGAAAATGTGACAAAATTTGAAAATTATTATCCTTTAATAGATGATGCAAATGTTTAAAATTTTTAATGAAACTCTTCTTTACCCTCTCTTACTCATATAGATTGTTCAAAATTTTAATTTTAATTCTTATTTACTTTTGCTAGAGGATGATGCCAATGTTAATTTTTTTGAAAATGATTCCAATTTTTTTCTATAAATGATGAAAATATTATAAAAAATGAACTTACTTTTATTAGATGATGTAAATCTTGAATGCTAATATTCTTTACTATATATATATATACATATATATATATACACACATATATATACATATATATATACATATATATATATATACATATATACATATATATATATACATATATATATATATACATATATACATATATATATATACATATATACATATATACATACATATATATATATATATATATATATATATATATATATTCTTTCTCTATATATAGATCATGCCAATGATACAAAAGTGTAATTTAATTATCCCTCTCTATCTTTATATGATGTTAATGGGAAATTTTTTTAATGTGATTCTTATTATTTCAATGATACAAATGCTATAATAATAATTTTAAAAAAAAATTCTTTGTCCTCTTTAAAAACAACACATTTTACTCCTGAGGCAGTTGTTGAAACTGTGGAACATAATTGGGGTGCAGAACATGGATCCCAAAAGTGGGGTGTGGAATCGGCTGAACAATGCAGTTCTGGTGTTCAACAAGGGGCATCCACTGGTGTAAGGATGCCAAGGTTATAGGCAGTGTGATTTTAGGGTTTGAGGGCATGGTGGAGTATGGCCTTTATCTTGACATGGCTATGGCCATCATTATTTTAGGATCTGACGGTGTCTCCGTCAAATCAAAGGGATAGAGAACCAAAGGTATTTTGCAAAAAATTTATGTCCCGGTAAATGCTTGTATGTCGTTATTTTCAATGCCAACCTACATTGTTGGCTAGGGCAGAATGCTAAAGATATATATATATATATATATATATATATATATATATATATATATATATAGCATTCTTTTCCCTATGATGTAAGTTCTTTGAGGTTTCAGGTCCTTGTAAAACCTAGGTACTTTTATTGGACTATGTTTGTGGTTTCAAGTCCCTGTAAAACCTGATTTTGATACTGCTCTTTAGCAGGTCTTAGGATTGCTTTTCCTAGTGGTTTTTAATGATTTATCTTTCTTGATTTTGTTAAAGGGTTTTGGGGTCCCTTCAAAACCTACTTTTACCATAATCTAAAACAACAAATTTCACTCCTCTCTCTTTAGAAAAAAAATTAGATACATGTGCATAATATCTCTTTAACTCTTTAAAAAAAGTCACGCAATGGTCATTTTTTACATAAAAATCTTCATGAAATTCAAAATGACATAGTATTTTCTTTACAAACATCATGTGATATGAATAATCCTATATGCAATGTTTCTAAATTATGCACTAATGTAGTTTTAGAATTCAATGATAGTCATGATGATTATATCATATCCATGTTTCAAGTAGATAGTAATTTACAACCCATGAGTACACCTATTCAAACCTATGTAGACACATAAAAACATTTAATCTAAAATAATATACTTATGATCACCATTTTACACACTTATCTCATGCCTCATTCCATGATGTTTTGACCACTTTTATTTCACTTACTATGTGGATGACCCATTCCTTCAAGCAACTAATGATATTAGAATGTCCCTATTCCTAATTAAAAATAGTTAAATTATATCCCATGGCTAATTCATAATATAAAATTAGTTATATTTTCTCCCAAGATAACAAAATTCCATTTGGACTATCATGTTCCCCAATCCTATCTAGTTATGCCAGCTGTAGCTTCCCTCCAAATAATGTGTAATTGCTAAAATTTAAGTCATGTAATGGGTTATCCTAAATTCTTAGTAAGTCCTATTTGAATTAATTCCTTATTTATCACTATAAAATCACATTTTCAAATCATTTTTCACATAAGAGGCTTCCATATTAAAAAACACTAGATTATAATTGCACATTGAGAGAAAAATGCATATTTCTCCTAATTTTGAATACATATAGCTCTAGTTTCCCTAAAATAAAGTTTAATTACACATATAAGGTCAAAATTTATGATTTAATAACTTAATCACAACATAATTTCATAATAATCTAGCATTACACTAGTATTTCACACACACCACTATATCATTGGATAACTACATGGAGTTTAAAGTATTGGTATATATGTATTGCTCAACATAATAGTGTTGAGGTCAAGGAAAAAATCAACCATTAACCCTTTTTTATGTTTTTTTCCATTAATTCATAAATTATTACCAATTTAGGGATTAAAATTTAATAATAAGGCATAGATTCTATTCTTAAGTAAATCACATAAATATAATCACATACACAGTCAATAGGCAAAGGAGCACAAGTCAAAACTTTCATGGATTACTAAGCGCTATAGGATGCCAACATGACCCAAGGACAACAACACTTTGTGACCATGTCTGATTATATTGGCTTTATCAATAAAGTGATTGAATCCATTTCCCTAATTCATAGTTACCCAACATAGACACTTGTTATTTTTCCATTTCTATCTCAATCCTACATTGTCAAATTTCTACCCAAGTTATATTTTTTCATTTATTATTTTAGAATATTTCTAAATATAGTAAGTTATAAATTAGTTTATGTCATTTATTTCATTTATATAACATGTTTATTTTACCTAGTAGTTTGTCACCCTAGTAGTTTGTCACATTTAGGTATTTAGTTATCTATTTTACCAAATTTGATAAAAACATATTGGTGATTTTGTCTATTGTTGAAATGTTGAAAATCCCTAACCACATATGTTTCTAGGGATTTTTTCATTATTTTTGTTTTTTCTAATTATTATTTTAATATTGTCATGTTTTATAAAATATTTATTTTCAACAATATTTCAAGTTTTTATTTCTTATTTTATGGAATCTAAGAAAATGATTTTTACCTCTCTTAGAAGACGTACTAGATTAAGTGGTATTCCAATTAATAATACTTATATTTATTTTGATAAAATTAATAACATGGATAATAATAAGGGTATATCAATACATTAAAATTTTAATGAGTAAAGTGAGCATGTACATGTCCCTAACACTAATTCTACATGAACAATATGATTAGGATAACCTTGGTTCTCAAAATGAACACCAAGATGTAATCCCACATATAGGTGAAGAACAAATAAAATATAACAAAGTGTAATTTATTAAGATTTTTTAATAAATAATATGTGAACAAATTATTTATTATCATACAATTTTTCAAAACCTTCTATACATGAAAATCTAAAGAATGACATAATCATTTGAGACTCCTAATCCTATAAATTCCATAGATACCAAATTTATACCATCGTTTACTATGGGGGAACCTAGGGACTTAAATAAATTAATATGAAAATTCCTAATCATTCATTGGTAAAACCACCTTTGGTTATCACACATTCTTATTCTCTTGATGTATAGTCCCTTATGCATGATATTCAATCTTTACAAACTAAGGTGGTATGTTTGGGTCAAGGTGCTTCAAAATATGATCAGGCACTTGATTATCACACCTTATTGAACACTATATTGGCACATCACATAGTAGTATATCCTATTCTTAAAGGTTTAATGGCACACAAACTTACACTATATGATGAAGAGGGTGACCATGAAAAACATTTATGATCATTCCATGTAACATGTTTGGATTATGTGTCCAATGACAAATTATTGACAAACTTATTTCTAGTAACTTTTAAGGAAAATTCTTTAGAATTGTTTTATGACTTAACACATCAATTGTTCCATTATTGAAATCCCTTGGATTATATGTTTAAAGAACATTTTTCAATTAATATTAGTGAGAATATTTCATATATTGAGATTGCTCAACTCAAACATAAATCTAATGAGCCTATTGTATAATATGTACTAAGGTACAATAAAATGTTATCTAATTGACAAGTATTATGGTAGATAGATAATTATATGATATATCTAAGTAGATATTACTTGCACCCATAAATTATTCAATTATGTTTAATAAGTTTATCTCATTCATGGATTTGTGTCATATAGTTAAATAAAAAAGTTAAATTTTTCCAATGAATAAGGTTAATTATGAAACTAATACATATTCCAATACAATTAGTTTAAGTAATCCAACATACAAGGTGAGGTTAAATAATAATAATAATAATAATAATAATAATAATAATAATAATAATAATAATAATAATAATAATAATAATAATAATAATAATCAAAAGGTAATAGTACATGTAATTTCAAAACCAACTCCACACATTATATTGTCAACTCTTCTATGGAGACAATTTACCAATCTATCAAAAGCTCTGTATAAGATCCTCAAAACACTATTGGAATGAAATATAATATCTCTCCCTCACATTAAATAGGTTGATGTGAGTAAGACTCTTCCAATTTTATTTTAAAAAAATGTACTTTGTGACTTTCATATAACACTAGGGCACACTACTAATAGGTGAATTAGTCTAATCCATGAGATTCAAGATTTGATAGATGTAAATAGCATTGATGTGGGCACACCTACATATAATTCAATGACACAATCATATGAAATTAAAGTAATGAAAATATTTAGTGGTCATTTTCCTATTTATATATATAATGAGATGGTAGATACATTAGAAGTGTATTATGCATATAATGCATACCCTCCACCAATTTTTTACCATTCTCATATAAAGGCACACCATACTTTGAATGGAATCGTTGGTACATATCATACTTCAGTTCCATCTAGGCTACTCATCACATTTGTAGAGCATGAGATAGTAGATGATAAGTCATATTTTAACTCTTTGTTAATTCAAAAACACATTCATCATTAGCATATTTAGAGTGTCATAGTCAATAATGGTTTAAGGGTGAATATGTGTACAATCATACTTATTAATCATGCTAGATACATAGATCAAGATTTACTTCACACAACATTGGTAATAAAAGGATCAAATGGTCACATTCAAATTTCCATTTATGATATTACATTACCATTTTAGGTTTGTCTATCCCATGTGGCCACCATATTTACAGTAGTACCTAGTGCAGGGGTCTTTGATATATTATTGGTGCACCCTTGGATTCAACAAATTCACATAGTTCCTTCTATATTTCAAATGTGTTTAAAGTATATATATGTTAATGGTGTCATCATAGTTTGGGGTATCCAATATGAATACCCCTACAAAAAATAGATATGGTTCTTATACACAAATTTTTAGTTGAGCCACCTAAAAGGGTTTAACCTACTCAAAAAGATTAAAATTAAGTATCTACCCTTCTAAGGAGGACTATCCTTGAAATGCCACTTTAAAAAAGATTTGTCATATATTCTAGAAGCCTCTCTCTACTCTTTCATGTCCCAAATTGATATTACATGACAATAATGGTGTCTTAGTTAAGGCAAAAATATAAGATTTATACACTTTGTTATGGGTTCCAAAAATCCCTAGACTTCTCCATGATCAATAACATGCACATTTTATTATAAATCATCATCATGATAGTGGCTCTTATATTAAAAATGGAAATCATTACTCAAATTTTGAATTAAACTTAGTTTGATCACAATAGTATAGCACTTTATAATAGTGAAAGGTCACCATCCTTATCCTATACATAGGACTTATTGATCATGATTCCCTTATAAGACTCATTATTTAGTATGATTCT
Organism: Torreya grandis; assembly: GCA_037957365.1. Lineage (NCBI taxonomy): Eukaryota > Viridiplantae > Streptophyta > Pinopsida > Cupressales > Taxaceae > Torreya > Torreya grandis. The sequence goes on from JARHVA010002651.1 coordinate 353,858, forward strand.
CTATTTTTTCAATTCATATATGTAAAAATATTTAAAAGTTACAATATTATAGAAAATTTAAAAATAAGGACATATGCATGATTTTTGTTGTTGATTTGCATCTATTAATTTATGCTCAATATACTTGGTATTTGTCTATACATCCATTTTTTCTCAAAAATAATTCACAAATTATACATGAGTCAATGCATAACATATAGGTTGCCATTTATAAACAAAATTCTAGTTTATTTCACTATCTCAAACTCAAAAATTGAAAATAAACAAAATCACTCTACCTAGATAGTATTACACCATGTTGCTGTTTAATGTCATTAGTATCATCACAATAAACACAAGATAATAATTATCATATTCAAATAAGTCACAGGAATCCTAAAACTTATTTATACTTCAAAAAATTCACTAAGGGAATCATTTCATACATAATTTATATCATTATTTGATTATCCCTTATTTTTTGTACCTTAGTTCTTCGCATTGCATAAAATCTATAAATATTGCTCACATACATTCATATTGCTATTTTATATAATACTTGAGTTATTTAATATAATGCTATTATAAATTAACAATGTTGATTAATTACATTATTTTCATGAATTATTTTCATGTTTGCTTCATCACTTCATTTCATGTGTGTATTCTTTGTTTTGGTTTGTTGAAATTTTAATATATCCTTGTGTGGTTATACACTTATTATGTTTTTATAATATTATGTGAGTGACATTTGAATATATCTTTTGTATGTGACCCTTGACCTTCAATTGTGTGCCTTATGTGCTTTGTGTGTATTATTTGGGTGTACGCATCATGGTCATGACACTTGATTTTTATTATTTGATATTTTATTTAAGTCATGATGGAAATACTGAATATTCCTAATTTATTGATGCCATGATCAATATCATGCATTCATCCTTGAGTAATTCTATTTATATTTCAATACTTAGTTTTCTTCACTTATATGTGTTATTCATTTCTAACATTTATCTTGACTATGTATGCTTGTTTCCACATGCATATTATATTACTAATTTTCCGAATTTAAGTATGAAGATGCCATGCTCCTCAATATTATCATTACTACTTAGATTTACAACTTTTCATAACATCTCTTGTATAGATTTTTATTTTGAACTAAATTATTGTGTAGGATCCATAACACACCTCAAAAGTGGGGGAATACACAATGGCTTATTGTAGAGACTAAGATCCTACAATGTAGAACACAAATAAAATTTTGTAGGTTTTACATAATTGATCAGTATTCATAATTAGAAATCAATTTTAAGCAACAATGCTTCATTTAGACAAGGGCACATGTCAACCATGTCTAAAATAGAGTGTTTTTGTCTTATTAGGTAGAAAATAGTTATTTTCATACATTATTATTATCACATGAAATAAATAGTAGTTTATAATATGTATATAGAATAATTTTTTTATAAATATACTCAATTTTGTCTCAAATTTCCTTAGTTTAGGGGAATCATGCATGACATGTTTCTTAGGTTAGCACATAGGTTATTACTTAGAATTTTAGTTCTTATTACTTAGCTACAAAATCCATATACACCCATATATCATATTGGGGTAATTTTTTTGGCACATGACCACCCCCTTGATCAGGTTTTTACACTAATTTCATAAATGGAGTGTCAATTCATGTCATTCTCCTTGATGTATACATCAGACTCAAATTAGCCTATATTTTTTCACTAGTATTGCAACAAAAATAAACCTTATTTTGTTTGTATTAGTTATTTCACCCTTTTCACTAATTTTTCACCAGAACAATCCATTAGAATCCATACATGGATTTTAAACTAATTCACCACTTTGGGTATGTAATTATGGAATCAAACACACCTTGAGTTATTTATCACACTCACATATCAATGAGGGTTAGGGAATGCATATTAAAATCCAAATATATCAATGAAAAAAAAAACCATAGATCCTACCCTCTCCAGTCACTAGTTTTTTGAACAAAAAAAATATATTTTCATACATTCTTAGAATCACATGTAATACATGGTGGTTTAAAATAGTTACATAGAAATAGTTTTTATAAAATTACTCAAGTTTATCTCATATTTGCTTAGTTTGGGTTCATCATGAACAACATGTTTCTTTGGTTAGCACATGGATTGTTGCTTAATTCCAGTTCTTATTACTTAGTCATAGAATCCATATACAGCTAGATATCAGCTTAGGGGCATATGTGTGGCATATGACCACTTCATTGCTTATTTTTTACATATATTTCATTGATTTAATGAAAATTCATGTCATTCTCCATGATATATACACCAAAATCAAATCATATCATATTTTTGCACTATTTTTGCACCAAAAATTAGCCTTATTCTATTTTAGTAGTTAATTCACCTTTTGCACTAGTTTTTCAGCAAAAAATCCATTAGAATCCATACATGGATTCAGAACTACATCACCACTTTGGGTATGTAATTATGGATTAAAGCGCACCTTAATTTAATTATCACACTCATATATTGATGGGGGTTGGGTCATGCATAGTCTAATCAAAACTATAACAATGAAAAATAAATTTTTGTGGGTCCTACCCATTCCAATCACTAGTGTTTTGAACTAAAAAACACAAGGGTTTGTGTACCCAATAAGATGTATTCTTACTAGGACAAATATCAACCCTTAAATTTCAACAATTTATCACATGGCCCTCTAAGCTTGTATAAGGTTACCTAAATCTTGTCATGGTCTTCAAAATGGTCAATTAAACCTTTTAACATCATATAAGGTTTCATTATATGTACTAGGGATTACTTGATACATAATAATGTGAGAGAACATTTGAGTCATTATATGATGTATTAGGTATTAATGAGTGGCCCTTGGGTGGATGGAACAGTCTAAAGTGTCCTTTGAAGCCTAAAAGTGGCCTATACCTTGTTTGATAAAGTTAAGGTATTTTAGAAAAAATTAAGGTAATTGGAGGAAATAAGGTTTCTTGTTCTCATTATATTTCCATTTGTCTTAGCCAATTCTTGAGAAGGGGACATTTTTGAAAGATGTAGAGGCTGTCCATGTCATTATTGAGTCTTGACATGATGTCTAATGATATATCCAAGGTTATCTTCTATGGTCTATTTTCCAAGAATGTTTCAATCCCCAATGAGCCCCTAAGGTCATCAAATGCCTTTCAAACATGTCATACAGGTTAACCTTCTTATTATAAGCCTTCTAATAATGTCTGTATTATGATTCACATTGAAATTAAGAGATTTAAAAGGTCTCATAGCCATTGCATATCATTATAAAGTGGTCTTATATATAATAAAGGGGTATTTTAAATGCTCAAATATCACTCATTCACATAAAAGGTTCCCACTCACTTGAAAAGTGACTTTTCAACTTCCCTTCATCTATACCACCTAGTTTTAAAGTGTATTTAACTTCCCATTTCCATCATTTTTCCCCAGTGTTTTCTCAATATCTCAAACCTAAAAAATGTAGAGAAATGATGTTTTATAGGTGTTTCCATGGCATGTATAGATAGGTACAATTATGCCTAGGTTAGATAAGGTTAGACATCTTATGGGGACTCATTTTAGGAAATAGGGAAGAGAGTCCATTATTTAAAAGATAGAATATGTCAAAAACCTATGTCTTTTCTCCATCGGCCTCTTGGTAGCCCCAAAATGGCCATTGATTTTAAATTAGTCCATACAGGTGGAACAAATTTGGAGGATAATCCCTTGTTAAAAGTAAGGGGGTCTAATTCCCATCCAAATCATCACAATAGCTCTCAGATTTAGCCCCTATGATATATGGACAAACACTAAGAATATAAGTAATCAAATTTGTGATGCTAAGAGCGTAAACTCATAATTGTAAATTTTGTAAATTAAAGTTCATGTAAGTCAATAATTCTTGATTTTTAAGGTAAAATACTATGTAAGGAGTCATATGAAGGGTTTAATTACCTTAAAAGGTAATTATAAATATAAATAGGATTAATGTAAATGTAATTTAAATTTAAAAGATTCAAATGTAAGATGTAAATTTTGGATAGGACCTCATCTAGGCATGGAGGATAGATAAGCAAGTGGAGATAAGCTTTGAACAATTTTTGTGGAGAAAATAATGTTGAAAAATCAAGAATAGAAAATTGTTAAATAAAGATAAAACCATCCTACATGAAGATAGGAATTGATTAGAACATGGAAGAGGAAGATAGAATACTCCAAGGAGGTTATAAAATCATTATAATATATTGATAAATGTAATGAGAGTTAGAGGAGTGGTGGAGGAGACTTGGTAGGAGTAAAGGATGGCTATTAGGCTTGTGTGTGTACATGATATTCTATAAGAATGTATGTGTAATTTGAAAATATTTGAATAAAATAGAGTGGGTTTTGACATTGAAACATTTTCATATTTTAATTTTTAGATTATACACAAATTTTCATTTTTTTGTGTCTAATATTTTTCTCTAAAGCTTTGAATTCATAGGATTGAGTTTAAGAAACACAATTTTATGTAATGTAGATCTAATTTTTGAGATATTTTTATATTTTAAGGATTATATTAATCTTAAATATAATTATATTTTATATATAAATATTTTAAATAACATTTCCAAGTGTAATCAAGTCTTGAAGGTAAGTAAAACTCAAATTATACACTTTATAGTTCTTGCTACCTTGTCATTGGCAGACTATGGTTTGAGTCACAAAAATGGTTGTATATCAAAATTTAACCATTTTAAAAACATAAAAATTTAGTATAATGTTATTTTGTAATTATTTAAATTTTTTATAAAATTTTATGACATTTTTTGGTGTTTATAAAATTAAAAACCTCAAAACATAGACCTATTGTCTTTTGAGAAGCTGTAAACTCTCATGAGATAGTAGTAAAACTTGTGTATATTAAAAATAGATCATGGATAAGTATTTAAAGTTTTTTATGGTGTATATAAGTTTTTAATATTTATATTTAATCTTATTTTATGTCATTTAGACAAATATAGATAAAAATACATCAATTACAATCAAATGAGGTCTTTAAATAAGCCTAAACCCTCAGTTTCAAAGAAGAATTTGTATTTTTGGTCAAATAGAAAGCTAAAAAGTTATGATTTAGTTGTTTCATGTTATATATTATTTTAAACATTCATGAAAAATTTTAATCACTAAGATACTAAAACTTATGTTTGTGAGTGGTTGGTAGGCTTAGTAAGCTCCATAAGCATTAAAGGACTAGTTGTGAATTCTTTAAAAATGATGTTATGGTGCATCATTTTTGGTATCAGAGCCTAGGGAAAGTGTTTTGGGTTGAAATTAGAAACTATTTAATTTTTAATGAATGATCATAATAATTTTTTCACTTAGTTGGAAATTTAGAATTTTCAAATTGATTGTTCAACTGGTAATGAAATTTGTTGATTTGATCAGTTGAATCAAGTGGACATTGAACTAAAAAAGGTGTTTAAGTGGTTTAAGGTGTATTTCCCATGAATATTTATTAAATTATTTATTTAAAAGGAATTTTTTATAGTAATATTTTCCCTGAGAAGAATTAGAAAATATCATTTAAGCTTAAAGAGAAGGTACAAAGTTAAGAAGGCTTGGAAAGATAGTGAAGATCTTGTGAATCTTAAGAAATAAGAGAGCATATAGGTTTCTCTTGTGAATAGATCCAAGGTAAAGTAAACTTGGAAAATTGTCAAAAGAACAAGGTGACAAAGACTTGGGTGAGATAATAATGATGGAGAAAGATGAATTAGGCTTGCTTGAGAAAGTAGAGATGGTGATAAGAGTGTTAAAGGAGTTGCCTAATGAAAAGGACCAAATAAGGAAGCAAAGATAAAGAGAGATGAGAAATAAGAAGTAAGAGGAATAATTTTAAAGGGAGATACATGAGATAAAACAACAAATATATTTAATAAATTTCATAATAGAGAAAATAAGGAATCCATGGAATGGGTTGTTGATAAGAAATAAATTGAAATGGCTAAATGAAAAAATGCTAAAAAGGGAAGTAAAATTTGAAATTTTCCTTAAAAAGAGAAGAGAAAAGAAATATAAATATCTATAAGTTCATGAAGTAGATAAAAGATGATGAGAAAAGGGTAATAAATAAAGTTCTCATAGTGGAGAAAAATAATGAAGAAGAAATGGTGATTGAAGAACTTTTGACCTCTCTCAAGGAACAAGAGGTAGAACATAAGGAGGAAATCTTACCTCAATGTTTTAAAAATGAATTTTTCTTTGATTTTATGTATGTAAGTTTGGTGAATGATGGGAAAGAGACTAAATTTAAGGTTTATAATGAATACAATATCCTCAATCAAGAGGAATAATATGAATAAAATGGTAGTTAGGAGAAAATTCAAAATGAAACAGGTCTTCCAAATGAATTAGTGAAAGAAGAAGAGATGAATGACTCATTCATTTATGAGAGTAAAAAAACAATTGGAAGTTGAATTACAGATCTTGGAGAAGTTGATCTTCTCATCAAATGAGGAGATAGCTTGTGAACCAATGAAGTATAAAGTATTAAAATAAGAATGGAGAGAGACCTCAAGGTCTCAAATTTTTATTTCTAATATTTAATTGGATTTTTATTGTATAGGTTTGATAGAAGAGGAGGTGAAGTACATAGATAAAAAAGTTCTTCTAAGAGCTCAAGAGAAAATCATGGAGATATTTATCCTCATTCAAGAGGATACACATGAAAAGAGGAAGAAAGAAAAGAATATCCAAGGAGGAAAAAGATAAATTTGGAAAGATAAGATCACCAAGAAAGCAAAATAAAAATGTGGAAGTCAAGATCATGTCCACATGTATGAGTGGACAATTGGAGAAAATAAACAAATAATATTTACAACAATAGGGAAAAATAAAGAAGCTCATGAGTAGGAGCTCATGAAATATTTCAATCCTAGGATCTTGATGAAGGATCATCAACTCATCATTGTAAATTTTGTAAATGAAAGTTTATGTAAGTCAATAAGCCTTGATTTTGAAGGTAAAATGCTATATAAGGAGTCATATGAAGGGTTTAAGTCCCTTAAAAGGTCATTATAAGTATACATAAGATCAATGTAAATGTAATTTCAATGTAAAATATTCAAAATTAACATGTAAATTTTGTATAATACCTATTATAGGAATGGAGGATAGATAAGTAAGTGGAGATAAGCTTTGAGCAAGTTTTGTGGAGAAAACAATGTTGAAAAATCAAGAATAGATTTTTTTAAAATGAAGATAAAACCATCCTACATAAAGATAGGAAATAATTGGAACATGGAAGAGTAATATATAATACTCCAAGGATTTTATAAAATCATTATAATATATTGAAAAATTTAATGAGAGTTGGTAGGAGTAAAGGAAGGACATTAGGCTTGTGTGTGTGTATGACAGTCTATAGGACTGCATGTGTAATTTGAAAATATTTGAATAAAATAGAGTGGATTTTGAGATTTTAATGTTTTAATATGTTCCTTTTGATATTACACACAAATTTTCATTTTTTTATTTTTGTTATTTTTATCCAAAGATTTGAATTCATAGGATTGAGTTTAAGAAACACATAATTTTGTGTAATATAGATCTAATTTTTGAGATATTTTACTATTTTAAATACTATCTGAAGCTTGAATATAATTTGAGGTTATATATAAATATTTTATGGCCCATTTAAAAGTGTAATAGAGTATTTAATGTAATAAAAACTCAAAGTATACAATTTATAGTACTTTTTGCCCTGTCATTGGCAGACTATGGTTTGAGTCACAAAAGTGGTTATATCTCAAAATTTAATGATGGAAAAATATGAAACTTTATAAAAAAGTTATTGGGGAGTTAATTAAAATTTTTATAAAATTTAATTACATTTTTTTGTGTTTATACTAGTAAAAACCTCAAAACATATACCTATTGTCTTTTGAGAAGGTGTAAACCCTCATTGGATAACAATAAAACTTGTGTATCTTAAAAACAAATCATGGATAGGTATTGAAATTTTGGGATGAAGTATAAGAGTTTGCGATATTTATATTTAATCTAATTTTATTTCATTTATAAAATTATAAAGAAAAATACATCAATTAAAATCAATTAGGGTCTTTAAATAAGCCAAAACCCTCAGTTTCAAAGAAGAATTTATATTTTTGCTCAAATAAAAAGATACAAAAGTTGTGATTTAGTTTTTTAATGTTATATGGGTTTGTTTGAGCATGAATTACTATTTTTAATTACTAATATAGTGAAACTTGTGTTTGTGAGTGGTTGGTAGGCCTTGTAATCTCAATAAGCATTAAAGGACTAGTTGTGAATTCTTTAAAAATGATGTTGTGGTGCATCAATTTGTCTTCTACATCTACATAGGGTCAATTTTTTAATGTTTTTAATGAATTATTGGAATTATTTATAAAAATTGTGGTTCCATATATCTTATATTAATATTCATATTATATCCATCTCAATTTTCATCACTAGTTCACATGTGCGAAATCAAGGAATCAAGAAAACCTTCATGATGGAGTAATTACAAGTTAGAAACAATAACTTCTTGAAAATTTAGGGTCTATAGTGCATGAAATAAATTAATATTTATTTATTTATTTATTAATAGAGATTAATTAAAACTTTCCTTTGTCCCTGAGCACATATTTAGGTCATCAAAATAAGCTCAATTCCTTAAAATGACCTAATTTCAAGTGTGACTGTCATGCATAATGTGATCTCCATTACAAGTTTGAGCAGGGTGTTTCATTGTGATAATTGTAGAGAATCATAAGGTTATAATAAGACATTAATGATATTAAATTTATGTTCATACTTTACGGGATTAGATTCATGATCCTTATTCATACTCATAGACCATTCTTAGCCTAGAGAGACATGGTCCTAATTAAGAATCTACAAGCCTATTTAGGCAAACTAAGCAAGTGAAGTATTAATTATTGGGAGTAAGACACTGAGTTATTAAAGATCAAAAGAATAAAAATGATCATGATGAATCATGTATGATTAATGGATTAGGATCAAAAATATTAGACCACTCAAATATGATAAACTTAGTCAAAACACCTATTAAGCACACAATAAAAAAACTTATAATTGTCATCTTCAAGACTGACCATAAAAGGAGAATAATCTAATAAAGAGGATCCATTTTAGGGTAAATTTAAGGTTTATAAATTTAATTTAGGTATAAAAATTCATATCAATAATGATAAATGTTGAGATTATATTATAAAGTCATCAAGAAGGAGACCCACCTCTTACACACATTCAAGAACCAAAATGCCACCTACATGCCAACTTGAGAAATTAAGGTACTAAATGGTGGATGAATTAGAAAATAGACTTAAAATTATATAAAATTAATATTAACCTAATAAATATGTCCCATCACTCAATAAAACCTCATGTTTCAAACAAAAGTAGGATGTCTACACAAATAGTCCAGGCAAGAGACTACAAGTAGGATCATGAAGAAGAATATGACATGATTAAGGTATACATAGTTGAAAGGTGAAAGAGTAATAAAAATTCCTCTTGAATTATCTACCAAGGGTTCACATTCATCATTTATATGGTTTGGTCTTATGAAACAAAATGAAGAGCCTTAATAGGCTAATTAGGCTTAGTAGGCCTAAATAGTTAGTCATATGCCTAAACACAAAATTGGAAGAAAAATTAAATTATTTCAAGTATTTTAGGATTTAAGGATACAAGGAATTTATTTATGATTTTATAAGGTTTATATTTGAATTTAAACTCAAGTAATTGAGAGGAAATCCGAAAATCTTGACATTTAGGGTCAAACCATCTTATTCGCTCATAAACCCTAAGCCTATCTATGAGAGATCTAAAGAAACTTGAGGGAGATAGAAAATAAGGTAAACCATAATAATGTTTAAATATAGTTCAACATGTGTCATAGACTTATTTTAATCCAAACTCATGCATTCTCACACCTTGTACACTCAATGTTCTTCTCTCGACCCCATAATTGCATGTTTTCTTGCCTGAGATGTGTCATCCTCACATGTGAGAATCAAGGAAAAGGTTCATGGAGTTATTTAATTTTATGATAAGTTGAGGGAATTTATATTATTAAATTTATTGGTGTTAGTTATTCAATATAGACCCTAAGGGATATTAACAATCATTAAGAGACTATGCATGTTTGAACGTGCCTAAAACCTCTCATAGTGACCCAATGGAATAAATGTGATTATTAATTGCCTTAAAATATAGATTTTAAACCTTGGAATGAATTTTATGATCTCCAAATGTATCATAGGAATATGCAAATGGTTTTTTATTGCACATATGAGATAATATTTTCAAGGAAAAGGGCTTATAGTGTCTAATTTTGAGTCTATTTTCATAGTTCCCAAGCATGTTAAAGGTCCTAAGTGAATAGAAAGGCCTCTTAGGCCTATGAAAAGATGGAGTGATCTTAAAATAATCACTAATAAACCCTTTAATTAGTACAAGTAATAAAAAATGAGTAGACTTGAACCCAATTAAAGAGATAACCCTCATTTGCATTGAGAAGAGAGTGTTTTAGGTGTGTTCACATAGTGACAAGACTCTCAAAGGAAGAACATAACTGTAAAAACCTATCTAATATATTATCATAATCATCACTCACTTTAAAGTTTTTAAGTTTTATATCTCTCACTCATCAAGGTGACTAATGCATTGAATGGGTTGTGAATGGCATGAAGGGTGAAAGCTAGTCAAGTAGTGGTCATTTTAGAACAAGTAATAACTTTCTCACTACATGTCAAAGAGTAATGGATTAGTTTAAAAATGAGAATGGTGTCTTCATAGATTCAAATATGACAAAAACTAGGTTATCTACCACACTTTTATGCCTAGAAAGGACTCATTAAAGGCCATTATGCTACCAAGGTGATGCATGGGGATGTTTTTACCACTCATTCATATTTGTAACTAATAATTGAATGATTTATTGTCATTAAGGAATATATTATCCACTTATATCAAAAAATTTCCTCTATCCTTCTCATGTTTTATAAATTTGGCTATGAATCTATTATATACATCTTTTTGCTAGGTATAAGAAAGCTCCATCCATTTGTATCTTGTATCCTTAAGATGACATAAGGACTAATTAAACCTTATCTATGTTGGTTATCTAATGTGTTTCATGTTTGTTTTATTTTAAAAATTGTTCTATACATTTTTCCCCTTTACAGGTCCTTTCTCCTCACCTAGATGCTAGTAGACTATTATTATGTAGCTTACATGGTGTGTGTGGGTACTAATGATTATGTTTGTAGTGAAAACTGATTGATAGTGTCATGAATCAGACCTATGATTAATCATCCTCAATTCATAGTCATTTATCATAACATTTGTGTAAAACACTAATGTGTAGGATTCCTTTAGAGAGAGTGTCTTAGCAATTAGTCTTTGTTTTTGGTCCATAAGTGTTGTTGAAGGATCAAGTAGAGGAGACATAACATATTGGTGCATCACCTCCCATAGCTTAGGTTTGATTTCATGCTTTCTTTATTCATTTTCATTATCAAAATGAGTAGGTTTAGGAATTCATTTTGGATGATGCATCGGGGGAGTTTGCCCAACTAGAGACTCACCTCACCCATTAGACCACCCACACCTAGAGGTGATTTTATTGTATCAATTAGATGAGGTAGGTTTGAAACTCCTTTGACATAAGGGTAGAATTTAGACTGATAACAATTATGAGATCTATAATTTTTCATCTCTTTACTTCTTGATTTTATCTTAATGTTTTTATATATGTTTCATTGTAGGTTTTTTTGTGTGAAGCATAGTTCAATGTTGTATCCTACATTCAAGACTGTTCTTCATAGGTAAATTTAGGTATGCATTTTCGTTTTACTCTAGTAATTTCAATTTATTATATGAGAAATATAGAAAAATAAATTAATATTTAATATGAAATAGTGTACATGTGACCACCCTTTTACACACTTAGATCATGCCTCATTTCATGGTCTTTTGATCATTTTTCCTTTGGTTTATATGTGGATGACCCATTCCTACAATAAACTACTAATCTTAGAATTTGCATATTCCTCAATTAAAATATCTCAATCTTATCTTGTGACTGATCCATACTCCCAGCTTAACTATATTTTATCCTAAGAAAATAGATCACTATTTAGACTATCCCACTTCCCGGTCCTATCTAGTTCCACTAGTTGCATCCTTCTAGAAAATAATGGGTAGTTTCTCAAATTTAAGTTCATGTAGTGGGTCATCCTACATGTTTATTAAGCCTTATCTAAATTAATTCCTTATTTATCACTATTAAATAGCATTTTCAAGTCATTTTGGACACAAGAGGCTTCCATATTGAAAAACATCAAAACTATAATTTATTTTGATAATAAATTCCTTGTGTCTCTAAATTTTGAATACATACATTTTGAGTAGCCCTTAGGTAAATTTTTAGTATAGTTATAAGGTCAAAAGTCAAGGTTGAATCATGTAATCACACCATAATATCACAAAAATCTAGCACCACACCATTCTTTCACACACACCACCATAGCATGGAATAACTACATGGAGTTTGATCCCTCTTCAAAATTTTGGTATGTAGGTAGTGTTGAGGTCTAGCACAACTTCAACTACTAACCCCCTTTTTCCATTTATTTATCATTACCTATCAAGATAGGGTTTCTAATTGAAGAATAATTCATATAGTGGATTTTAAAATAAATTACACATATCTAATCACATATAAAGAGTCAATATTTGAAGGTGCTCAGATCAAAACTTTCATGGATTACTAAAACCCTACAGGATGTTGGTGTGCCTTAAGGAAAAAAATGCTCTATGACCTTGTCTAATTCTAATGTCCTTGTCTAGAAAGTAATTGAAGCCATGTTGCTAATTCATAATCATCCAACATAGTCACATAGTTATTTTCTAATTTATATCTCAGTCGTGCATTGTCAAATTTATAGGTAAGTTCTATTTATTTAGCATTTCCTCTTTTAGAATTTTCCCAAATATAGTAATTTCTAAATTAGTTTTTCATTTATCACATATCTATAGTATTCTAATTTTATGTAGCATTTTTTCACATTTAGGTAATTAGTTATATATTTTTATAAATTTGATAAAAATAACCTCAACCATATCAATAAGCCATATTGTATCTATGATCAATGTTATATGAGACCTTAAAAATCAACTTTAAAATCTTAATTTTCAATTTTTATTATCATGATAATATTAAAGATAATATCACTCGATATCAACATATTACATAAAATGTATTTGAATGTCCTTATCCAACCAATTTTTTCATGCCTAGATGTTACCTTTATTTTGTGGTCATGGAGACCTTACTAAGCATTTATCACAATATACTCATTCTTTTGGTTAATGAGATAAATATGGATGTATATTGTTAGCTTTATATAGAAGTCCAATAAAGATTATTTGGATTAGTTCTATATTCTTCCTAATGGCTATCTACCTACTTTAAAAAATTTATAAGACATATTCTTATCAGATTATCATAATAATGAAATGCCTAAATTAATAATGGAGCATTTATAACACTTAAAGTAAAATGATGATAAGTCTATTATAGATTATTCTATATGATTCAAGAATGTTTTACACTCTTTGACATATATACACTCAAATTCATAGATAAAAATCATATGTAGTAAGGGTCTTATTTTTCCACATAAATATAGAACATTGTATAAGCCTTATGTTTATTTTGATATATTTTATATGGATGTGCATAAATATTCATGTGAGATAGTAAACAATAATGTAAATAAAATGAATCTTCTCTAAAAAGGCAAAAGTTTTGTTAAATATGCTTACAAAGGGAAATAATTTATAAAAAAAGGTTCATAAGCTATCTCTAATACTTTTTTTAAACCAATAGTTCATAGCAAGGATAAAAATAGTAAAGGCCTTATATAAATACATAATATCTCCTAAGTAAAAGGATACACTTATACTAAGAGACAACCACTTCAATTTGATCACCTTATAGATCGACCACATTATATATTACATGCATTATTGGATAAGTAGTTGATTATTCTTCTTAAACACTACTATCATCCACAACACATATTTGATAATATAAAATATCAACCATTTTTCACTTATCATGGTATTAATGGGCATCATGATAATTATTTTTATGTTTTCTAACAAAAAATTACACAACATGCAAATAAAGGAGTTATTACATTTAAGAATAAGACAACAAGGTCTTCTTATCCCACTTATTTTAACAGCTATTCTAAGAATATTGAGACATCACACAACATTCCTACCAAGGAATGAATGGTATATCAGTCTTTGTAGAAATAAACCATTACATAAAGTCCTTATTTGAGTTCGCATTATACCATGACTGAGTCATCCCAAGATGTTACTATTTAGGAAACATTGGTCATTCAAGATCTCAATAGAGGTGATACTATAATAAGTCTCATTATCTATGCTACAAACTTATATGCTATAAGTAGATCTATATTTACTCCAAGGAAATTATTGAAGAGAAAATTGAGTAAAATATCTATGGAAAATTTTAAAGTATATGTGAAAAAAATGATCAAACATTCATAAGTTAACCCATTTTGAATTATTCAATAGCAGATTTGTTATCCAAATTATAGTGACTTTCTCTTTCCAAATAATTTTGAAAATAGGTTTTGAGAGACCATATCACATATATGATACTAACAACTAGAAAAATTAACATCTAACATTTTTATCAACATACCATACATTCATAATTTCATGATATTTCTACTAACACTAAAAAAATTATGAAATTCATAAAGGTACAAATTATTAATACATACACATGTATAACACTAACATATACTAAGTAATATCGTGTGTGTGTGTGTGTGTGTGTGTGTGAGAGTGAATCAAAATCATGTTTATAATATAAATGTCAATCAATGATGGGGGGATCCTCCTCATCTAATCTATCACCAACCACTAACTAGTTTTTTAACCTATAAAATAGAGGCCCCATCTTGGTCAACCATTCCATGTCATCATGATCATGACCTATATCATCTAATATGCCTTTCAAATATATTTTTATGAACCATATAATATGTACACTCAAACTTCAAATAAAAAATTAATCAAGAAAACCAATAGATAGTCAACATCACAACTTGGTGCTAGTTATCCATGAAGGTCTACCTATAAATCATCATGTTCATATATAAATAAAGTATACAAAATAGTTATGATCACACATATATAAAATCACTATGAATTCTCACCCGTAATTTAATCCAACTCTTTACCAAGCCAATAAATAATACATCATATATTACATTCTACAACAAATTTTAGATGGTTGCATCTACCATAATATACCAATAAAAATAACCTATAATAACACATTACGTGAATACATTAGAAATAAATTCTAAATTACTATCCAAAAAATTAAAATCCTCACACTCTAATATAGTAATTGTAATAAATATAAAAAATTGAGCATATACATCCACTTCACCATATGTTAGGGGCACAATGTTAGGATCATCTGATACAATTAGAAAAAATAAAACCTAGTGTGTATTAGTCCACTATTGTGTATATTTTAGGTCTAAACCATCAAATTATGAATTTACTATTCTCAAAAATGCCAAAATAGTGAAACACTCCAAAATTAAAAATTTCACCAAAGATGACCATATATCATACAATCTAATAAAAAAATTGAGTAATTTTAATACATAGAATATTATCTATAGTTTGTGGCTATAAAGCAATCTAAAAACATATGATCATAGTGTTAACATAATAAAAAATTTTACAAACTCAAAGCTGAATTTTTAGAGTTTAATGATGAAAATGAAATAAAAAAAATCACACTATTTTTATATGGGTTGACTTTATACAACATCAATCACTATGTCTAATATACACTTAATGACTTTATATAACATCAATCACTATGTCTATTATGAAATTAATACAATTAGAAGCCTAAAACTTATACAATCAGTATCTCAAGTTCTACTCTTTGAAAATGTGTTCCATAAATTTCATCATGACACTATGACACATTATTATGCATCATGATGTTAAATTCAAAATACCAACATCATAAATTAGTTAAACTTTTTAAATGACACAAACACTATTAGCTTTGGCAATCATAATTTATAATCACATATGACTACTTACTATTCTAACACTTTTTCTCTACTTTAAATAATAAAACACTAAAATTCAAATAAATTATAAAATATTCTAAATATTCTAATTAATCTCATTTATCTAACTCACTAAATCTTTCTATCCAATCGATTCATTACTCTCATCTTTTATCTCAAAAGGGGGGAACATGGGGTAAAAAACTATAATATCAATATTCAACCAGTTATTACATCATAACATGACCTTAAAGGTTTGGATATTGGTACAATTTTTGGGAACATATAACATACACATAAAATCAAATTATATATTCCAAAATAGTACACATTTCAATTTCAAACAATTCAAAAGGTTCAAAAATTCAATCATTAGTACATATAAAGGGGATTATGCCATGGATATGAACTCACATTACAAAAAAAAGTAAAAGTTCATACAAATATAAGTTATTAATACATATTCATGCATAAGTTTCAAATAAAATTTATAATTATACATCTACATACAATTACATATTTCACATTTATCAATGGGGCATGATACAAATTCATGCACACTATATTATTTTTAAATTCAAAGAACATAATATAGTTTTGTGGCTTATACTATACACTATTTTATATCTATAGATATGGTATGGTAATGTATGACATCCATTCTATTTTTAACCTACATTAAGGATAGAATTTCATCTAAGTCCATATACAATTGTTGATTTAATTAAATTGTGTAGTGCATGACTTAGATATTCCATGCTCTCCAACACTATAACCTGCAATTCCATTTTGTATTCCAATGCATTTCACATATTAAGGTTAAAAAGACAAATTAATTTGAATTAATTTTTATCCCTAAAATTGTGTTATTTATTTTACAAAATTACAATTCATATTCAGGCTTAACTACCCCAAATTATCTAATTTTTAACACAAGTAATTTTTCCCAAACAATAACTACTACAGTCTACACATTGAGGTTTTTACATACCTTGATTATTTTATTATAACTAATCATTTGAAATATTTTACATTTCACTATATATTAAATTATTATATTCTAAAATTCCATTATTCTTCTTCTCCATGATGATCAGGGCATTCCTACTTCTCTATGACACACATGCAGGTGTAGTTGTTCGTTGAATAATATTTGTAATATTTAATTTTTGGGTTATATGTTTGGTTTTATTTGAGAAATAATCACATATAAATATATACATATTATTTTTGGAAAATATTTTTTGATTATCATAGAACATCAAAATTCTACAAACAATCATCTACATGAGGTTTGCATTCTCTTTTTCCATTTCATCTAGTATTTTTAGTTTCATTAAAATGATAAATTGAAGGGGAGAAATTGTAGATAACCAAATTTAGCACATTTATTATTTTAAATGTTTTTTAATAAATTTATTTATATATATCTTATATAAGTATTAAACACCTAAATGACAGATTTATATTATGTTTTACCATTTTAATTTATGGTTTTTTATAACTATATGACTTACTTTCCTTTATTTTCTTTGCTTAAAACAAATTTAAAAATAGATCTCTCTAAAACATTTTGATATTTTGATGTTATTTTGAGTCTTGGTTTTGTTTTAATAAAAATCCTATATCCTAACCTATATCTCATCCCCTTCTTGATGTTTCTGACCATTGTTATTTTAATTTATCTTTTAGCATATTTCCTCTTTCTAGTTGTTAATTTTGAGTCTCATTTAGGATATTTTAGGTCTATTATGTGCCCCACTATGTTTTTAATTTCAATTATAAGACTTTAACATATATAAAAAAAATTTAAGGCATTTAGGACAATCAATCTTACATTTTAATATCTATTCAAAGTTATGCATTACTTATATTAAATTATTAGAGCTATATCTGAAGTATTGTTACATTTGAGTGCATGTGCCAAGGTAAGCCAGGAGAAAGAATATACACACACACACACACACACACACACACACACACACACACACACACACACACACACACACACACACACACACACACACACACACACACACACACACACACACACACACACACACACACACACACACACACACACACACACACACACACACACACACACACATGCACGCATGCACGCACACACACACACACACACATACATACATCATACACACATACATACATACATGTGTGTGTGTGTGTGTGTGTGTGTGTGTGTGTGTGTGTGTGTGTGTGTGTGTGTGTGTGTGTGTGTGTGTGTGTGTGTGTGTGTGTGTGTGTGTGTGTGTGTGTGTGTGTGTGTGTGTGTGTGTGTGTGTGTGTGTGTGTGTGTGTGTGTGTGTGTGTGTGTGTGTGTGTGTCTATATATATATATATATATATATATCACCATTTAACACACATACATAGGTGGGAGAAATACATTTAATTTTGATCCCTCTTTGTATTATTTTCAATGTAGTGAAACACTTGGTTTTTTAATGTGGATTGACCAAGGTTGGTCTAACTAAATCCTATTACCCTATTCTGCCCATTTGATTTTTTAAATGCCTATGTAGGAAACTAAGGTTTGGAATTTTGGGTACATGTGTTATAAAAAGTGTTCAAATTTTCTTAAAATAATAATATTTAATCTTATGCATCCCATAAGAAAGTTTCAAAACTTTATTTTTAGTAGAGGATGTGATCCACCAAAAAGGTCAGGAGAAACTAATGGTTTTGAACTTCGTAATGGTATTGACCAAGACTCAACATAGACTTCCATATCTATATACAATAAATATAAATCATAACATATATATTTCATTCAATTAAATCAACCTAAAATGACCATAGAATCCAATAAATAAGCTAAGTTTCTCTTATCCTCTTGTATTTTTCATTATACTTATCAAACTTTCTTATAAAAAATATCATTATAAAATCACATTATATGCTTGTATCCAATTATTAAGAATCATATCTATATTTTATAAGTTATATGTAATTAAATTGTAACAATTAATCTAGTTTTAGGTAAAATAGAGTAAAATGATGAAAAAATATACCTGGGTGTGTAAAACACACTTTGTCTTTGGGAGTAGACCCTAAATGTGTAGGTTGATTAATAAAACATATAATGAATATGTAACAATAAATTTCCATTTATGAAAACTAAAATCTAAAATATAATTGAAATACTTCAAAATCAAAGAGAAATTAAGTAATACACATGTAAGTGAACCATGTTTCCCTATGATGTGTCACTAGAGATGATATTTCCTTGTTGAAGAACTTTGATAATTGGGGTAATCATGCCAAAATTTATGTACTAAGTAAGACCATGATTTGTAAATACAAATACCCCAAACCTCATTAAAGAGATAGTAGTGTCTAAGTCATTGAGGGCACATAATCTCAACGGCACTACTTAATAACTAGTCTTGAACCCAAATATGAAAGGTGGCAGCCACATATTAGGATTTTGGAGTATTTACTAAACCTTTGAGGGTGTTTAACATAAATAACATTAATAATTAAATTTAATCAACCACTACATATGTACTTATAGATTCAAATTGATCACTTATATATACCATCAATTAAAAAATAAGAAGTTGTAGTTGTGTGTGTGTGTGTGTGTGTGTGAATGAAAATCATCCATATCCCATAATTTTATCCAATTGATGCCAACATGATATATAAGTCTATGCATCTAAATCTCATTTTGTCTTAAATTAGAAAAATATTGAAAATTGTAACTCGTGCTTCTTTTAGAATGTGTGCATATGCATCACATATGACCCCAAAAATATATCTAAATCTATAAGGATACAAAACCTTTAAATTTTGTTCTTATAAATTTATTTTAATATGGAAATATATGTCATATATTATGAACTAAATTTATAACTTGAAACACTATACATTCTCTAAATCCTATATCCTCTACCAAAATATGTCTTTTCTATTCATGGAGGCTTAAAATTATATGACAAGCACACTAATATTCCCCCATTTTGAGGTAAGGGATGTATCCTAAAAATTAATCAAATAAAAATAAAAGAGTTAACCACATCATATTATGTAAAAAAAAAGTAATCATTTATAAATACATGCTAACATGTGAAGAATATGCCAATATAGCAATGAATAAATTATCAAAGCATATACAAATCATATATTACAAGACATAAAATTATCACACACACACACACACACACACACATTAGTTATGCATACAATAGTAACCATAACTGATATAACTACTAAATAATAAACTACACAAGAAGATACATAATGTGAATCATAGATTTGCAAATAATAAGAAAAGTTTATGGTTGATGACATCACAAACTCAAAAAACTCACCAAAATCAATAAGCTTCGAAAATAATCCTAAATTTATCCACTCATAATCATAGCATGTCATAGCCATGACACACACAATAGAATCTCATGTAATAACACTCAATGTCACATAATGCCAAAGGCTACACACAATGTTAATCAATGGCAAGGGTTAAATGGAGAGAAATCATAGAATGAAAATATCAATAAATAATAGTTGTAAAAGAAATCAAGGGCCCAAGAAAGATTCAAATACTAAAAACTTAATTAATTAAAAAACATGAAAGAATGCCAAGGGATAAATAAATAGGCATATAATGATACACTTATTATAAATGATGTCATGTACTAATACAAGAATTAAGAAATCATAATGAATGATTAAGTTATTGAAAATTAGCTAACATCAATGAATTATAGAACAAAGGAAACTAATTTTAATTATCAACCTATATGCAATCAGAAATGCATCATATCTATAAATCATTCCTAACTTAGAGAAGATAGATCATACCATACACTTTCAATTCGGGACACATTCATTAAGCAAGAACGTGACCAATATGGGGATATACGACACCTAATTAGGGGATATATTATCATAATAGATTATGCTAGGGAGGGTTCCAAAGCCTCCAGTCAAACATAATCACAAAATAACCCTAAGGGAATCTTGTGTTTTGATATCTCACAAAACTAATAATAAGTAAAGTAAATCTAATCTAATGCTCACCAAATCTTATATAAAAATATGAGGGGTTAGTAAATAATCAAAACATGTATAAGAGAATCTCAATTAAGCTATGTATGATCAAGACCCTAATACATGGAATAAGAAGAGTAATATTATTTGAAACCAATACTTATGTAACTTCTATATACTAAAGAGAGGAGAAAAGTTATAGAATACTTACCTATATGATGAATCCATCAAGAATCAATATCTCCCTTCGAAAAATCGGCTTTGCAAGAGGTTTTTATGGTTTGTAAAGATCACTAAGAAAGGCCAAAGCATCTAATACTTATACACAAGACTAAATTCTACAAGTATAAACCCTAAGCTAATACTCCTCAAGTAGAATTATGGAAGAGTATATATTAAAGCATAAATGAATAATAAATCTTGACTGCATGTTGAAATAATGATGAAATGATCTAGGATATAGGCAGATTTGACCCTAAACCCTTCTAAAACTTTTTTTTGATAGGGTCTACCTAATCAACCTGGTACAATTTTGGATAATTATTCACTAGGTCATGAGATAGGTTGGCCAAGTACCAAACTAGTTCCTAAGTGAAAATCACCCAAAACTATATAGGGTTGACCTAGTATAGTCAATTACTAAAGGGATTTAAGGTGAGGAAAAGATGGATGGAGAGTGGAAAATACTAGAGGAGGGTGAAAAAGAGGAGTAATATCTTAGGGAATGGTTTTTAAGATCTGGTTAGATTAGTAATAAGTGGCAATAAGTGAAAACAATCTTATGATGCACCAAAGGTCTGCCCACCCCTTTCTCAATGTACCCTTTAGGGTGTGCATTTAGAGAGATTGAGTCTCAATAGGTTCTTAAAAAATGTAAAACATCAGTATTTGATAAAATTTAAAAATATTATGTGTATAAATATGCCCCAATAAAATCTCATCATGTGTCATTAAGGTGCAATAGGGGATGGTGCTTCGAGAAAGAACATATGAACACATAACATTGATGCTAAAAAAATTGTAGTATTTTAAAGCATAGAATAACTAAAATTAAATGACTGAAATGGAAATAGATAAAAAGTAAATATGATGTATACCTTGAATTACCTTTATTGTTGGATGATTATCTATTGTGTTTGTTATTTTTTATTATGTAGGACATAGAGAGTGTTTTCTACAAACCCAAAAATACAAAACTAAAGAGTAAAAACAAATAAATGTAGGAAAGCCAAGATAACTAGTGTTATGAGGATGGGATGTAATTGGAAATTTGGAAATCTAGGGTGATAGGTTCTATGTTAGACCAAATTACCAAGTCAAAAACAAGAGTAAATTAGGTGATCAAAAAGCAAAGACTACTGAAGACCAAAAAACTCAAACAAATAAACCTTAAGTAAGAAAGGTAAACTCACCAAGTCAAACTAAGGATATCTATAAAAAAAGGATGGTAATCAAACATTGATGTAAAAATGATAATAATACTTAAATAAAGATGAACAAGAAAAACAAATGGTTAAAAAACATTGATGAGTGAGCAGTAGCAATCCTTATCTCACTCAACAATGGAAAAAGGTGCATAAAAAGGGAAAACAATAATGGAAAAAGTACATGAAAAGTAAAAATGAACTTAAGCATCCAAAAAAAGAGGTGGTACAATAATGACAGATGGTAAAAGGAAATCAAAATGAGTCTAGGGATATAAATCTATGGTGTAGAGAAAGTAATCCATAGTTGTTCAAACACGTTGTTTTGCTCTAAGGATAGATAAAACTAAAATCAAGTAATGTTAACATGTTTTTAAGATGTAATTAATAATGAATTATATAAGAAGGGATAATAGATTTCGAATCATAATTTTCATATCAAGGGGGGGAATGAAATGTGTGGAGGGCAGAATGAAGGAAAAACTAAGGTAGAAGAACTCTTTATAAAAGTCAAGACACTCAAATTAGTTTTGTCAAAACAAGATAACATTCAACCTTAAGGAATATGAATAACTTCTCATAGCTACACAAGTATTAGGTCAATAAATGTAGTATATAAATCATCCCATGAAGTCTATATGTATGAAAATTAAAATGAACCTACCTTCCCATAATGCATTCCCTATTCTCTAGGACCCCTTATATAGTTTTTGATCTACTACAAAGATTGGGTACTTACATGAGAACGTAGGTAGAACCATAGAATTTATTGAATTATCCTATTCCAATCTACTATCCTACCACACCCCAATGGGCTTCAACTTTATGTGAGTCTAACTATGGAGTTTGTTATTTGATTAAAGATAGGATATGTGCTTGTAATCACATATTTTGGTGTGATTTTGAATTTTGAGATTTGTCTATTGCCTTTTCTATATCATTTCCTTTTATTTAAAATGATTTGGATTTTAAATTTTTTTATATATTTTTCTTATTCTCCTCCATATATATTTGGAAAACCAAACATGGGTGCTAAATATGACTTTCATTTGAATACTTCAGACTTGGTTCCTAAGAGAATGAACTTTAGAGAGCATGGGGTCGAAGAATCTCATAAATCTAGGTGAAATAAAAGTGTTATCTTGACTTCAACCTTGTTTTATCTAATGTGGAGTGAAAGGAAAGGAAATCAAGATGAATGACACATGGAACAATTTGAATTACTTTAAATCACAAAAAAAGGGATACGATGACAATAACATGTGATTATTTATCCTAAGAATAAGGGAAGTGGAAGAAAACATGCTAACATAGACTATTTTGAAAATTCTATCTATCAAAATAATCAAAAGCTAAAGTTGAGAACAAGGATAAAAAAATTGTAACTATTTCAAAACACATTCTAGATAAGGAATCACAGAATGGTAATTTTATAAGGAAGGCCAAGTCTTATTCGTGGACTTACACTATAACTCATAAATAGAAACCCACAAAGGTGTTAAAAATTATTTGAAAAATAAATGATATAAGAAATATGATATTTTGTGAGGGAGGCCATGTCCTATCCATGGTATTACAATGTAACTCACAAAAGAGAAATCCAAATGATGCCAAAAATTGTGTAAAAAGAGTATGAAAATAAAGAATACTATGGTACATCATGAGGAAGATTTGGTCATATCTATGTTTTTACAATAAAACTCATGAGAGAAAGGGGAAACCAAAAGACTGAAAAGGAAGGACTAAAATATTGTGATAAGAGAGAACTATTGTAGAGGGAGATAACCATGTAAGTAACATACAAAAAGTGTTAGATAGATAACATATATAAATCATGATAAGAAGGGAATGATCATACACTAATGTCTATATCAAGGATGAGCATGTGAGAGACAATCTTATGTCTCAAAAGGTTTCTTGAATTTGAATTAGTTTGGTACCATATAATGGAGAATAAGAGTGGGCATCGTAAGATGCCCCAAAGGGTAAGTATATGTAGGGATGAGTATCACAAAATGCCCCAAAGTCTAAAATGATATGAGGGTAGGCATCCCAAGATGCCTGAAAGGCTATATTAATGTGTGGATGGGAATCAAAATATGCCCCATAAGCCATAAATAAGAATAAAATATCAAAAAATATAAGAAACAAAGAGAACCCCATATAGTATCTAAATGGATTTCGGTTTTCCAAGAAGATTCTAATAGAGGACATGATGATAATTTGAGAGAAATGAATAAAATTTTAATAAAGAGAAATATAGAATTAGATCAAAAAACAAGAAAATAAAAAAAGGTACAAAGTCAAGTGGGTCGACCTAGTATATAAAATAGGGTCTAAAAATTATAAAAAGTTGAAAAATTTGACCTAGTACAAAAAATAGGGGATGAAAACTGTATAGAGTTGACAAGGTCAACCTTGTATAGTAAGTAGGGTAAAAAAAAATAGTCTATAAGAGACTGTGTTGATAGGAATGACTGTGTTACTAAACATAAAAAAAATTAAAGTAATTTTGAAAGAAAGAAAATAAAGGAAACACATAATCAATTGGATCAATGAGGTTGATCTAATTGAGGAAAATAAAACAAAACTTTGCACCAATGTTTCCTAAAGCATGTTTTTGAAATACAAAATATAATTTAGAAAAAAGAAAGCAATCAACTTAGAAAGTAAAATATAACTAAGTGGTGATCCTTAATTTTTTTAGATTATTAGATGTGATTTTAGATGTGATAATAAGTTGGCTATAAGTAAGGAACTAGAAAATAATCTATGGATGGTTTCAGGAAGTTTAGGATGAAAGGAATCTATATTAGCAATGGTATTAGCTTGGTATTCAAGCCTACCCCCTCAATTCACACATCATAGTAATAAGGGTGTTAGGTGCTTAGCCAGAATATATAATTAACCACATATTTATTCTTGTGTAGAAAACCAAGTCAACTTCCCCCTTGGTGAAGTCTAAGTAGGTAGGCCTTGGGTAGACAATTGTTAAAATGTTTTTTAAGTTTTTTTGATTTGGTAGTGTGTACATAAAATAGAAAATATTATAACTAAATGTTATATTTAAAACCACCTAATTCAACTATGTGATCTATTCTAAGCATACAAACAACAAGAAATGAAAGTGTGAGCTAATTACTAGCATATAAAGTTTAATTTAAACTTTGAACCATAGTATAGTGTCAATTCAGTCGATAGTGTATGTAAAGAATATATAACATGGTTGATATTTTCACCTTTGTACTATGGAAGCAAGGGTATAAAAATGAACTATGTCAATAGAGTCGAACTAGTTTTCTAGATAGAACATAGAATACAAAATTACATCGATAGTGTCGATCTAGTTGACTATATAGTTTCAATTTTAAAGACTAAAAACTATGAAAAATACAACTATAAAAAATGTTATAAATGAAAAATAAGGATTAAAAACCTTGGTGGGTTGAAGTATTTAGAGGAAAATAAGATTGTTGTTAAAGTACCTTGATTTATACTTGCAAATTATGCCAATGTGTTGACCTAGATTTGTATATCCTATTTGCTAAAAACCTAAAACATTTGCTACATCAATAGGGTCAACCTAATATGCTAAATTGGATGCCTAAAAATGTACAAGGTTGACCTTATAGTCTGAACTAAAGTCTGGAAAACTTGAACAAATAGAATTGCGTCATATTAATGTGATTATGTGTTAAACCTATGCACAAAAGTTAGAACTTTGTTGATAATATCAACCCAATATTGTAAATATATAAAGAATAAAATGATGAAATGATGAAAACTAATAAATAAAACCTACAAGGGTTATATTCATGATGGGTCTAATATAATGTATGCAATCAAAAATGCATCATGTCTATAAATCAATCCTAACTTTGAAAAGATAAATCATACCATACACTTCCGATTGGGGACACATTTGTTAAGTGGGAAAATGACCAATATGGGGATCCACTAAACCCTTTTAGGGGATATATTATCACATTACATGAATTTAGGAGGGTTCCAAAGCATCTAGGCAAACACAATCATGCAATAACCCTAAGGGAGTCCTATGTTTTGATATCTCAAAAAACTAATAAGAAGTAAAGTAAATCTAATCTAGTGCTCACCAAATCTTGTGTCACAATATGAGGGGTTAGTAAATAATCATAACATGTATAGGAGAATCTCAATTAAGATATGTATGAGTAAGACCCTAATACATGGAATAATAAGAGTAATATTATTTGAAGCCAATACTTATGTTACTTTTATATACTAAAGAGAGGAAAAAATTTAGAAAATATTTACCTAAATGATGAACCCATTGATACTCAATATCTCTCTTATCCAAGGGGATTTATAAGAGGTTTTTTTGGTTTGTAAGGATCACTAAGAAATGCCAAAGCGTCTAAGACTTATCTACAAGACTATATTCTCCAAGTAAAAACCCTAAGTTAAGACTCCTCAAGTAGAATGGTGGAAGAGCATATTGTAAATAAGTGAAAGTGAATAATAACTCTTGATTACATATTGAAATAATGATGAAATTATCTTTCATATATAGATAGATTTGACCCTAAACCCTTTTAAAAAATTTGGTCTATAGGGTCCACCCAATCAACCTAGTATAATTTTGGACAATTATTCACTAGGTCATGAGCTAGGTTGGTCAAGAGCCAAACTAGTTCCTAAGTAAAAATCACCCAAAATTGTATAGGGTTGACCCAATCGACCTAGCATAACCAACTATCAAAAGGGACTTAATCTGAAGAAAAGAGGGATGGAGAGTGGAAAAGAGTGGAGGAGGGTGTAAAAGAGGAATACTAGCATAGGAAATGGTTTTTAAGAGCTGGTTGGATTGGTAATAAGTGACAAAAATCTTATGAAGCACCAAATTTATGACCACACCTTTCTTGATGCACCCCTTAGGGCATGCATTGAGATAGATTGAGTCTCAACAGGTTCCTAAAAAATGTAAAGCATTGGTATTTGATAAAATTTGAAAATATCATGTGTATACACAAAAAATGTTAATGTCACAACTTAATAAATTATCATATCCTTGAAATGTAACATTGTAAATAATATAAGTGAGAGAAATATGTGTATAGGCAATGATATAAAGTTAAACATGATAAATGGAAAGTTCATACAAAGATATAACCTATAAAAATGTAACCTATGAATGATATTCCCTTGTATTAGTAATTCCATGCATTTGTGTGTCCATATATCATGTGTAATCTACATGTCATAAATCTCAATCATATATACCATAAAATGCATGTATGTATGAAAAATGATATGTAAATACCAAACATAACATAAATGAATAATTAAAAGTAGTAAACATTCCATCCTTATGTCCTTGATTTTTTTAAAAATATTTTGATCTTTTTTAATTTTTTAAATATTTTGATTATGTAAAAATGCTAACCAAGGATCCCATCGAGGGGATGATCATATGTATGTCTTGTATCTAGAATGGTAATGATCACCTATCATGATAAATTAGTAACATATGTATGTGTTTATGAATCTAAGGAATGATATTGTGTTTTATTATAACTTTCATCATCAAAGTAACTAATAATATCTTATGTATGATGAGTAATTATTGGTATCATAGTATCTTATGAAATCTATGTAACACAGTGTGTTATCTTTAACACTAGCTTATGATGTGATATGGTATATAAGATTCACTAGGAATCTTGAATAACTATCTGATGTAATGTGTGCTAAAGAATTAATCATCAAGGAAAGTTATATAATTTACTCTAAACTATATGCATAAATTAACCTTAGTAGGTTTTTATAACTGATGGAATAAAATGAGCCTGATTAGGTGGAATAACCAACTATGGTGATAGTAGGGATAGAGGAGGAAATTACTTTGGATGAATAATATAGTCAATGAAACACCCAAAACTATGTCCACCTTACTTCCATGTATATACTTGACACATATATGTACTAAATATATTATTCCTCAAATATTATATATCCAAGGGCATCGTGACAACATGTCAAATACCGTTGTGCTTGATAAAACTAGGAATAATGTAGAAACTACTATGAAGCCTACCTTAAGATGTATACTAATGAGTTAAAAATGGTGTTATTCCTTTCCATCAAATCATTATATTAACCTTATTATCTCCATCAAATCCTCATGTGTATATCCAATAGTATGAATAAGATTCATTATACAAATATTTCACTTGAATCGTTATCTACCATGACACTATGTATAGGATGTGAATAAATATATACTTGAATAAGTACTATATATAAATAGGATAAATATAAATAATATTATTATCATTAAATGTAATTCTAGGTCATTATACTAATATGATTGTAAGTGCGCCAGTAATATTATCCAGCGGGTGGTCATATGTCAACCGAGGAGAATGTGAATTGTATGTCATATGAACCTCAATTGTATCCTTAGTTTATGATGCTGCATGATTTATAATGTTATTGGAAACATAAACAATTTTACATTCCCATTTTATTGTGGTCTTGAATCATTCATAAGTTTGTTAAGCTCAATAATGTTATCATTAATGAAATCTTGTATATTATGTCTTAGCTTAAAGCATCTATTTTTAGAATGTCTATCACATTGATGATAATCTCAATATGCATTATTGTCATAAACTCTAGGTGTATGTATATTTATATCAAAATTTTATGGGGAAGGGGAGGTATAAGGTTTCACTCCAATGACTTCAATAATAGGATATGATGAGGTTGAGGTAATCATGAAATCTACCTCCTTTATCAAGAAAATAGTACAAGTTGATTAGTAGGTTGTGATACTACATCTATTTGAATCTTTATTAGTATCATTTTATTTAAACTTGTAACTTGGTTTTCTTTGAAACTTTTGTAGTTGATTGAGTTGTAGCATTAGGTTCATACTTGAGCTTATTTAAATCTATAAGTGTAACTTCTTGATCTCTAACTATATGGCATAATTCATCATATGATTTGAATTTATTGAGAATAATAGACTTATGTAAGGTGGTAACAAAACTTTTCTTGAATATATCTTGTAACTCATTGTTGGCCATAATAGTTGTCATCTTAGAAATCATGGTCTTATTTAAAATCACATAGTCATTGATTGGTAGATTGGATCCTTAATTAAGTTTGGTAATTTGGCAATAAGATAATTTCTCATTGATATTGATAAAAAAATGTGATAAAAACTAATCTACCAAAGAATTGAATACCTTAACTAATTATAATTGGATATCATAGAATCATTTCAAATCATAGTCCTTAAGACTTTGTGCAATGTAAATAACTTAGTTAATAATGTGTCATTATATGCATAATATAAACATTTTATGTTAAAGATGTTAGGTTTTGATTTGGATCACCTTTACCATCATATGATATAACATTAGGAGCTATGAAACCCATAGGTAATGGATAAGTTGATATATTTTATGTTAATGTATTATGAATTAATGCACAAGTATCAAATGAATGACTTACTATATAATCACCCTACTCTAACTATAACACCTTAGCCTACAAAGGCTCAAGGGATCATGTCATATGTGAGGATTATTATGTCATATGACTATACATCCTAAGATGTTGTAGACACATAAATTTAATCATTTGGTGCTAGACAAAGTTTAAATTTGACATCCTTACCCATATTAGTACATTCATAATTTCATTAGCTTTAAATCTCTATGGGGACATTCACTATTATTTTAATTATCTTAAAACCATTTATAATATCATTTAGACATCCCTATATTACCTATAAGTTCATGTCTGATCATTTCCATCAATATTTGTTCATTTTGGGATAGGACCATGTTAGGTTGGATAGGTTGAACTATGACCTTGTCCACTAGTGCAACCTTATCCCCCACACTCCAATGGTAAATTTAAAATATGATATGCTTAATTTTACGCATCTCATGATTTTGTCAATGTCTATTAATGTAATATTCAAAAATTTCCTCTATATAAACACATCAAGGCCACTCATTAAACTAACTTTATCTATCTAGAAGTCACTTGGAAATTCTACTACACATTGATAAAAAGATCACTATTCTTTCCAATTTCAATTTTTTTCATTATAATAGTCATAGTATAAATAAAAATATATTTTCTCATATGTTAGGGGTTTCTATTGTTAATCACTCAAAGAAATTTATCTAGTTTCATTCATATAGTAAAGTTAAAATTCACACATTCACTCTAGGATGGAAAACCACATTATAATAAGGCCCATTTGGGATATGTAATCAACATTTATATTATGTGAGGTTTTTTTATGTTAGTTCAACTATTTCCCTACCCTATTTGTAACAACCCCTCATGGATTGTACTAGAGTAATGTAGTATTTTTAAAAACCAATTACTCGACATTTATTATTTCATTAGATTACACCACAGGAATATAATTAGTGATTTGGTACATACTATCAAAGCATAATACACTTTCACAAACTTAAAATAAAAAAAATTCCA